>OW804102.1:0-455000 GCA_942159475.1 Sthenelais limicola | reverse complement strand
GTGACACTGGTTATATCAAGCAGATCATGAAAGATAATGGACGTAAGCATCATATTTTGGCACTGAACTGGGTTGAAAAGTTTTTTTTCCGAGAATATAAACCTTTCTTCATTCGGCCTCGAAGCCTGATCTTTCGGCATGGACGCAGAGCCATTTTAAGCTAACTTATCCGGTAGACGAAAAATCGTCTAAATCTTTAGTGACGTCCGGCAAAACAATCCCAAATGCAGCAAATACTGCCATAATGTTACCAAATGCTCGCCAATCTTCACAAATTTGCTTGATATACGAGTTTATATGTTGCTGATGTGTGTATTCATGAGAAAGCGTGGTTGTTATACGGTGTTCGCCCTCCAGGGGTCTGTCATCTCCGAGCTATGGATATTGGGTGATGTGACGTCCAGCATGACAATACCAAATGGGACTAAAATTAAATTTCAAATCAAATTTTCTAACTGTCACAGTATTCCTTGGTATGTGAGCACTATATCCTGAAATTTTCATTGTTGTATTCCGTACGGTTATGTCGTAATATTGGTTTAATGAAGGTGTAATGAAGCTCTGTTGCTAATTTATTAGTTCCTATGTCGGACAACACCTGTGTTATCCTGAATTTTCATAATCGTTTTGAACACGTCCAAATGTCTTAAATTTAATATTTCTTTGCATTTATCTGCTTGGTTATACATGTATTTGTTAGTTATAATCGTAATTATATATATTTTTTTTTTTTTCTAACTTTTCTAATGCTAATTTAGATGTCGGACAACACTTCTCCATTTTTGGAGCTGTTCTGCTTAGACAATCGTACATATATATATGTATTATTAGCATATTTTGATTCCCCTTTGGTGTCCCTTGAACACCCTGTAAATCATATTCCACTTTGTTCAAATATTTTTTTTGTGATTTGTAAAACCCGGTGACGTCCAGCATGAAAATACCAAATCCCACTCAAAATTAATTTTAATTCACATTTTCTAACTGTCACACTATTCCTCGGTATGTCCTCACTATACCATAAAATTTCCATTTTTCTAATCCGTACGGTTATGTCGTAATATGGGTGTAATGAAGCTCTGTTGCTAATATTAGTTCCTATGTCGGACAACACCTGTCTTATCCTGAATTTTCATAATCGTTTTAAACTCGTCCAAATGTCTTAAATTTAATATTTCTTTGCATTTATCCGCTTGGTTATACATGTATTTGTTAGTTATAATCGTAATTATATATATATAAATTTTTTTTCTAACTTTTCTAATGCTAATTTAGATGTCGGACAACACTTCTAAATTGTTTGGAGCTGTTCTGCTTAGACAATCGTACATATATATATTTATTATTAGCATATTTTGATTCCCCTTTGGTGTCCCTTGAACACCCTGTAAATTATCATATTCCACTTTGTTCCAATTTTTTTTTTTGATTTGTCAAACCTGGTGACGTCCATCATGAAAATACCAAATCCGACTCAAAATTAATTTTAATTCACAATTTCTAACTGTCACACTATTCCTCAGTATGTCCTCACTATACCATAAAATTTTCATGTTTCTATTCCGTACGGTTATGTCGTACTATGGGTGTAATGAAGCTCTCTTGCTAATTATTAGTTCCTATGTCGGACAACACCTGTGTTATCCTGAATTTTCATAATCCTTTTAAACACGTCCAAATGTCTTAAATTTAATATTTCTTTGCATTTATCTGCTTCGTTATACATGCATTTGTTAGTTATAATCGTAGTTATATATATTTATTTTTTTTTCTAACTTTTATAATGCTAATTTAGATGTCGGACAACACTTCTAAATTGTTTCTAACTGTTCTGCTTAGACAATCGTACATATACATGTGTATTATTAGCATATTTTGATTCCCCTTTGGTGTCCCTTGAACACCCGGTAAATTATCATATATATTCCACTTTGTTCACATTTTTCTTTTGTGATTTGTCAAACATGGTAACGTCCAGCATGAAAATACCAAATCCGACTCAAAATTAATTTTAATTCACAATTTCTAACTGTCACACTATTCCTCAGTATGTCCTCACTATACCATAAAATTTTCAAGTTTCTATTCCGTACGGTTATGTCGTACTATGGGTGTAATGAAGCTCTCTTGCTAATTATTAGTTCCTATGTCGGACAACACCTGTGTTATCCTGAATTTTCTTAAAATTGTTTTAAACACGTCCAAATGTCTTAAATTTAATATTTCTTTGCATTTATCTGCTTGGTTACATGTATTTGTTAGTTATAATCGTAATTATATATATATAAATTTTTTTTCTAACTTTTCTAATGCTAATTTAGATGTCGGACAACACTTCTCCATTTTTGGAGCTGTTCTGCTTAGACAATCGTGTATATATATATATAATATGTATGTATTATTAGCATATTTTGATTCCCCTTTGGTGTCCCTTGAACATCCGGTAAATTATCATATACATGTATATATTCCACTTTGTTCACATTTTTTTTATTATTTTGTGATCATTTTACAAAATTTGTCAATTTTGCTATATTTTCAGCTTTAATCGGTCATTGAATCTCAGTGAATGATGGGACGTCCTGCAAAGGAAGTACGAAAGAGCGTTGCCCAGTCATGCCACGACTACCGAGAAAATCAGAAGGTCACAAACCGTCACTTTTTGGGGCGCGAGAAGGCGCGCAAGCGTGACAGTCGGGCACGCTTGAAGGATGCTAAGAGTGCTGAGGAGAAGGCCCACGACCGGGCTATGAACCGTGCCCGGACGGCCCGTTGGCGTGCCAGGAAGAGGGAGGCAGCGGCGGAGGCAGCGCAAGAAGATCAAGACGATGCTGCCCCTCATCCTGCGCCTGAACCTGAAGATCCACCCGCCGAGCCAACTGGACGGGTGTCAAGGCGGCTCTTCGCGCACCTCGCGCCCACCGGAGCGAAGCGTGGCCGTGGCCGTGGCCAGACCAGACCGGCCGCCCCAGAGGAGCCCGCCCCAGAGGAGCCCGCCCCAGAGGAGCCCGCCCCAGAGGAGCCCGCCCCAGAGGAGCCCGCCCCAGAGGAGCCCGCCCCAGAGGAGCCCGCCCCAGAGGAGCCCGCCCTGGAGCAGCGTGGCCCCGAGCCTGGCCCCAAGAAGAAGAACAAGAAAGGGAAAGCTGTGCCCAAAAAAGGTCTCGCCCCCCCACCTGAGGCTGATGTCCTCAGTGACAGCGATGAGGAGGGCCACAATGCTGCAGCTCTGCGGCGTATGCTGAGCCTACACGGCAAACGCCCGGTAGGACAAACTTGTATTTTAGGAATATTCTGTTATTTTAATTTGCAATGAAACTGTCTTAGGAATAGTCTCACCAAACTGCTGTCATAGTCATGTATACACTGTACATATTTTCTAAATCTCATTCGTCAATCATCCTATTACTCACAAGGAATGTAGCTTTGTTTAATTTTTTTTTCCATTACATGTAATAAATAAAATTTAATCTAATTTGTTTGCAGGCCTCGGACGCCAGTACAAGTAAGCCCGGCCAGCCCCCCCGGAAGCGGAAACGCACCGCGACCCATACACCGCGCATGGCGGAAGACCTCATGTATGTATAATTATAGCACATACATTTGTCTAATATTATAATCTTATACTTATTATAAATAATAAAATTGGCAGTGGTAACACTTTGGTTATGGGTCTCAAGTAGGCAATAATGTTAATTTTGGTTCGGTACATTTTTTAATAGTGCTACTGTTGCCCAAGCGATGAAGAAGGTGTAGTGGTTGTAAGTAATGGCTAAACGAAATTTTACATGTTGCTGTTTATGCAGCTGTTTATGTTAATGTTTTATTTTGCTTTGCTTTGTTATTGTTTTATGTTGCCTGCTTGCTGAGAATAATTTTGTTTGTTTCATCTAATTACTGTTTGGTTAAGGTTGCTTATTTCTATAAATTAATAATTAATTTCCGAAAATGTACAATTGCCACTTCAACTGTAATTCTATTCAATCAACCTGAAAAATTAAGAAAATTGGGTATGGAATGATTCAGTATCCAATCGATGTATGTGTACAAGTATGTTATTTAAACTGTATTTGGAAGCTCATTGTGTCGTAACTTTTTGTTATTTGAAAGAACTAATGAAGGCCAATTGTACATTTTCCGAATGTCTGACACTTAGACATTTTTTGTTGGTGCTGTTGCTTTGCCTAGGTTTGTTTGTTATTTTGCTTTTATAATTGCCCCTAACCCAAATGTAGGTCAAGCAGTACTGACGGCCCACCACCCGATACGGACTCAGAAAGTCCGTTCATTCGGCCAACCCCCCGCTCTCGCCACACGCCCCGCAAGAACCGGCTGCGGTACAACCTCAAGGTTGAGCGTGAGGCCAAGCATGTGCTAAACAAAAAGGTTTGGCGCATGGACAAGGAGCTGCGGCGTCTGCGGCGTCAACTCCAGGCCCAAACTCCATCCCCCGCAAAAACCCAAACCTACGAGGACTTCCAGCGGGAGATGCTGGAGGAGGACGACACCGACCTGGAACCGCAGAACCAGGGTGACCTCAGCAGCCGCGCCTCATCTCCTGTGTCTGGGACTGCAACACCTACGCTCGGCACAGATGATGAGAGTGCAGCTGGAGGTCTCCCTGGTCAAACACCACCTACCGGAACCCCAGGTCAGTTCAACTCTCGTGCCCCAATTACACCCAACCCCACTCCTCCTGCCCCACGTCCACATGCACCGGACAGCCACCAAACCCCGGAACAAAAGGCAGCACTGTACGACACCATCATGGGCAACGTCCGGGCGCTGCCAAAGAAAGAGCGGACAAAGGTTGTGGCTGCACTTGTGTCTCCCGAGAACATCAGGGAGCTGAGGGCAGCCTCCCGCATTGCCTGTGACACTGGTTTGGACAGGAGGACTGTCGTTGCCAAACAAACCAGTGAGCCATCGGCAAGGCACCTGATGTTTGAGAGCCAAAGGCAGCAGATCATTGACTTTTTCACCCGCCCGGAGAACTCCATCACACTCCCGGGTGTGAAAGACACAAAAACGATCGACGGGGTCAAGTACCAAAAAGTGGTACTGACCGAATTCCTCCATGTACTTCACCGGAAGTACATGTTGGAATTCGGTCCAGTAAGCTGCAGTTTTTTCACTGGTGTGCGGAGAGACAACACCTGGATCCGGCCAGTGTGGAACAACAGTGAGCAGGTGTGCCTGTGCAAGAGGCACCAGAACTTTGCCCTGCGCATCCGGGCAGTGCCAGACCTGAAGTTGCCACCCATTGTGGATCGCCTCATTAGGCAGGTCACTCCAGCGGAACTGGAAGCAAGGCTTCGGGCAGCCACGCTTCCAGCCGTCATCCAGTACAAGACCTGGAAAACGGTGGATGTGGCCTATGGGAAGGACGGCAAAACTTCCAAGAAACTCCAGCTGGTGGCCGAGGAGGAGGAGCGTGCTGCCTTCATCGCTGCGACGACCGCAGAAATGAAGGAGGTGGTACCCCATTGTGCTCGGGTGTATGCCCAGTACAATGCAGTGCGCACCCTCCGCGAGAACCTGCCCCACGATTCAGTCACCATCCAGATGGACTTTGCTGAGAACTGGATCGTGACGCACTTCGAGGAGGTGTCATCTGCGTACTATGGAAATGACCCCATCACAGTCCATCCTGTGGTCGTCCACTGGCGTGACACAGAAGAGGACAAGACCAAGACCGACTCTTTTGTGTTCGTCAGTGACGACAGGTGCCATGATGTGGGTGCAATCTTTGCTTATATGAAGATCTTAGCGCCAGAAGTTCAAGCCAGGCACCCACACATCAGGCACTTCCATTATTTCACAGATGGCCCCTCCTCCCAGTACCGCAACTGCTCCATGTTTGCCTTGGTTGCCAAGCATGCAAACCTCCTGGGTGTGGAGGCCACATGGTCCTACTTTGAGGCAGGGCACGGCAAGGGGCCTTGCGATGGACTCGGCGCAGCAGCCAAGAGAACTGCCACCTATGCTATCCGCAGGAAGCAAAAGGTGTGCTGCGCCGAGGACTTTGCTGTCGCCGGCAACATGGCGGAGGGTAATGTCCGGTACATCCATGTGCCGGATGTTGCTACCCAGCAGGCACGAGACGAGCTGAAGGCCCAAGCTCAAGTGAGGTCCATCCCGGGCACCATGAAGACCCACATGGTTGTCCCCGATCCATCAGGTAGCGGCGTGCGTTTCCGCGAAACATCATGTTTCAATGCATGCTGCCTCTCTGGTGGGTCGTGGAAGTTTGGCTGCCCTGGGTGGGCCCACCACAAATTCCGCCCTAAAGGGCAACAGAAAGGTACATTATTTCTTCCAACGATGCTTAAAATAACAATTTATTTGCATTTACTAATTTACTTAAATTTAATTTATTTACACTTCATTTATTTGCAGTTAATCATATTGTTTTATGTATATTAAGATTAAGATTAAGATTAAAATGTTATCGTTTGACACAATTTTAATAAACCTAATTTAAAATAAATTTGGCAATACTGTAAAGTTAATTATAAACTTTAGCCAACCTAAGTTTTAGTTTATACACAAGTTTAATTTGTTTGCTTACCAACAATTATATTCACATACATGTGATCATCTGAATTAACTTAATGATTAATGGATTATGAAGATGTACTGATCCCGAATATCTATTTTTGCTATGTTTCAGTGGTGCAAGTTGAGGACCCTGCCCCCCCACCCCGCCACAGAGCCCCCCGAGATCCCCCCGCCGAATCTCCCACCGCGGCCCTAGCTTCCAACACCCCCGGGGTTGTTGTCGAAGAGGGCGTGGCTCCCACTGTGGCCCATGCTTCCACCCCCGGGGTGGTTGTCGAGGAGGTCGTGGACGGAGAGACGGCTGATCCCCCACCCCCACCTCCACCCAAGTGTCCCCCCGCCGAATCTCCAAAAGCGGCCCGAAACTCCAACACCCCCGAGGTGGTTGTCGAGGAGGGCGTGGACGGAGAGACGGCTGATCCCCCACCCCCACCTCCACCCAAGTGTCCCCCCGCCGAATCTCCAAAAGCGGCCCGAAACTCCAACACCCCCGAGGTGGTTGTCGAGGAGGGCGTGGACGGAGAGACGGCTGATCCCCCACCCCCACCTCCACCCAAGTGTCCCCCCGCCGAATCTCCAAAAGCGGCCCGAAACTCCAACACCCCCGAGGTGGTTGTCGAGGAGGGCGTGGACGGAGAGACGGCTGATCCCCCACCCCCACCTCCACCCAAGTGTCCCCCCGCCGAATCTCCAAAAGCGGCCCGAAACTCCAACACCCCCGAGGTGGTTGTCGAGGAGGGCGTGGACGCAGAGACGGCTGATCCCCCACCCCCACCTCCACCCAAGTGTCCCCCCGCCGAATCTCCAAAAGCGGCCCGAAACTCCAACACCCCCGAGGTGGTTGTCGAGGAGGGCGTGGACGGAGAGACGGCTGATCCCCCACCCCCACCTCCACCCAAGTGTCCCCCCACCGAATCTCCAAAAGCGGCCCGAAACTCCAACACCCCCGGGGTGGTTGTCGAGGAGGGCGTGGACGGAGAGACGGCTGATCCCCCACCCCCACCTCCACCCAAGTGTCCCCCCGCCGAATCTCCAAAAGCGGCCCGAAACTCCAACACCCCCGGGGTGGTTGTCGAGGAGGGCGTGGACGGAGAGACGGCTGATCCCCCACCCCCACCTCCACCCAAGTGTCCCCCCGCCGAATCTCCCACCGCGGCCCTAGCTTCCAACACCCCCGGGGTTGTTGTTGAAGAGGGCGTGGCTCCCACTGTGGCCCATGCTTCCACCCCCGGGGTGGTTGTCGAGGAGGTCGTGGACGGAGAGACGGCTGATCCCCCACCCCCACCTCCACCCAAGTGTCCCCCCGCCGAATCTCCAAAAGCGGCCCGAAACTCCAACACCCCCGGGGTGGTTGTCGAGGAGGGCGTGGACGGAGAGACGGCTGATCCCCCACCCCCACCCAAACCTCCTGCACCACAAGCTCTAGCCCTGAGTGACCAACAGGAGGAGGAGAAGGAGGATCTGCCCGCTCCTATATCCACCGGTGCCACCACGGAGGACAAGGAGGATCGTCCTGAGACCCCCCCTGTAGCTGCCAAGCCTGAGGATCGCGAGCCGGAGGACCATGAGGATCGTCCTGAGACCCCCCCTGTAGCTGCCAAGCCTGAGGATCCCGAGCCGGAGGACCATGAGGATCGTCCTGAGACCCATGTCGCTGAGCCCCAGAGTCCATGTCTGCAGGTAGGAGACTTTGTGGCGGCAGTCTACGACAACAACTGGTGGCTGGGCCAGGTGCTGTCTCTGCTTGCAGATGAGGTCAAACTCAAGTTCATGTGGCCTTTTGGGAACGATGATCCGGCACGGCAGTTTTACTGGCCATCGAGGGCCGACCAGTTGGAGGTTCCACGCGAAGATATAATCTGCCAGGTCAGACCACCGACCCCGCTGCATTCTTCTGGTAGGCGCAACAAAAAGCTAAAGCTCAGTGCCTCCGACCACAAGATGATCATCAAGAGTCTGGACGATGGTCATTTCTTGTAAATTGTAAATTAATTTAAGCTGCTCTTTTCAAAATTTCACAATTTAAAATTTCTGTTTGACTTTAAATATTAATATGGTTATAGGATAATTAAAATGTAATGTAATGTGTACAAACAAATGAATATTTGTGAATTTAATGTCTTCTTACACATGTTGGCCATGTACTTGCCAAGCACCATGTTGGCAATGTACTTGCTGAATGGTCAAACAAATCCACATATGAATATTTGTGAAATTAATGTCTTCTTACACATGTTGGCCATGTACTTGCCAAGCATGGGTGGTTATCCTGTGACAAACTATGGTCAAACAGATCCACATATGAATATTTGTGGATTTAATGTCTTCTTACATACATTGTATACGTATACTGTACATGTATGCTGGCCATGTACTTGCGAAGCACGGGTGGTTATGCTGTAACGTGTACAGAGAAACTAGGTGTATGCTGTTTACATGGGTCAAACAGATACACACACGTTATGAATAATTGTGGATTTAATGTCTTCTTACATACATTGTATACGTATACTGTACATGTATGCTGGCCATGTACTTGCCAAGCATGGGTGGTTATGCTGTAACGTGTACAGAGAAACTAGGTGTATGCTGTATACATGGGTCAAACAGATACACACACGTTATGAATAATTGTGGATTTAATGTCTTCTTACACATGTACATACATACTACATGTCTGTATGCTGGCCATGTACTTGCCAAGCATGGGTGGTTATGCTGTAACGTGTACAGAGAAACTAGGTGTATGCTGTATACATGGGTCAAACAGATACACACACGTTATGAATATTTGTGGATTTAATGTCTTCTTACACATGTACATACATGTCTGTATGCTGGCCATGTACTTGCCAAGCATGGGTGGTTATGCTGTAACGTGTACAGAGAAACTAGGTGTATGCTGTATACATGGGTCAAACAGATACACACACGTTATGAATAATTGTGGATTTAATGTCTTCTTACACATGTACATACATACTACATGTCTGTATGCTGGCCATGTACTTGCCAAGCATGGGTGGTTATGCTGTAACGTGTACAGAGAAACTAGGTGTATGCTGTATACATGGGTCAAACAGATACACACACGTTATGAATATTTGTGGATTTAATGTCTTCTTACACATGTACATACATGTCTGTATGCTGGCCATGTACTTGCCAAGCATGGGTGGTTATGCTGTAACGTGTACAGAGAAACTAGGTGTATGCTGTATACATGGGTCAAACAGATACACACACGTTATGAATAATTGTGGATTTAATGTCTTCTTACACATGTACATACATGTCTGTATGCTGGCCATGTACTTGCCAAGCATGGGTGGTTATGCTGTAACGTGTACAGAGAAACTAGGTGTATGCTGTATACATGGGTCAAACAGATACACACACGTTATGAATAATTGTGGATTTAATGTCTTCTTACACATGTACATACATGTCTGTATGCTGGCCA
Source organism: Sthenelais limicola (assembly GCA_942159475.1). Taxonomy (NCBI): domain Eukaryota; kingdom Metazoa; phylum Annelida; class Polychaeta; order Phyllodocida; family Sigalionidae; genus Sthenelais; species Sthenelais limicola. The sequence continues at coordinate 444,979 of OW804102.1, read as the reverse complement.
TGTACTTGCCAAGCATGGGTGGTTATGCTGTAACGTGTACAGAGAAACTAGGTGTATGCTGTATACATGGGTCAAACAGATACACACACGTTATGAATAATTGTGGATTTAATGTCTTCTTACACATGTACATACATGTCTGTATGCTGGCCATGTACTTGCCAAGCATGGGTGGTTATGCTGTAACGTGTACAGAGAAACTATAGGTGTATGCTGTATACATGGGTCAAACAGATACACACACGTTATGAATTTGTGGATTTAATGTCGGAAATGGTGGTTTTTTGACAGGATTGGTGAAGGCCAATTGCACAATTTCTATAAACCTTACCTCTGTAGACACATATGATACCATTGATGACGATCAATTGTGAATTTGTCTGTGATCTCACAACAATTGGAGCCTTTTCTTAATGATGTGATGTCCGCCATTTAAACTGTGACGTCCGACATAAGGACAGTTCTTTATGGTCCAAATGCTTTCTTGTCAGCATTATTTAACATTAAATGAACTCTAGACATGTCCGGCTGGCTGGACAAGCAAGTTTATAAGTATGTCACTACTATTTTTGGCATTCAAGATAGTGGAAACATTAGAGTTTATGTAAACTATGAATGTTCTGAGAGTAATCTGTCCTGACATTTATGTCAAAGTTTTTGGTAAGAACTTCTTTTCATGGCATTGTTCTTCCACATGTTGGACATGCACATGCCAAGTTCAGCAACTCAAAGTTGGATATTTAGCTCACAGGAGGAGTTTAAAAATTGTTGGTGCAGGTCGTGATGTCCGACATAAGTAATGTATTGTCCGACACGATAACTATTAGTTCTCACATGAGGATGTGAGAGGTGCTGATTATAGTTTTTGCTCAGTTTTCTCGACTGGGTTATTTAGTGATGGTATTGTGCTGTCAATAACAGCTGTTTTCCTAAACATTAAAGACATTACTCACTCCCTCAGGGCACTTGCAAAGAGTAAGTTTACTGAATTTCACAGTTTTTACAACTTTGGTGTAGTCTGTGTGTAAAGTAAAGTCATGTGAAACATTTCTGGTCACTTTATATGGTTGTTACACATGTTGGCCATGTACTTGCCAAGTTTAGTTGTTGTATTTCGGTGGTTTTCCTCTCAGGAGGAGTTTAAAAAATGTGGGTGCAGGTCGTAATGTCCGACATAAGTAATGTATTGTCCGACACGATAACTATTAGTTCTCACATGAGGATGTGAGAGGTGCTGATTATAGTTTTTGCTCAGTTTTCTCGACTGGGTTATTTAGTGATGGTATTGTGCTGTCAATAACAGCTGTTTTCCTAAACATTAAAGACATTACTCACTCCCTCAGGGCACTTGCAAAGAGTGAGTTTACTGAATTTCACAGTTTTTACAACTTTGGTGTAGTCTGTGTGTAAAGTAAAGTCATGTGAAACATTTCTGGTCACTTTATATGGTTGTTACACATGTTGGCCATGTACTTGCCAAGTTTAGTTGTTGTATTTCAGTGGTTTTCCTCTCAGGAGGAGTTTAAAAATTGTTGGTGCAGGTTGTGATGTCCGACATAAGTAATGTATTGTCCGACACGATAACTATTAGTTCTCACATGAGGATGTGAGAGGTGCTGATTGTAGTTTTTGCTCAGTTTTTTCGACTGGGTTATTTAGTGATGGTATTGTGCTGTCAATAACAGCTGTTTTCCTAAACATTAAAGACATTACTCACTCCCTCAGGGCACTTGCAAAGAGTGAGTTTACTGAATTTCACAGTTTTTACAACTTTGGTGTAGTCTGTGTGTAAAGTAAAGTCATGTGAAACATTTCTGGTCACTTTATATGGTTGTTACACATGTTGGCCATGTACTTGCCAAGTTTAGTTGTTGTATTTCGGTGGTTTTCCTCTCAGGAGGAGTTTAAAAAATGTGGGTGCAGGTCGTAATGTCCGACATAAGTAATGTATTGTCCGACACGATAACTATTAGTTCTCACATGAGGATGTGAGAGGTGCTGATTATAGTTTTTGCTCAGTTTTCTCGACTGGGTTATTTAGTGATGGTATTGTGCTGTCAATAACAGCTGTTTTCCTAAACATTAAAGACATTACTCACTCCCTCAGGGCACTTGCAAAGAGTGAGTTTACTGAATTTCACAGTTTTTACAACTTTGGTGTAGTCTGTGTGTAAAGTAAAGTCATGTGAAACATTTCTGGTCACTTTATATGGTTGTTACACATGTTGGCCATGTACTTGCCAAGTTTAGTTGTTGTATTTCAGTGGTTTTCCTCTCAGGAGGAGTTTAAAAATTGTTGGTGCAGGTTGTGATGTCCGACATAAGTAATGTATTGTCCGACACGATAACTATTAGTTCTCACATGAGGATGTGAGAGGTGCTGATTGTAGTTTTTGCTCAGTTTTCTCGACTGGGTTATTTAGTGATGGTATTGTGCTGTCAATAACAGCTGTTTTCCTAAACATTAAAGACATTACTCACTCCCTCAGGGCACTTGCAAAGAGTGAGTTTACTGAATTTCACAGTTTTTACAACTTTGGTGTAGTCTGTGTGTAAAGTAAAGTCATGTGAAACATTTCTGGTCACTTTATATGGTTGTTACACATGTTGGCCATGTACTTGCCAAGTTTAGTTGTTGTATTTCGGTGGTTTTCCTCTCAGGAGGAGTTTAAAAAATGTGGGTGCAGGTCGTGATGTCCGACATAAGTAATGTATTGTCCGACACGATAACTAGTAGTTCTCATATCATGATCTGAGAGGTGCTGATGATATTTTTTCCTTAGTTATTTCGACTTGATTAGTGAGTAATCATGTTGTGCTGTCTAGAACAGCAGTTTTCTGAAAGATTAAAGACACTTTTGCCTTCATCAGGGCCAATGTACAAAATTATTTTCTGGAATTTTACCTTTTTGGAGTGTTTGGTGAAAGCTGCTGCCAAAGTAAAGTTATGTAGATGAATATTTATGCATTTAATGTCTTCTTACACATGTTGGCAATGTACTTGCCAAGTTTAGTTGTTGTATTGTGGTTGTTTTGCTCACAGGAGGAGATTAGAAATTATTGGTGCAGGTTGTGACGTCCGACATAAGTAATGTATTGTCCGACACGATAACTAGTAGTTCTCATATCATGATCTGAGTGGTGCTGATGATAGTTTTTCCTTAGTTATTTCGACTTGATTAGTGAGTAATCATGTTGTGCTGTCTAGAACAGCAGTTTTCTGAAAGATTAAAGACACTTTTGCCTTCAACAGGGCCAATGTACAAAATTATTTTCTGGAATTTTACCTTTTTGGGGAGTTTGGTGAAAGCTACTGCCAAAGTAAAGTTATGTAGATGAATATTTATGCATTTAATGTCTTCTTACACATGTTGGCCATGTACTTGCCAAGTTTAGTTGTTGTATTTTGGTTGTTTTGCTCACAGGAGGAGATTAAAAATTATGGGTGCAGGTTGTGACGTCCGACATAAGTAATGTATTGTCCGACACGATAACTAGTAGTTCTCATATCATGATCTGAGTGGTGCTGATGATAGTTTTTCCTTAGTTATTTCGACTTGATTAGTGAGTAATCATGTTGTGCTGTCTAGAACAGCAGTTTTCTGAAAGATTAAAGACACTTTTGCCTTCAACAGGGCCAATGTACAAAATTATTTTCTGGAATTTTACCTTTTTGGGGAGTTTGGTGAAAGCTACTGCCAAAGTAAAGTTATGTAGATGAATATTTATGCATTTAATGTCTTCTTACACATGTTGGCCATGTACTTGCCAAGTTTAGTTGTTGTATTTTGGTTGTTTTGCTCACAGGAGGAGATTAAAAATTATGGGTGCAGGTTGTGACGTCCGACATAAGTAATGTATTGTCCGACACGATAACTAGTAGTTCTCATATCATGATTTGAGAGGTGCTGATGATAGTTTTTCCTTAGTTATTTCGACTTGATTAGTGAGTAATCATGTTGTGCTGTCTAGAACAGCAGTTTTCTGAAAGATTAAAGACACTTTTGCCTTCAACAGGGCCAATGTACAAAATTATTTTCTGGAATTTTACCTTTTTGGGGAGTTTGGTGAAAGCTACTGCCAAAGTAAAGTTATGTAGATGAATATTTATGCATTTAATGTCTTCTTACACATGTTGGCCATGTACTTGCCAAGTTTAGTTGTTGTATTTTGGTTGTTTTGCTCACAGGAGGAGATTAAAAATTATGGGTGCAGGTTGTGACGTCCGACATAAGTAATGTATTGTCCGACACGATAACTAGTAGTTCTCATATCATGATCTGAGAGGTGCTGATGATAGTTTTTCCTTAGTTATTTCGACTTGATTAGTGAGTAATCATGTTGTGCTGTCTAGAACAGCAGTTTTCTGAAAGATTAAAGACACTTTTGCCTTCATCAGGGCCAATGTACAAAATTATTTTCTGGAATTTTACCTTTTTGGAGTGTTTGGTGAAAGCTGCTGCCAAAGTAAAGTTATGTAGATGAATATTTATGCATTTAATGTCTTCTTACACATGTTGGCAATGTACTTGCCAAGTTTAGTTGTTGTATTTTGGTTGTTTTGCTCACAGGAGGAGATTAAAAATTATTGGTGCAGGTTGTGACGTCCGACATAAGTAATGTATTGTCCGACACGATAACTAGTAGTTCTCATATCATGATCTGAGAGGTGCTGATGATAGTTTTTCCTTAGTTATTTCGACTTGATTAGTGAGTAATCATGTTGTGCTGTCTAGAACAGCAGTTTTCTGAAAGATTAAAGACACTTTTGCCTTCATCAGGGCCAATGTACAAAATTATTTTCTGGAATTTTACCTTTTTGGAGTGTTTGGTGAAAGCTGCTGCCAAAGTAAAGTTATGTAGATGAATATTTATGCATTTAATGTCTTCTTACATATGTTGGCCATGTACTTGCCAAGTTTAGTTGTTGTATTCCGGTTGTTTTGCTCACAGGAGGAGATTAAAAATTATTGGTGCAGGTTGTGACGTCCGACATAAGTAATGTATTGTCCGACACGAAAACTATCTACTAAAGATCATGATTTGAGAGGTGCTCAGAAGAAATTATCATTCCTTTTCTCTATTGTAGTAGTTAATAATCATATTTTGCTGTCAAGAACAGCTGTTTTTGGAATCTTTTTGTAATTTTTGGCCAAATGGAAGCCAAGAGTGAACAGTGATTATCATGAATTGATGTATTTTGGGAGAGTTTTGTGTATGCTGCTAATAAAGCAAATTCATACACTACATTTTTGTTAAATTGATGTTGTTCTTACACATGTTGGGCATAGACATGCCAAGTCCAGTGTCTGTAATGTCATTAATTTGCTTACAGGACGAGTTTGAAAATGTTTGGTACAAATGGTGATGTCCGGCACAAAAAAACGTAATGTCCGACACCAAAATAGGGTCAACTTCAAACATCTGGGGACTAGATTAATTATATTTTTGGTCGAATTTAGACTCATAGTATTGAGGCACAATAGTTAAAGTTTCATCAAACATGATTTGAAGCCAAAAAGACCACTTTAGTGGATACAGGAAAAAAGTGTACAAAGTGGAAATAATGTAAACAGGATTCCGGATGATAACAGTTTTTAGACGTTTTTCAACAAGCTTTTTCACTTAGAGTTATTCAGAGTTGAAAAATTATATTTAATACACTCAAGGCCCATATATTGCTCTATCTAGTTCCCAAATATAAAGAAATTCGAGTGTGAATTGAGCGATCTATGAGCTAAAGTGCAATTCGGAGGTATTTGGATGGCGGACATCACATCGAAAATGGCTATTTTGTTTAAAGAGCTCTAAAAACTGAACGAATGGGAATTAAGCGTAATAATTGGTATTGTTAGAGAGCTGATAGTATAAGCTATCATAAAAATACGGTTGTAGAAACATTTGGGGCGTTTTACCAAAAATGACTCTCCCAGCGGAATTGTACATTCCTAGAAAATCTGACCCATATATCAAGTGAAGAGCCAGGGGTCGCTGGTCAGCACCCACACCCCACCTGGTGGCGAGAGAATGTGCCTCGTCACTTCCACTCCTCACTTCCACTCGTGCCGACCGCTGGACAGGTCATACTGGCTAGATCAGAGACTGAACACTTATTTCTTTTGGACTTAGCACCTTTACTGTCGTTATGGGGAGGAAATGCCTTGCGTGTAATTATTGCCACCCTCACCCGGGAGACAAAACCTGTAAGTACTACAGGGAAGCGGTTGATAAGTGTGTCCAGGCTAATGGCAATCCGGACGAGTGGGACAAATTCTTGGACGTGACCACTTTGAATGGTTTCGATCAGGAGGAGTCGGATGCCTCAGGTGGGGACTCAGAGACTGAAATTCAGGAGTTACGTCGCCTAAACAGGGCTCAGATGGACAACATTACGGAGTTAATGAATTCATTGACTACTCTATCAGGGGATTTTCGGGCTTACATTGATACTGGGGCTCGTGTGGCTGGTGCCGGTGCCGGTGCTCCACCTTTTGCTGTTGCACCTATATATATGGGTCAGATCGTCAGAAAATGTACAATTGGCAGCTCTACATATTTAGTAAATTCTCCTAAATTAGGCTGAAAAATGATGAATACCGGGTATATCTGAGTATATTTGGTATCGGGTTGATTTAAGGTATGTGTTTTGTTGTGTTAAAGTGCATTTTGAAGCTCATTTCTGTCTTAAATGTGGGTTATTTTAGAGGATTGGTGAAGATGAATTGTACATTTTCCTAAGATCTGCTCCGTATAGTAATCAGCTTATTGTAGCCCTACCTATTCTCCGTGGGAAAACATCATATTATGGGGTAATACATCGTCTATAGTCTGTCTAAAAACTAGTTGACACGTGATTCCTTTCTCCCTTTAAGGAGAGGGAAAAGTGGGGGAGTTTTAACTTCAAACCTTTGCCCCTTGAATCGCCGTTTGCGACCGACCATGGCCGTTTGCGACCGACCATGGCCGTTTGCGACTGACCATGGCCAAATATCCAGCTGCATTATATGGAGCTGTCTCTGTTCCATGCGCAGCAGCTGTTGTTTTGCTTAGATGGAAGGAAGAGCTGATTAAACTGACCCTGTTTTTCCATGGTTGATCGCAATGAGTGGTTTGCTTGGAAAAGGGTTGACAGGTCCTTGTCATAAATAGATGTAAAAAATCTCCCACGTTTCCCTCTCCTCACAAACGAAACATTTAGGCTCAGTAAATCCAGGAATGTTGGAAATGTACCATATTTCCGCTTCTACAGACTCTATCTTCGAGTATAATACCACTTTATACATGTTTTCAAGTACGACGAATTCATTTCTTAAAGTCATTTTAAATTTCAATGTCATTTTCAAGGTCAAAATCCAATATGGCCACCACTAAAATACAAGCATTTAATATTGATAGAAGAACTAATGTAATAAATTTACAAATAGAACATAATATACCACTATTATATACCAGAATTGCATCATTTGAGTTGGGATATTAATTGGAAGATTTTCGATAAAAATGTTGCGAAATATTTGTATGTCAAAATCCATCCCATGATGCACTGTAACACATGCAACTCCCCTATTAGTTGGAAGCAAACCTTAGAAATCTGGATAATGTGGCCCTAAAAAACAATTAAAAAGAAATATCCTGACAATACAGAACAATGATGATTTTTGAATTAACTTTTTGAATTAACTTTTTGAATTATAAGATAAGATAAGATAAGATAAGATAAGATAAGAAGTCTTTTATTTGTCTTTTCGAAGAGTACAAATGAGTACAGACGAGGATTATATAAAAATAGACAAAAGGGTCGACATACCTATTATGTACTACAAAGAGTGCATATTCTTCCGGCAGTTACCGAAATTTGGAAAAGGACTAGGCTAGTTGACTTAGATATGGTTAGAGAATAAAATAAAATAAAATTAAAAATAAAAATCGAAGTTCAAGATATCAGAGAACTAAGTGACTAACATGGCAAGTGTTAAACATATCGCGAGGAGTACAGTACAGTACGACGCGATTTAATATCACAAACTTACATTAATTATGCTACAAGTTGAGCCTATGTAAATAGCATTGGTTATCCCACGTCCAGCGTCTGTTTTACACCCCCCCCCCCTCGACACAAGACATAGTGACTGTAACTGAATGCAAGGCATAAAACAATACTAACAGGGTAAGACTACTAAGTAAGTTAAGGCAGGTGGTAAGAATACCGCCTCAGGGCAAGACCATGAATTGTATTACTGCCAAACTAAAAGAAATAATAACAAAAAAAAAATAACAAAAATAGAGGATTAATCTGTGTGGTTACATTTAGTGTGTGAAACAAATATAGAAAATGAATGTACGAGGGTATGTTTTAAAAATTAATTTGTTGAAATCTAGTGAAATCTAGAACATTGGAATTAACAAGTATGTCAGAATCAGCCAATGAATGGACTGACTATGAGACTTCAAATGTTCAATCAAGTCATTTGTGATGTGTTTCAGGAAAATGAGTCACAAGTCGCAAAAATATGGATTTTGAGATTCCATTATATTTGAAAAGATGAGATCAAGCCGATTCCAATGATAGTAAACAGTCTAATAATCTAATAAGTATTTCTAGATTTTAACTTTGATATTTTCGTTTTAGAAAAAAAAAGTTTACAATATTTTGGGGGGTCAATAGACAGTAAAGTATATAAATGTAGTCCATATGAGGACTTTTAAAACGAAAGGATATATTACACAGATTGTCCTGATATTTGATACATCTATTGATATAGCTATAAGTGATAAACTCTCCAAGAATCAGAACATTCCAATAATGTGATCTTGTGAAAAAAAACCTTTTAAAAATATCAATTTTGCGACTTATGACTCATTTTCCTGAAACACATCACATTTAATTTATGATTACATTTACACGATGAATGAAACTATGCATGTGAAAATTCCGTCAATAAAAATTGTTAAAAAAAATGACTTGCATAGGTACAACAATTGGGGTGGGTTCACCTCACCCATGTGACATATTAGGGACATTTAGCAACCCCTAAGCTAACGCTAACGCTAACGTAAACGTATCTTTTGTGAGGACTACGTCACCACTAGGTGTGCTATTCTTAGCTTGCTACCTGAGATACGGACGTCAATTACGCTAAGAGGTGTGTCAATACGTTCCCAACGTATGTCTATTTCACACTAAAATAATGACAATTATCATTTCATTTTTATGTACAAATGAGTGGGAGGTGTTTTTCTTTGTATACAGGTGTAACACACTGCTCACCTTCTTTCTAAATCAAACACAGGTTTGATTTCCTTAAAGACTCACCAGATTAAATATAATGTTCTTTAATTCAGTTTCTGTCATGATTCATGCATGTATTTGTTTGATTTAAACAGATGGTTGTTCATTTATAGATATGATTGTCCTCTAAAATATATACAGCATGCTATGTAATTATCGGTTTTCTCATTAAGTAGATTTAAGGAAATCAAACCTGTGTTTGATTTAGAAAGAGGGGAGGGAGTGATGTCATATATTGGTATGTAACCTGGATTTGGATAGTAACCCCCCTCATACAGTGACCCCCACTACCCTATGATGTAACCTTGGTAGCATGGGATGGTCACGTGGTCAAGCCACGCTTGACCACACAATGACTTTATTACATTCGCAGGTGTTATGATAACAGTCAACCAACCCACTCGGCCATCTTGGATATCAACTTCCGGTTCCGGAGGGCCGGAACCATCAACAACTACATCACAACAATCTGTGGCCAATATAAATTCCTCCAATACGGAATTATCAACAATATCACAATGTTCAACAGGCTGGACCCACACCGATGAATCACAATCGCAATAATAACCAGCATCACACAAGCTGGTATCTGATAGATCGGGTACACAATACTGAACATCAACACAAACATTAGCATCGGGTGGGGCCTCAGCGATAACACATGGTAAATCAACAAAAAGCTATGCTTTATCGCTCGAGCGATCAACAGTAACCTTACAATTAGGCTTCGCGTGAGAAGGGCTGAAGCAATTTGAGCAAACATGGGGCCATTTACACCCTGAATACGTACAACCATCCTTATTAAATGGGTAGCAATATGAAGACTTAGGATAAGACTTCTTAGCCTTAGATTTGGCCTGAGCTTTAGAGTTAGATCTGGAATACTCCGCTGATAGGAAGCGCATAGAAAGGCCGAGGTCGCCAACCGAGTAGGCCTTCAAACCTGACACCTTCGCCCGCTCCCTAACCGCTTCATCATATTTACAGATCCCCGTAGATAGGTAAACATTAGTACTCGCCTTCTCTGCTATGTAGCAGTTGTGCTTAAGCATCCCCGATATATCATAGCCAAGATCATACATTTCACACATTAAACTGCCATGGCAGAACCATAATTTGTCTGTTGTAAACAACTTAGAGCGTTCTTCTTTAGGTAGAAATCTTTTCAGCCTAAACCTACGTTTTCTGTCGGAGCTTTTGCGATGATGTTTCTTATCCTTCTTGTCCTTCTTTGTCTTAGAACGACGGCGAGGAGAATCACTATCATAACTGTCACTGTCCGAAGAAGATGAATCACTACTATCCTCAGTGGCGGTAGAAGAAGAAACAGATCTTGACTTACGGCGATGGCGACGACCCCGCCCCGGCGAACGGGAGGCCGAGTCTCTCCTACAAGACTTAGACTGACGGCGGCGTGACTGCTGCCTGGCACTGTCACGGTGCTTGCCCCTACCACGTGCAGGGGAGGCCAATGGACTTGGTGTACCCGGTATGGGTTCTGGAACTCGTCTCCTCGGTGAGGGGGCCCTCCTCCTAGGAGAGCCAGCAGCTTGGGCCACGATAGAGGTTAACAAATCTTCAATGTTAGAGAGCTTAGCCGTGGATGACTTAGCATCCACCTTCAAATGAGTCATATCATCATGCATTCCGTCCACTGAAGCACGAACTTGGTCCAATTCATGGTGCGTGACTCCTCCCCAAGCCCCACCGGGCAGCTCAGGTTTGACAGGTGTAGGCCCAGCCGGGCGTTGCATACGTCGAACTCCTTTTAACTCTCTCGGCGGTGACTTGGGTTTCCCCTGATGAACTTCAGCCCTAATTTTCAACTTATCAGGCGGAGTTCCAAATGTGGAGAAAGCTGACGGTGGCATGCCAAAAGTAGAGCGTTCAGGTGCGAACCACAGCGTTGGTTTCGTCTCTCTACCCATAGCATGAGCAATGTCCGCCATGCTTGGCGCCTTGCCCACCACCTCTTCTGCGAAATCGGACGCCTCCGAAATGGCACCGAAGTTGACCAGTTCACACTTTTGTCCCGTGGGAGGAAAATGGCGAGTGCCGCAGTTGCGACATTGGCGTTGGCGAACCATAATCCTGATAAAATTCTATCCAGAGCTTGAAAGACACAAAAGAAAAAATTTCCAACATGTGCTCTCAACTGGTGCTGAAGGTAGAATGACGCAGGTGCCCCGTGCTGTGGGGTTCACCCGCCTACCTGAACGAGTAATTAAGGTGAAGTAGGTGAAATGAACTAGCCCCTTCGGCCCCAGTTATAATCTCCTACTAGTTCCTTGTAGGAGGATAATCAATAAGCAGATGAACAATTCGCCGCGGAGGGCAGTGATCATAATAAACAGTTATAAAATCATAACAAACTCACATTAGATTTATGTCAAGTCTGTTAATCCATCATCCGGTTTTACATTTGATATATATATGAATGCATGCTTGTCCGATATTTCATGTGCCTCCGTGCTTAGTTTATTCCATTCTACATGGCATTTATAGATGACAGAATTTAGAATTTTAGTGGTTTTCGGGCTATTTTCGGGCTATTGTTTTTAGATTCTTGTGTCCTGTATCATGACTTCTGGTTTTCAGATCTCTGTGGTCAATATTGTTTGGATTTTGAGCTAGGTGGTAGGCAATTTCAATAATATGTATCAAGTCATTGTTGTGTATTATCTAATGGTGCCAAATTGTTGTTACTAGTTACATGTAAAAATAATTACTTAAGACATTCTTGTAGCGAACCTCAGCAGTCAATGACTGAGAGGGAGTAAACCTACATCATAAAATACAAAATATGCTAATGAGGTGCCCGAAGACCTCCCTATTGTTCGGAGAAATCCTCGATTGGCAGCAAGTCTGCGAATAAAAGTATACCAAACCAAACCAAACCAAGTCACATGTCACAAATATCACAAATTTCAGGACATTGAGTTGAATATATCTTTGCGTTTTGAAGGTCTTTGTATGGAGTATATTTAGTTACTTTATGGAGTATATTTAGTTACTTTACTGGTAATAATTGCTTTCAATGTCTCACCTCTGCCCAGAGCACTTAGATTTACAACTGAAAGGGAAGTTTGACCAATTGTGATGTGTTTCAGGAAAATGAGTCATAAGTCACAAAATGGATATTTGTCCAAGTGATTAATTTATAAGATATCTTTGTTGGAATATTCTAATTTTCGGGGTGCTTAATCCTGCTAGCAATATTAATACATTACCGAAATTTCAAGGCAATGTATCAAATATATCTATGCATTCCTCAAGTCATCGTTTACTTTATTAGAATTATCCACCCAAAAATATCAATAACATTTTTTTTCAAAAATAAAGATATCAAACTTATGATATAGAAACACTACTTAGATATCCTTGATGTTTACTACCATTAGAATCGGCTCGAGCCCATCTATTCAAATATAATGATATCTCAAAATCCATTTTTTGCGACTTATGACTCATTTTCCTGAAATACAAAATAATTATTGATATTAGGTTTTATTACATATATGTCTTAACACAATAGAAGCCACTGCGCCTCCAACACTCATTCTATGCTTGTTCTTGACAGCAGCAACACCAAGATAATTAAAATAATGTGCCTTATCCTTACTATAGGCTTCCACAGGGATTGAAATCTCATAGAAGTATATTATCTCAACCCCACTTGCCTTTATATGATGGTTAACCCATTGATTTGATCCCTCAATTAAACGATTCAACCTGAACCGTTCATGGCGTACCATATAACTATGAGCGTTGGTCTCCAGCCAGAGTATTTTTATTCTAGGCAGTGTCTCCTTTATTAGACCAATCACTTGAAACACGTCTGTCATGCCTGATATGTAAGCCTGCAAGTCCATGAAACGTAAATCCCATGCACCGGAGTTGAGTACAAGTATTGAGTCATTGTTGAGTGATGATATTTTGTTGTTTAATGTGAAGGCAAGATGCCAGGCTGTGGTGGTCACAATATAGGTGGGTTTAACTCCATAATAATCACGGATTGAATGGAACTGAAACTTTACATGGGAGTCCCCCATATAGACAACATTGTTCTTCTTTTTCCCTATGCATTCCTTCAGTGCAGTTGAAATCTGCAGTGAGAAATAACATGTCCTTGTTGCCCAGTGCCAGATGCTGTTAATTCTGATCCAATAACCCTTCTGATGGTAGGTGTAGCCTACATCACATGCAGGCAAAGAGTTAATAGATCTATTGAGGTCCTGCTCCGATGCTTCAGAGTTTTCTTCAGCCAATGTGAAATTGTCCTTAGCAGGACATGAATATTCATAGGGAGATCCCTCCTGGTAACTCGCCTGGATTTTCATATGTGGATTGCTTTCATAAATTGGACACATTAATTTGTATTTCCTTGATTTCAGACCAAGTGTCCAGTGTGCACTGTGTGTGGTGGTGCATACTGCCATGGTCTGTGCAGTGGAGATGAGTCCATAGATATTGACAGGCACATAAGGCATTGTGCCATTCCCTATGTACCTCTCCACAACCTCATAATGCAACTCTTGCCTCTTCAAATCAATTTCCTTGTTGAACTTGTACTCATATAAAGACCTCGCTGACTTGCAGAATCCCCTTTTCAATGCTTCATTGGTGCTCTTTATTTCATTGTAGGCAATATTGCTTGTGAATCTTGTTCCATGGAACTCCCTCTGAATGTACTTCCTGTAAGGGTTAAAGCTAGTGGGGGCATCTACAGGGGCCGGATTCCCCCTCTTGGTAAAATATGTAGTTCTCGGTAACACTAATTTTGATAAATCATACACATTTTCAGGGAGTTTGATTTCATAGAATCCCCCCTGTTTCATTATTGTATACCGCACTGTTTGTAGTCCAAAATTCATATCAGAACGAGTTGTCGAGAGATTTTGCTGGGAGTACACTGCATCTTTTATTCTGATGGACCAATTTGATAATCCTTTTGTAACTTTACCAGCAACAATAATGTAGTTTATATTGGTATAATGTATTGCTATGTGTGTTACAAGACACACTATAACTGCAGTAATAATGTACAAGATGACTGTAGTCTTGGTCAAGTTACTCATCATGGGGGGGGGGGGGGGGATGACTGTATTCTTAGTCAGGTTACACATCATGGTGGGTGACCTGTTCTCCGTGTGATATGATTATAATCTCTGTCCTAGTGTACTAATTAATTATGAGCCACTGGACACATGTATCTGTGCTCATGGCTCACCCTAAAGCTGGGGTTCCACTGTACACTTGTATCTGTGCTCATGGCTCACCCTAAAGCTGGGGTTCCACTGTACACATGTATCTGCGCTCATGGCTCACCCTAAAGCCGGGGTTCCACTGTACACTTGTATCTGTGCTCATGGCTCACCCTAAAGCTGGGGTTCCACTGTACACATGTATCTGTGCTCATGGCTCACCCTAAAGCTGGGGTTCCACTGTACACTTGTATCTGCGCTCATGGCTCACCCTAAAGCTGGGGTTCCACTGTACACTTGTATCTGCGCTCATGGCTCACCCTAAAGCTGGGGTTCCACTGTACACTTGTATCTGTGCTCATGGCTCACCCTAAAGCTGGGGTTCCACTGTACACATGTATCTGCACTAATGACTCACCCTAAAGCTGGGGTTCCACTGTACACTTGTATCTGCGCTCATGGCTCACCCTAAAGCTGGGGTTCCACTGGACACTTGTATCTGTGCTCATGGCTCACCCTAAAGCTGGGGTTCCACTGTACACTTGTATCTGCGCTCATGGCTCACCCTAAAGCTGGGGTTGCACTGGACACATGTATCTGTGCTCATGGCTCACCCTAAAGCTGGGGTTCCACTGGACACTTGTATCTGTGCTCATGACTCACCCTAAAGCTGGGGTTCCACTGGACACTTGTATCTGCGCTCATGGCTCACCCTAAAGCTGGGGTTCCACTGTACACTTGTATCTGTGCTCATGGCTCACCCTAAAGCTGGGGTTCCACTGTACACATGTATCTGCGCTCATGGCTCACCCTAAAGCTGGGGTTCCACTGTACACATGTATCTGCACTAATGACTCACCCTAAAGCTGGGGTTCCACTGTACACTTGTATCTGTGCTCATGGCTCACCCTAAAGCTGGGGTTCCACTGTACACATGTATCTGTGCTCATGGCTCACCCTAAAGCTGGGGTTCCACTGTACACTTGTATCTGCGCTCATGGCTCGCTCTTGCTTTGCTTATTCATAGTGTGCATTTCTTTTGCTCTTCATCCGCTTTCATATTTAGCGCAATAGAAGTGTGTTAGCTTATTTCCTTATGAAATCAATGGCAAGATTGTTGGTCTGCTCTCATTGCACTATTGAACCACTACTGAAACATTGTGTTGTTGCGCTCAAATCAAACACATCAGATATTAGCGCAACGTTAAAAAAAAGCGCCAACGTCAAATTTTAAGAGTGTATAGAAAGCGCAAAAACCAATTCTATTAGACCACTCTGGTTAGGCTCTGTCTTTGCTTGTTAGATACTCGGGGAAATGAAAACTGCAGACTATAAGTGGACCAAAAGAGCGATCCAGTGGAATGGCAGCTTTAGTCTTACATCATCTCTATCAGGATTAGTATCACCTGCTCTGCATCTGCATCTGTAATAAAAAACCAATAGAAATTCGTTGTAATTTCAACTTATGTGATGTGTTCCATGTAATTGTACCATTCATGTCTGGCTACCATTCTATTGTCATTATACAAAGCATTAGCTCCCTTCCCCCCATAGTACAGGCCTTTTAGGAAGATTTTAGGCCAAACCCGAAATAACATATGTGATGTGTTTCAAGAAAATGAGTCATAAGTCGCAAAAAATAGATTTTGAGATACCATTATATTTGAAAAGATGAGGTCAAGCCGATTCCAATGATAATAACAGTCTAATACAAATAATGAGTATTTCTAGATTTTAAGTTTGATATTTTCGTTTTTGAAAAAAATGTTTCCCATATTTCTGGGGGTCACTAAACAGCAAAGTAACTAAATGTAGTCCATATGAGAACCTTTAAAATGAAAGGATATATTACATAGATTGTCCTGAAATTTGATACATCGATTGATATAGCTATAAGTGATAAACTCTCTAAGAATCAGAACATTCCAATAATGTGACCTTGTAAAAAAGACACTTTGAAAAATATCAATTTTGCGACTTATGACTCATTTTCCTGAAACACATCACATTATTGTAAAGCTGATTTTTGGATATATGATGCGGGACACATGGGGGATCATTCCCTGGAAAGTCCTCACCTAGGGACTCTGTGCTTTTTCAGATTTTGACGTTTTTGCGTCATTTTCCACAAAATAGCATTGGTCTCTTATTATTTTTTTTTATCTCAACAATTCATAATCAACTACCAAACTTTTATTTTCATATATCTCAACATATAAGAATTTACTATGTAGACCTTCTTAGTAAATCGTTTTAACTTAAGATGTTGTGGTTGTATGAATACATTTACCAAAATTCAAGACTCTTTATTTATTATATCAGTGCGTTACTTAGATCATCCTATGGAGTATATTTAGCTACTTAACTGGTAATTTTCCACCTAGAAATAATCCAAACTTTTTTTTCAAAATAAAAATGTCTAACTAACAAGATACAATTACTTATTAGATGTTCTTAATGTTTACATTCATTGCAATCCCCTTGGTCTCATCTTTTCAAATATGATTGTTGTTGTTGTAACGTTTTTATTGCTCTGACAGGTACATCTCAATGTTGCCATTGATTTTTCGTTTGTATCCTTGATGATTCTTAACTGATAATACTTTTCATTTTACATTATATTAGGGAATGTTTGTTTATAAATTACTATTTATAAGATATGTAGTATATATTATGCAAGGTGATAATCTTTATGCAAACTTCATTAGATCCTTTATACATTTCTTGAAATTCAGTTTGAACATATTTACAGATTTTTGGTGTTAGTACATACCATTCCTTCAACCTCAACCCTCCCCCCTCCCCCCTCCCCCCCCTACCCCCATGTCTTCCACTATTCATTATTAGTTGGTTCCACAGTTTCATACAAAACCGCGGATGTCTGTGATTATTCAATTGTTTTATTTATTTTTTTTATTATTATTTCATTTCGGGCCAATATACAATATTTAAACAAATTTTTTGAAAAAAAAAACGCACTATCCCTCAGGGAAGTTTTCATACGTTGCCCAAATACATAATAAATAATAATAAATTATCAAATACAGTTTCCATCAAAACCGCATTTGTACTCTTGGTTTCATCCAAAACCTAGATGGTATTTTGGGGTGAAAGGATAAGATCACCATTTAGGAGATCTCTGTTTACTATCTCTGTTAAAACATTTTTGTCTTCTATTTTTTGAATATTGATAGGGAGCTTATTCCATATTCTTATGGCTCTATTGTGGAAGTTTTGATGTAATTTCTCTGTTTTAAATGTGATCTGACTAATGTCCTTTCTGTTTGATGATATCTCAAAATCCAATTTTCGCGACTTATGACTCTTTTTCCTAAAACACATCACATATATGGACCTTCATTTCAATCATAGGGTATTTTTTCGAGAAAAATGTTCTCACAATAATTTTCTAAATGTTCGCCGTAGATGCATAAACGTGGTACCTCTTACTTCATTTTCATGACAGGAACCATTTGTGATGGTTAGAGTTTGTAAAATTCTCCCCAACGGTGGAACAGACCATATCTGAGCATCTATTTAGTCGTGGGAATTGTGAAAGACAAATACAGTCAGTAAAATGAATTAATTAATTGCAGAATCATAAAAGCCTAGAACATCAGGGTTCCTCTACAAAAGCTCAACAACCCATGCATTATTCAAACAATGAACAGCTTGTTGATATTTCTCTCATATTATGAAAGTTAATAAAATAGAGCACCTACCGTAATGTTTTCTCCCTGCAAACTTGTAAATGAACTGCATTATATATGGGACACAAGCAGAAATGTTCTGTTTATTCATTGGTTCATTCATAATAATACACATGGTATCAGAAAAATGTCAAACTCAAATCTCAAATAACTCAACCTTTAAACAAAATATGTTCAACGTACATATTATACCAGCATTATCTAAGAGGTATTTTTAGTTAGAGTGGTTTCATATATATACCCCAATATGCCTAGTTTTTAATCATTTTTAGCCTAATCTAACAAGATTCATGAAAATGTGTAGCACCGACAATTATACATTTTGATGGATGGCATACAATGTTGGAGGGAGAGGACTTAAAATGGGCTCAGGTTCAAAACAGGAGTGATACTGGCTTTTTGATAATTAATTTAATAAGGTGTTCAGATTTTCAGAAAATGTACTATTGGCAGCTCTACACATTTAGTAAATTCTGCTAAATAAGGCTGCAATTTGGTCAATACTAGGTAAATTCGAGTATATTCGGCATTGCATTGATTCTAGCAATATGTTTGGTTAGGTTGAACTGTATTATGAACTTTATTTTCGTCTTAAATTTGGGTTATTTGAGAAGATTGGCGAAGTTGAATTGTACATTTTCTGAGAATCTGACCCATATATATTTGATACAATCACTATTCTCCAAGGGATCTGGTGTCGAGGGTAGAGCTAGCTAGAGCCCCTGAGATGTATATGTATAATTAATGATTGTCTAGACTAAGTATAGCCTAGTGTGAGGTAATAATAAGAGCAGAGGTTTGTCCTGTTTAGACATAACTTTTATTAAGAGAAACATGGGTTTATATATCATAATACATGTTAATGCGCATGCGTAATTAATAACCAATCATCATACATAATATTTACCTTCATTTACATTATCCAATCCCCGAGTGACACGGCACCCGCCGTCTGATGCAGGAAAGGTGCGAGAATACTATGTCTGCTGCCCAGCTGTACGGGCGTCGCACCGGGACGGTAGTCTTTAGCTTGACCACCTACCGCTGGTCTAGTGGGCCCGGCGGCTGCGCCAGCTTTTTGTACAGCCGTAATACATGTTTTTGTGCGAGGGGGTTGTTCTCCCAGCTTGACCACTGTACCACTGGTGTATGCGGAGGAACAAAAGGAAATAATCACAGATGTCCGTGCTGCATTTCAATTTGAATGCAACTATGCCTTTAAGAGAGAGAGGCCGCCTATAATTAATTTATTTTGGACTTCATAAATGATTACATTCGATCACAGAGCTAGAGTATATCTACTCATATCTTATCTAGTTCTGTGATTCGATTCAATGTTTGTATTTAATGATCTGCTAATAGGCCTACGCATTCTACAATGAATAGGCTACAGTTATTAATTTTGTTGTTGAGAAGATCTACCAACTGTTCCTTTACTCTAGTTCTGCTGAATTTTAAGAGGTTGATTATCGGTGAAATACGGTAGGACTACTTGTCATTCTGTGTTTAGACTTATATTTAACCATTGGGGGAGGGGATTTAAGGAGTTGGGGATGATAGCATGGGGTATTGGAAATATCACAAAACTTTTTGGTTGTTGAGGGGGCCCTGAACGACTTCCTGGAAAAAAACGCTGAGTCATTTAACTTCATTAAATTAATAAATGCCGGCCCCGAGTGAGCTAATTAATGGTCAGGAACACTAATTTAAGATCAGAAAAGGCTAAAATTTTGGCAAATGAAATCAAGGGTTGAAACGTTAAGATGTATTCAACATATATAAAAGTCGCTAACTTTTCTTTATTTAATCTCAACATATAGTAGCCCTTCTCTGTGCGAAAAACTAGGCCTGTCTGACTTCAGGAAGACAGTACAACCTCAATGTCACACAAACCTGTATGTGACACTTTGCTTTCACACCTGATTTCGCTCACCCATGCAATGGGAGTGTGGGCTGAGTTTCATACCATTTTAAATGTTCTCTGAAACATTCCTTCAGAATTTATTTGAACAGTTGTAACTAGCATTACTTACTGCTATTATTGTTGAAAGGGGGCCCCGTTTTGTAGACATTTGTATGGAGTATATAGGGAAAAAGTGTAATTGTGGTGAAATCAACCCACACTGGATTGATTTCACCACGATTTGGGAAGGCTCTGGTAAATATTCAATCTTATTTGCAAGGCAATGGCTCAATTCGTTCATGGTGGACAGTGTGTTTTTTCATGTGAATTACTTAAATATTTTATTGGCCTTAAATAAATAAAAATAAAATAATTTTTTTTAGAAAAATAACATTTTCACGTTTTCTTGAATACCGACCAAAATATCATTCCCACAGGTTTTTGCATATTAATTCATTTGTAGACAACAAAATTACCGTTCATTTGATGTATGACACGTTATTGTACCCCCAATAGCTTAGAAGTTATAGCTTTCGGTAAAGAAAAATAGTGTCGGCAATTATTTAAAGAGATAAACCACAGTTCAACTGGGAAAAAAACTGAAAATAACATTTTGTTTAAACTTTGCCTCGTGAAAGAACAAGGTTATGTGAATTCAAAAAGCTAATAAAAACAATATGTCACCGGGTTAGTTTTCATTTTAGGGAGCCTCAAAATTTATGGTTGTTCACTATAGAAGTCTATGAGAAAAGGACAATTTTTTCGTTTTTTCAGTATAAAAAAAAAATTGAAAATAACTTTCTCCTAAAAATCTCTATCAACATAGCTAACATATTGCTTTACCCTTTCAAGCAATAAAAAATGGGGGTCACCGACCTTTTAAAAAAGTTATTCAACTGAATCTGCATGGTGGTGAGTTAAAAACAGGAATATTGAAGATTTTCAATGCTAAATAATATATTTCAAAATATGTTGATACCCTGTTCTTTAATACATGAGGGCAAACATCTATAGTGGTTATGTTTAGAAGACATTTCAATTGAAAAATGTTATTTGTCTGTCTGAAATCTTGGAAAAACTGAGAAAATATCCATTTTTCCCACATACTTCAATACTAAACTTTGCTGGTCTCTAGAAAGAAAAAAAATATGCTGAGATCCATTTTTTTTTTGCTTTTTGTTATCCTCCAACTATGTACTTTCTCAAGACAAAGTTTGAAAATATTACTGTCAATCCTTATTTTTCATGCATTAGTTCCTTTAACTCCCGCCTGCAGCAGTGCGGAGAACAGTGGTTTATCTCTTTAAATATTGGTGAATCGGCGGTGAAATCGGTCCTATTACTTTCAAATCGGGGAACAAAAAGTAATACAATTGGTTGTATGATTAGTCTTAGGATCCTATGACTAATCAGGACTTGGAATTAAATTGTAGACATAATCTTAAAGCCAAATCGGCCGTAGAAGGAGCTCTTTGTGGCTACCACTTACCACTACCTGGTAACAGTACAGGTGGTGGTACTTGTTTTTCACTAGGTGGCGTGACAGGTCACTGCATTGCAATTATAATTTCTTTAACAATAAAGGTACCGCTAATACACCAATGTGGCATTTATACACTATTGATATTGTCCAACAAATACTTATGAAGTGATATTCTTCTAGAGTTTATATGCATAATGTATATGTATGATGTTGGCAATCGACCTGATCAAACCACCCATTTAACTGTACATATGATTGTGGCTAGTCAGCTGGGAGGGTCTAAACTCATCAACCATCAAAATGATTCATACACAGAGGTCTGTGAACATGCAGGGACAGTGCTGATGATAAATGATGAATAAAAGGATGCAACCTATGGTGTTGTACCTTTAAAAGCTATCTGGGCTGTAGATGTTCAACCTAAAGTTGCCTTCAGTTTGCTACTCTGACTGAACATATTTAGCAAACAGTACCTCATGGTAATGGTAGAGGAATATATTTATACTAACAAATTTTCATAGCAAATATTTAAGTTGATCCCAAGTAATCTGAGCCCCACCCGCAATACCCTACCTGCCCTAGGCATACTAAAATGTGCAGCCGAATGTGCAACCAAAGTGCAGCCAGATGTGCAACCCTTGCGCAACCAAAGTGCAACCAAAGTGCAGCCAAAGTGCAGCCAAGATTATTAGAGATATCTCTAAATGATTTATGGATATCACTCAAGTTTTGATTTACGTATGTGGGTCAGATTTTCAGAAAATGTACAATTCACCTTCACCAATTCTCTCAAATAACCCACATTTAAGACAAAAAAGGAGCTTCAAAATGCAGTCTAACATAACAAAACTGAGACTGTAAATCGATGCGATCCCAAATATGCACAGATATACCCGGTATTCATCATTTTTCAGCCAAATTTAGCAGAATTTCCTGAATGTGTAGAGCTGCCAATTGTACATTTTCTGAAAATCTGACCCATATACATGAAAAGGGCCTGAACATGAACATTATACACGTTTTTACATTTTAACATTATTTTATTTTATTTTTAAAGGGTTTTATTCAACATTCCTGCACCCTACACTAGTCTTGGACCTTCCCCTGGTCGGGAGCCTCCCTCAACATTCGAGAGGCTGCAAACTATAATTAACTCAATAGTCGAAACAACTGTCTACCTGACATTTCTCTTACGCTACCCCTGTATTCTATATATAGTATATAAAAATAAAGTATATAAAATAAAGTATATAAAATAAAGTATATAAAATAAAGTATATAAAATAAAGTATATAAAATAAAGTATATAAAATAAAGTATATAAAATAAAGTATATAAAATAAAGTAGCCATGTGGTCAGTACGGGAGAAGACTGCATGAGGAGTGACCAATGTTAGAGTCAGGTGACCGCAGCGGGAAGGATTCAGGTCTCACCACATATATTCCTATATACTACACATATTTGCTGCTATTATTACCATTATTATTATTGTTACTGTTATTACACCTCACTGTACTTAACTCAACTTAACTCTTAACCGACCATGATCTTGTAATGTCTAGAGTAAATGTATTTTCTACTCTCCTACCTCTGGTGATCATGTCTTACCCCTCATGTATCGAGTGCTAAACAAAGCCAATTCATGTTAATTGGACTGGAAATGATCTGTATTTATCTGTACTGATCAAACAACTGAGATCTCAAAGTACATTGAGTTCCAAGTATTTTATATTTGATATACGAACCACACCCTAGTCGCTAGATATTTACTTTATTTTATATTCGCCTATATAAATCGTAACCTATTCCAACCACGGTAACAGCAGGAAGAAATGTGTTGACAATTATCGACTCATTTGTCATTTTTTCATTGTAATTAACTGTTGACAAATGAAAGACTTTCTATTCTATAACTTGGTAAATAATAACTAATTGCAATAAAGGTTTAACCCATTTGATATATTTTTTTATATTTTAGAATTTTGCAACTATTCATTTTTAATAATTTAACGAATAATTATGATCCTGAAGAATTCCGGGTCATTCTTCAATATAAATTTAACAAGATTTCTTTGTACGAATGTTCTCATCTGTATGTTACCTAAAGCTCCCAGTTGTATAGATATGTGTACCTAATTTATAAGACTATTAAATATATCCATACATTTCTAAGCTCATCCTATATATCATATTAAGTTACTTTACTTGTAATTGTCCACCCAGAGATACTGCAATTCCTTTTTCAAGAACATAAATCAAACTTGAAAATATAGAAATACTAATGTTTACTATCATTAGAATCGGCGTGATCTCATCTTTTCAAATATGATGATATCTTAAAATCCATTTTTTGTGACTTGTGAATTATTGCTCTGTAATACATCCCAAATGTACATTCCAGTTCCTCAACTTATCATGTTTAGTAATTATGTATAACTATACTTACATATTGTCTGTTTCCTGGTAAAACAACAATGAAACAATGGCTGACTGTTAGAAGGATGTGCAGTCAACACTATTTCTCAGTGCCGATGCTCACCTAAAGTAAGTACGCTATATGGGTCAGATCGTAAGAAAATGTACAACTGACAGCTCTACACATTAAGTAAAGTTTGCCAAATTAGACTGAAACATGATGAATACCTAGGGGGGGGGGGGGAATTCGGAACCAAAGTTGACATCTCATTTTCAAGGAGAAAGGGCTCCTTCAAGGACCTTGAAATCTGAAAAAAGGGCTACTTTTCCAGGGACTTTCTCCTTGAACAATGAAAAAAGGGTATATTTTTGTGAGGACAAAATAAATCCATTTATGTCCTTTTCACTAAATGTGCGAAACATTCAGTGACAATGGAGTTTCAGAAAGAAATGTTCTCACAAAATTGGTGTGGTGTGTGTATCACATCCAAAAATATCAGATATCAGATAGTTTAAGACCAGAGTTCAGAAACTTAAATACATTAGATTTAAAAAAGAAAATGAAATTCCTAACTCTAGCGAACCAAACATATGCAGATCTATAGAAAATAGCATGAGAAACAGCTCTCCTGGTGCCACAACAGGCCTCTCGCTACCCCCATACCCCTATAAGGTTATTAACCCATAAAGCATGTATATCTACTAATCAAGCATGTTTACCCATTAAGTAGTAACACCGCCCCCGGCGAGCCCATGGAGTGTATACTACTCAGTACTGTCAATAAAAATAAATAAATAAGAGTTGTTGAGGGTTTTGGATTGGTTGGTGACAATAATATATGCAGAATTTATTTACTACATAGGAGCATTAGTCTAAGTACCGGGCATGTTCATTGCCGGTTCATTGAGGTCTTTATTTACTACATAGGAGCATTAGTCTAAGTACCGGGCATGTTCATTGCCGGTTCATTGAGGTCTTTATTTACTACATAGGAGCATTAGTCTAAGTACCGGGCATGTTCATTGCCGGTTCATTGAGGTCAAATCCTTCAAATATGATTTCTTTTGGTACCTACTCTTCATATAAATGTTATGGTATTATGTATATTATTCTCCTTCTTTCCTTAAAAAGGGGTCCTTTGAACCTGGGAAAATCTCCTTGATTTAAAAAAGGGTCCGTTTTCCAAGAACCCCCCCCCCCCCCACCCCACCCCTGGGATAAATACCAGCTATATCTGAGTATATTTGGTATTTTGTTGATTCAAACTGTCAGTTTTGCTATGTTAATCTGTATTTTAAACCTAAATTTTGGTTTGAATATGGGTTAATTTAGAGAATTGGTGAAGGGGAATTGTACATTTTCTGAAGATCTGACCCATACACAATGAGTGGTAGGATGGCACACCATGCACACTCATGCACATCCAACAGTCAATATATCAATATTGTATACAAATACTGCACATTTTGTCCATTTTGTTACTGCATGTTCACTGTCTCCTCTTATGTATTGTCAACATTCTAGGCCCAAAGTTGATACAGTCCCTTCAAATGGAGGGAAAACCTCTTATGTATTGTCAACATTCTAGGCCCAAAGTTGATACAGTCCCTTCAAATGGAGGGAAAACCTCTTATGTATTGTCAACATTCTAGGCCCAAAGTTGATACAGTCCCTTCAAATGGAGGGAAAGCCTCTCGCCTCAAACCGCAAAGTGCCATTATAATTCCATTAAGACCACAAAATGATATTATTATCCCATAAGAACACCATGTCCTAGGCCAGAAAACCGATTAGCAAAGTAGGTGTCTAAGGATCCAATTAACTCTACTAGAGGCACTGATGTAGATCATATCCTATGTTTCATCCAAGTCTATGTATCATCTAATTCCTGCTTTACAGGTTGCTGTTATATCTATTACAATTACTACAGATTGTATGTTATACCTCTTCTCTGTATGTACTACATTGCTATTGTCTTATACATTAGATCATATTATTGCCATGTTACTCTTGTACTACCCTTTTATACTGCTTGCCTTCAATGGTGAGTCTCCTTATGTGTGTGACATTGATGACTGATTACTGCACACCACTGGTGTTACAGGGTTGTCCAAGAGGTGAATAAGCCGGTGATACTAACAGAACTGTGTCTGGTTTGCCATGTTCAGATTCAACCTGAGTTTGGGTGAAGCCTGATTCACTGCAATTGGTGACAGGTTCACTACACAAATATCTATCATATTTTATTTCTTTTGAAATGTTTTTATTCAATGGGTGGCCAGACACCTCTTACTCAGAAGAGTGATTTTCGTTGGCATCATGACCGTGTATATAATTTACAGACCATAAGGTGTATACAACTTTCTAATTAGATTTCTTTTATATTTTAAGAAAATATAAGTTTTCTATAATCCTAATCAATATATACATAGTCTCGTTATAATACAATCAAGTTATTTTAACTCATAATGATGTGAAGGAATAATGAGATGAAATGAAGATGATTGAAGGCGATAATAGTTACTGACTGTTTCAATTATATGTGCTATTGCAGTAGTCAGTAAGATGGTTGTGATAATATACATAATATAATACATGGTATTTCTTTGATGTACAACACTCACGCTTTAGATACGGTGACAGTCAATTCATTTTTATTTTTTTTATTTAACATATTTATACAGCCATAAGTGATAAGGATATTGAAGGCTCACGGGGGCTATTATTTAGCATTGTCCATGATTTTGCGCCAGGGGCTGTTAGGTGCAGTCCTACTACTATAGAAGGAAAGGAGTGGTGCATAAGTAAAGGTAATTAGTAATTAGTGTAGAAGGAAAGATGATAGTTGTTAATCTACATGATAGGATCAGTTATTCTGTCCGTCCATAGCAGTGTGTTTTAATCATCTGTCATATTGCTTTCAGTCCTGGGGAGTTCCTGTGGTCATGGGATGTTCATTTAATTCTGTGGGTTTCCCCCTTGGGTAAGGTTGTGTGTGATTTGATTTTGTGACTGAAATGTTTGCGGTTGTCTATGTTTTTTATGTCTGGGGGTAGTTTGTTCCATGCCTGGGCACCATAGTACTTAGGGGCTCTCTTAAGTGACTCGGTTATCCATTAACATCATTCATTATTGATAGCTCCACTGATTGCTTGGTTGACTTTATTTCATAGGAACACTGACACTACTGGGACACATCTCCAACTAGGCAGGCTTTCATTCCCTCTGGTCCTGTTACAATAGGGGATTTGCATGTGCCACTGCGCATGTCTGTCACAGTGCATCCTGGGATGGATTCTGATGAAATCTGACATACAAATAGTTGCCTATATTTTATCGAAAATCGCAAGAATGTTTTCACCAATATCATAGCTTGTATAAATCATCTATGAAAACCAAATGCATGATGGGAAAGATGGAGGCTTGTGGTATTGAAACATGTATAACACATGGATATTGACAATAGAGGATTTATAAATATCCCATGCTGAACATGACATGATTTCTATAGATTTAGACTGTACCATTAGTCCCATAATTCCACGCGAATCAAGATTCATAATGGCGGCTATGCAAGTTCCCTATTCAATTCAATGTATTTTTTATTGATACAAAACAAGTTCACTACACATGTACGATAATTTCAGCTTACAGTCTATCTTTTACAGAATCATTACCCTGATATACATTATAATTTAATAATTGTCCATTTAAAGGAGAATCATACATAAATAACAGAAACTATAGATGTCCATAGTGAACATCTATCGAGAATTAATATTTTCCTGTAGAATAAACACTGGTACACCTCTTAAAATACAGAACATACCAATATACAGCTTAGTAACAATAAAAGGTTGTTTTTCGGGTTTTACATGTAGTTAAAGTAAAAACTTTTGATGGCAAATTGGTGACAGAAAGTGTGGAACAATATGAGTGAGGCGTAGTGCGCATGATCAGAGAGACCAAACTCATTTGGTCAAGTTAATAAAGTATTTACTTGATGCACTGAATCACACTCGTAGTTCTAACATGTCGTTCAGTTCTATCGAAGTAGAGTACTTGAGTCTTTGTAGTCTATGGTAAATATTCATGGAATATGTGTATAATTGATAGTGGTAATAGTAGTTATTGACTCGGTGTCGCTCCTTGGTAACTATAGGTGTATTCCCGCATGTATAATTAATAGTTTCTAGCTAGATGGTCATGGAGGTGGTTCAACAAAAAGTGGAGTGCTATAAGTTGAGTGTTTATGGCATATTTATCGAATTTCTATAAAAATTCTATAAATATGTGATGTGTCACAGGAAACATTGTTAGAAGACACAAAATCGATATCGATATTTTTCTCTAACGATTTATTCACAAGAATCTTTGCAGTGTTATTATGATTGGAATGCTTAGCGCTGCTAGTATTATGAATACATGAATTAGATTTCCAGACTGTATTGAATGAGATCATGCATATCTAAGGTTATCCTATGGAGTGTATTGAATTACCTGACTATAATGATTGACCATCAAGAAACATTTGTAGTGAACTCGGTTTGGACTCTTAGCGGAATAAAAACGGAACAAGAGTTTACTCTCAGACTATTGCAACAGATTTATTGCACAACTCACTCTGGTAACCAACCCTTGTGGACCAACCACACATGAGATGAAAGGGAAAGGTAACATGTAAAACAGGGGTGATAAGACATGAAGCACCAATATAGATAATAACAAGTAAGTCTTTCACATACAGTAAAAGGAGTTGATACAAGATCAATAAATACATAATCCAATAAAAGCTCAACAGTGATAAAAGGCATATAGGACAGATAACAGGATGTAATACATAATAAGGGATAAAAAGGATAGTCAACCCATCCAGGGTTGAGGTTTTGGATCAACCTGAGAGCCCTCCACTGCCCCCTGGTGTAGTCTGAAGGAACTGAACTACACCAGCGGACAGCTTCTGACTCTCAGACTAACAGAAATACAGGTTATGTGCTGATGGAACAACTTAGCGGTTGTTTACTGATTGATGATTACATGATGTAGGCACTACTATAATTGTGTCAACAACAGCACCGCAGCGCCACCTGGTATACAATGGCAATAACACAACCCTGACAATCATCGTCCTGTGTGATCAGCCCGTGGCTTCCACTCCCTCTGTATATATCTCCCTGAACTGGACGAGAGGTCGCAAAGTGGCAATGCCATGCATAAAATACCTCAGCTCGGCAATTCGACCCAAGCTCCTTGGGCCAACACAATAGGGAAAATCTGCAAATAATTTCCAAAAAACCCTATGTTCCCATATGTACACACACTTCAAACCTGTCCCAGTCTCAAGCTTATTGATTTTAAGAGACATTTCACCTAAAATTTTAAGGTCTTACTAGTATAATTACAGAGTTCCAGCATTACATGCTTAAGCCTATGCCTAAGATTCGAAATCCGACATCCATCTCCGTGACGCCACACTCGGTGAGCTTCGTCTAACACGAGGCCCGTGTAATGACGTCATAGTCGCAGGGATTCCCCACCGGAACCCTACCCAGAATGAGGCCCATGTAATGACGTCATAGCAGCAGGGAATCCACATCGCCGTATCATGTGCATGATCGGCGATGGGGTCCACATGATTAAAGCTAAAAAACGAAAAGATTTGGATGCGTCGTGAGACGCCATAGGACAGAGGGAAGCAGGTAGGGTCTTGATGGTGTTAATCGACAAAAACAATCTATATTTATGAACGTAAATAGCCCAAGACTTCTCCTCATTCCCATCAAATTGTGACGATAGACCTATCTGGTGCCACAATACTCTCCTAGACCAACAATCCAACCACGCTAGACAGTAATGGGTCATATTTTCAGAAAATGTACAATTGGCAGTTGTACACACTTAGTAAATTCTGCAAAGTAGGCTGCAATTCGGTCAATATTACGTAAATTGGAGTATATTGGGCATTGCACTGATTCTAGCAATCTGTTTGGTTAGGTTGAACTGTATTTTGAACTTTATTTTCGTCTGGAATCTGGGTTATTTGAGAGGATTGGTGAAGGCAAATTGTACATTTTCTGGAGACCTGACCCTATAATATAGTGGGAGAGCAGTGGCGTCATCTCGTGAATAAAATAGACACTGCTAACCATTGAATACAGTGATGGAGAGGAAAGCTATTTCAGAGATAAAGAAGGACAAAGTACAGCAAGTCTCAGACATAGTCAGGCCCAGGTATAAAATCATCAGTCCTAAGTCAG
Source organism: Sthenelais limicola (assembly GCA_942159475.1). NCBI lineage: Eukaryota > Metazoa > Annelida > Polychaeta > Phyllodocida > Sigalionidae > Sthenelais > Sthenelais limicola. The sequence goes on along the minus strand of OW804102.1, from coordinate 414,716 downwards.
CACTGGGCTGGGGAAAAAAGGAGCGTGATCTCAAAATCCTGTCAGATGTAACTACTCGAGACTTTCTGCAAAAACTTGCAGCAGTAAAAGAGGGAGAGATAGTCAGAGAGGAACATTCTCTCGCTGGATATCTAGAAAAGGGCAGTGACTCTTTAGAGATTGGTTGATCTTCTAAAGACACACACGTTTGAAGATAGTCTAATGAATATGTGATGTCTTTCAGGAAAATGAGTCATAAGTCGCCAAGTTGATATTTTTCAAAGTGTTTTTTTTACAAGATCACATTATTGGAATGTTCTCATTCTTGGAGTGTTTGTCACTTGTAGTTATGTCAATCGATGTATCAAATTTGAGGACAATCTATGTAATATATCCTTTCGTTTTAAAGGTCCTCATATGGACTACATTTAGTTACTTTAGTGTTTAGTGACCCCCAGAAATATTGGAAACTTTTTTTTTCAAAAACGAAAATATCAAACTTAAAATCTAGAAATACTCATTATTTGTATTAGACTGTTTACTATCATTGGAATCGGCTTGACCTCATCTTTTCAAATATAATGGTATCTCAAAATCTATTTTTTGCGGCTTATGACTCATTTTCTTGAAACACATCACATATATTATATACATTTTGATTTGGTTCACTCCAGCAGATGATAGATACCATATAATAGATTAACCAATCATTAGTTGATTTTAGGTGACACTTTATACTTTCCCAGGATTTCTGGCGAATTATCGAAGGCAAACCGTTCCATAAGGTTGGTCCAATAAAGTGAGGGGATCGTATCACTTTCTCAAGTTTAGGTGCAATAACCTTCATTACAGGCCCTTCATTCAATCATCAAAAGTTGTGATCCAAAGGATTTATTTATTATACAAACATTTGGATCAACTCTTGTTCCCCAGTAAAACATAAACAATGAAATTTACAGCACAATTTGATTCTCGGAGGAATCTTAAAACAAAGATTAGTGTGTAAGATGAACAGGGACTCTCACTTGTGTCTACCAGGAAGCAGTAGGGAACAGGGACTCTCACTTGTGTCTACCAGGAAGCAGTAGGGAACAGGGACTCTCACTTGTGTCTACCAGGAAGCAGTAGGGAACAGGGACTCTCACTTGTGTCTACCAGGAAGCAGTAGGGAACAGGGACTCTCACTTGTGTCTACCAGGAAGCAGTAGGGAACAGGGACTCTCACTTGTGTCTACCAGGAAGCAGTAGGGAACAGGGACTCTCACTTTTGTCTACCAGGAAGCAGTAGGGAACAGGGACTCTCACTTTTGTCTACCAGGAAGCAGTATAGGCGATTAGGATGTATGCAGGCAGAGAGGTGAGAACATAGATGGGTCAGATCTTCGGAAAATGTACAATTGGCAGCTCTACACATAATTATATTTAATTATAATTTAATGAATTCTGCTAAATTAGACTGAAATTTAGTCAATACTAGGTAAATTCGAGTATAATCGGCATTGTATTGACGCTAGCAATCTGTTTGGTTAGGTTGAACTGGATTTTGAGAGCCATTTTTGTCTAAAATGTACGTTATTTGATAGGATTGGGGAAGTTGAAGTTAATTTAGCAGAATGTACTAAATGTGTACAGCTGCCAAGTGAGATACAGCCTGTCTTGACAAGCAGCCTCTCCACGACAGGCTGTTTCATGGCCACTTGCAACCTGAGCATAATAGTGGAGTTCCATTTTGAATCTTGATTCGCATGGAATTATGGGACTAATGGTACTGTATCAAATATATTGAAAACATGCCATGTTCAGCATGGGCTATTTATCAATGGTCTATTGTCAATATCCATGTATTATACATGTTTCCCCGACACAAGTCACCATCTTTTCAATCATGCATTTGGTTTTCATAGACCATTATATTTCTTATAGTGTAACCTACAGCCACACTGTGGCAGCACTGTATAATGAAGCTCTTAAGCTTGAGTGACTTTTGAAATCTGTGCTCATTCATGGATGCACCCTGTGAGCGAGTGAGTGAAGACCCAGTCACACAAGCCAGGGTATCCCATGACGTCATGCATTGGAGGTATCCCAACCTACTGACCCAGATGTCTGCCATGACGTCATGCATTGGAGGTATCCCAACCTACTGACCCAGATGTCTGCCATGACGTCATACATTGGGGGTATCCACACTGCACACATATATTGCAACTGATAACACCGCAGTGAGGTCTTTCTAACTTGGCTCTGTGCCAAGTATTTGTCCCATATATTGAACCCCAGAGGACGGATATATATGCTGGTGTATAATACATCAATCATGTATCAGTTAAAATATGTGTTCCGTTGTTAGGTAAATTGGAGTACCGTATAACCTCCAATAACAGCCGCGGTCGGCTACTAAGTCAAACCCCCTCTTACCCCGGCAGTTATTAGAGCCCCAGGCAGTTATTAGAATCCCGGCGTCTATTAACAAGTGGTCTGAACGTGTATCCAGGATATCTTGTTTTATTACAGACATAAAGATAAGGTAGTATTGGGTAGCCATTAGCAACTGTATTGAGAGAAAAGCAGGGACTAAACTGATCTATGACAGTCATATATTGGAATATACTCCATACAAAGGCCTTCAAAATGCACAGATATATTCAATACAATGTCCCGAAATTTGTTACATGGATTAATATGACTATAAGTGCTAAACCCTCTTAAAATCAGACCATTTCAATAAAGAAATCTTGTGAAAAAACATCAATTTTGCGACTTGTGACTCTTTTCCTGGAACACATCACACATTTGTTCTAGCAGCTTATCACAGCTTATAACAAGTCACTCTATATAATACAAGGTCTACAGGTAAATGAGTCACAAGTTGGTAGAATTAATTAATGTGATTAGCTGATGGCAGTCCAGGCCCAAACCTTATGATCAGATAAGTATAATAATAAGATAATGTCAGTGATTGGACACCTACTGCGCTAATCGGTTTCTTGGCCTGGGAGGACTAGGCGTTTTAATGGGATTATAACAACATTTTGCAGTCTGGAATAATACTGGCATTTTATGGTTTCGAGGCAAGAGGATTAACCTCCGTTTGAAGGGACTCTCATCGGTGGGCCTAGACTTGATGGGGCAGTTGGTTGGGTGGGGACATTGGCTTTGGTAGAATCTTAGAGAATTAAGATATCTTGAAATGCTGATGTAGATTTTACCCACCACATTACTTGGGATGGATTCTATTGAAATCTGACATACAAATATTCGGCAACATTTGTATCGAAACTGCAAGAATGGTTTCACAAATATCACAGCTTATATGAATGATCTATGAAAACCAAATGCATGATGGGAAGGATGGAGACCTATGTTATGTAAACATGTAAAGCACATGGATATTGACATTAAAACATTAGTAAATAGTCCATGCTATAGATTTCAGACTGTACCATTAGTCCCATAATTCCATGCGAATCAAGATTCAAAATGGCGGCTAAGCAAATCCCCTATTGAAGAGGAACAGCACCTTTGTCTTTCCCACTCATCAATATTGCATGTGGTGGATCGGTCTCCCACATATGCAGGTCAGGCTTGTGTACTAATGTTTCTAGATAATATTCTAAACAATCAACATCACTCAATATGCCTTATCTCCTGTGAGAGATAAGGCATTAGGTTTAGAAGAAATGTGTGTATTTCACTTCAAAGATGTCCATGTGTGATCCTATATATAATGAAATAATGATTTCTAGGGTATTTTCGGGACTAAATTTAGTTAAAGAAATTTTAGCGACTACATTATGTATCAAGTACAAAGTTCTCAATAAGTGCTGATCAATTTTTAACACGTATACTTTTTTTTTTTTTACTAAAACAACTTTTCGATGGAAAAATGAAATTCCATATCTCCATAATGACATAGTACATAGTAACATCAATAAATAAAACCATCACTTGCTCACTAATCTCTCAATAGTAGCTTACACGATTGTGCATTACAAAGTGCCGAAGTGCCTTGTGAACGCCGAGATATTTGTATGACAAATACAAGTACATCTAAACATGTTACATTGACTATTACACCTACAACAATTAATACACAGTAAAAGAAACGATTCACTTTGTCCAGACAAGTTATATCGATAGCAGAATATTTGTTTTGAATATGTGTCAGTATGATCGTGGAAATCTTCAGAAGGCACTTCGGCACTTGGTAACGAACAATTGTGTCGGCGAACATCCAGAACTGAGTTCTTTCCCCTCTCTCCCTAACCACTCTCTCTCTCTCTCCCTAACCACTCTCTCTCTCTCCCTAACCACTCTCTCTCTCTCTCCCTAACCACTCTCTCTCTCTCCCTAACCACTCTCTCTCTCTCCCTAACCACTCTCTCTCTCTCCCTAACCACTCTCTCTCTCTCCCTAACCACTCTCTCTCTCCCTAACCACTCTCTCTCTCTCCCTAACCACTCTCTCTCTCCCTAACCACTCTCTCTCTCTCCCTAACCACTCTCTCTCTCTCTCCCTAACCACTCTCTCTCTCTCCCTAACCACTCTCTCTCTCTCCCTAACCACTCTCTCTCTCCCTAACCACTCTCTCTCTCTCCCTAACCACTCTCTCTCTCCCTAACCACTCTCTCTCTCTCCCTAACCACTCTCTCTCTCTCCCTAACCACTCTCTCTCTCCCTAACCACTCTCTCTCTCTCCCTAACCACTCTCTCTCTCCCTAACCACTCTCTCTCTCCCTAACCACTCTCTCTCTCTCTCCCTAACCACTCTCTCTCTCCCTAACCACTCTCTCTCTCCCTAACCACCCCGGCTAACCACTCTCTCTCTCCCTAACCACTCTCTCTCTCTCTCCCTAACCACTCTCTCTCTCTCCCTAACCACTCTCTCTCTCTCCCTAACCACTCTCTCTCTCTCCCTAACCACTCTCTCTCTCCCTAACCACTCTCTCTCTCTCTCCCTAACCACTCTCTCTCTCCCTAACCACTCTCTCTCTCCCTAACCACCCCGGCTAACCACTCTCTCTCTCCCTAACCACTCTCTCTCTCTCTCCCTAACCACTCTCTCTCTCTCCCTAACCACTCTCTCTCTCTCCCTAACCACTCTCTCTCTCTCCCTAACCACTCTCTCTCTCCCTAACCACTCTCTCTCTCCCTAACCACTCTCTCTCTCCCTAACCACTCTCTCTCTCCCTAACCACTCTCTCTCTCCCTAACCACTCTCTCTCTCCCTAACCACTCTCTCTCTCTCCCTAACCACTCTCTCTCTCCCTAACCACTCTCTCTCTCTCTCCCTAACCACTCTCTCTCTCTCTCCCTAACCACTCTCTCTCTCTCTCCCTAACCACTCTCTCTCTCTCCCTAACCACTCTCTCTCTCCCTAACCACTCTCTCTCTCTCCCTAACCACTCTCTCTCTCTCCCTAACCACTCTCTCTCTCTCTCCCTAACCACTCTCTCTCTCCCTAACCACTCTCTCTCTCTCTCCCTAACCACTCTCTCTCTCCCTAACCACTCTCTCTCTCCCTAACCACTCTCTCTCTCCCTAACCACTCTCTCTCTCCCCAACCACTCTCTCTCTCCCTAACCACTCTCTCTCTCCCTAACCACTCTCTCTCTCTCTCCCTAACCACTCTCTCTCTCCCTAACCACTCTCTCTCTCTCTCCCTAACCACTCTCTCTCTCCCTAACCACTCTCTCTCTCCCTAACCACTCTCTCTCTCCCTAACCACTCTCTCTCTCCCCAACCACTCTCTCTCTCCCTAACCACTCTCTCTCTCCCTAACCACTCTCTCTCTCCCTAACCACTCTCTCTCTCCCTAACCACTCTCTCTCTCTCTCCCTAACCACTCTCTCTCTCCCTAACCACTCTCTCTCTCCCTAACCACTCTCTCTCTCCCCAACCACTCTCTCTCTCCCTAACCACTCTCTCTCTCCCCAACCACTCTCTCTCTCCCTAACCACTCTCTCTCTCCCTAACCACTCTCTCTCTCCCTAACCACTCTCTCTCTCTCCCTAACCACTCTCTCTCTCCCTAACCACTCTCTCTCTCCCTAACCACTCTCTCTCTCCCCAACCACTCTCTCTCTCTCCCTAACCACTCTCTCTCTCCCTAACCACTCTCTCTCTCCCTAACCACTCTCTCTCTCCCTAACCACTCTCTCTCTCTCCCTAACCACTCTCTCTCTCCCTAACCACTCTCTCTCTCCCTAACCACTCTCTCTCTCCCTAACCACTCTCTCTCTCTCTCCCTAACCACTCTCTCTCTCCCTAACCACTCTCTCTCTCTCCCCAACCACTCTCTCTCTCCCTAACCACTCTCTCTCTCCCTAACCACTCTCTCTCTCCCTAACCACTCTCTCTCTCCCTAACCACTCTCTCTCTCTCCCCAACCACTCTCTCTCTCCCTAACCACTCTCTCTCTCTCCCTAACCACTCTCTCTCTCTCCCTAACCACTCTCTCTCTCTCCCTAACCACTCTCTCTCTCTCCCTAACCACTCTCTCTCTCTCCCTAACCACTCTCTCTCTCTCCCTAACCACTCTCTCTCTCTCCCTAACCACTCTCTCTCTCTCCCTAACCACTCTCTCTCTCTCCCTAACCACTCTCTCTCTCCCCAACCACTCTCTCTCTCCCTAACCACTCTCTCTCTCTCTCCCTAACCACTCTCTCTCTCTCTCCCTAACCACTCTCTCTCTCTCTCCCCAACCACTCTCTCTCTCTCCCTAACCACTCTCTCTCTCTCCCTAACCACTCTCTCTCTCTCCCTAACCACTCTCTCTCTCCCCAACCACTCTCTCTCTCCCCAACCACTCTCTCTCTCCCTATTGTATCATGATTCCATGGCATGTTATATCGATAATACATGTCCAAACTTAAAATTAGTCAATTGAATTCGACCTCTCAAATACTCCTAGGAAGTGAGGTTCCTGAAATGTCTTGAGTTATTCAGGGAATGTTTAGCAAGATGGGGTGATGTTGATATTGGGTGAGATAATTTCTGCGATCAAAATGAAAGGCATTCTTTGTGAGAATGGAGTGAGTTAGCTAGTAAATTGGATTATTTCCCTTTGTGCGCCAACCCAAGAATATTATATAGAAGTCTGTCAACCCTATTGTCATGCCTCTTATGTATGTAGTGCTTTAACCGATAAACCATTTCACTCTCCTCTCTCCCTCTCAACTCTGACCTCGATCGTCTCCACCCCCTCCTCCTCCTGTCCTGTCCTGTATAACTGAATAACTCCGAAATTTCTAAAACTATTTTTTTTCCTAAGAATTTAGGGGCCGAACTTCCAAAAACCTACAATGACAAACATTGGGGTATTAATTTTTCGGGTTTTCGGGTACAATTCCCGGATTCTCGTCCGAAATTTGAAATGTTTATAAGTAAGGCATACTATGGAAAGAGGGATGACCGCTATAAGGAGTGTAGCCTCCTCCAGGAGCCTCCTATAGTGGACAGTCCACTATAGTGTACTGTACACTATAGTGTACAGTCCACTATAGTGTATTGTACACTATAGTGTACAATACACTATAGTGTACAATACACTATAGTGTACAGTCCACTATAGTGTATTGTACACTATAGTGTACAATACACTATAGTGTACAATACACTATAGTGTACAGTACACTATAGTGTACAGTACACTATAGTGTACAATACACTATAGTGGACTGTACACTATAGTGTACTGTACACTATAGTGTACAGTACACTATAGTGGACAGTACACTATAGTGTACAGTACACTACTGTCCACTATAGTGTACAGTACACTATAGTGTACAGTACACTATAGTGGACTGTCCACTATAGGAGGCTCCTGGAGGAGGCTACACTCCTTATAGCGGACTGTACACTATAGTGTACAATACACTATAGTGTACAGTACACTATAGTGTACAGTACACTATAGTGGACAGTGTACAATACACTATAGTGGACAGTACACTATAGTGGACTGTACACTAATGCGCTGTTTGTAGATGACCTCTATAGTGGTCTTTTTCATTATTGGTCAAAATAATAATTGATGAAATATTTAACCCTGACAAATCAGATAATAAAGATGGAAATAATGATTTTATATCTACATGTGCTACCTTTTTCAAAATAACGTATTTTATATTTAACTGGATGGTGGTGTTTTATTTAATTTCATTTCAAGAATACTATATTGCATAGGTGGTAAATACAGCAGTTCAATCAATCAATCATGATATTATTACAGTGCCGTTAATACTGGTGGAATTCAGTCGTTGATAATTAAATATGACGCATAGTGAATCCATAGGAATAATACCATTTAGACAATGCTTTGTAGCAACGGTTTCATGCGTATGAGTATGAGTATGGCTTACGAAACGTTTGTAATGTTCAACAGATAAGGTTGTTCCACTTACCTATATATCAGAAATCATAAATAAGAGGTCGTTATGACTTAAGTTCAGTGATATTTTAGGGGAAGAATTATCTACAAACGGATGTTTCAATTTGTTTTGCTCTCTAATTGTCATCATGGATCTCCTTTCAATTTAACCATCATAGCATTAATTATGAGTTCATTATTGTATAATGTAATGGATTCGAGGCTTATGATATAAGTTAGTTCCACACACAATGCCACAATTAATAACAGGATGGTAATTGTAAGGGATATTCTAAGGGATAATAATGAAAATTCAATGAATAAATACACTATTTGCTCTCACATTATAAGTCTAATGTGAATCAATATGAAACAATGAATACAGTGGTGGCGTGACTATGTGGATCCTGTTGTCATTCCTTCCCCCAGTATCAGATGGGTCAGATTTTCAGAAAATGTACAATTGGCAGCTCTACACATTTGGTAGATTCTGCTAAATTAGGCTGAAAAATGGTCAATACTTGGTGAACTCGAGTATATTCTGCATTGTATTGATTCTAGCAATCTGTTTGGTTAGGTTTAATCGCTTTTTGAACTTTAATTTTGTCTGAATTTTGAGTTATTTGAGAGAATTGGTGAAGACGAGTTGTACATTTTCTGGCGATTTCACCCAAATGATGATGTCAACAAGTGGCCTCATTGTAACGAGGTCAGGAAACTTGTGTTTGTCTGAACCACTGTATTCTCTACTTGCTCATTCTCTACTGGGACTTTACACTGCCAGGGCGGAATCTGTTCTAGTTGCTCAGGAGTTGCTTCACGTATAAAGCACCATAATGGCAAGGTGAGTGGCTTGTAAAATAAACTATTTTTATACCGATTCATCGGATTGTGGAGTAAAATATCATTCTAATAATGCTTGGATACCACCGGTGCAAATTTACATTAGGTTGTGGTAGGTTTCAGGATAGAGAGAACCAGGGACTTTCGATTGTGAAACATTTCATTAGTAATCGACAAAACCTATACACACGATTTACACATAATTAAATAGGTTAAAGGTGCCCCAAACAGGTGTGTGTGAATGAAACCAATTGGGCTGATTTGTCTTGAAAGTTTGATATAAATATTTCCTACCAATTCAATTTAGTCAGTCGTAGTTTAAATTCTAATCCGTGCAAAATGGAAGAGGAGTAAAATTACGTTCAGCCCACATCAAGAATCTATTATATTCCGAGGGAATCTTCCCATATCTATAGAATATAAGATGGAAGTGGTTTTGAAGTTCTAGTTGTGGTTGGGGGAAGTGTGAGAGGGATATTTGGGTGGGCTCGCCTTTTCTAGACTTGAGGAGTTAGGGAGATGGATGATTGAGGACGGGAGTTCACATGAAGCGAGTTCACATGAAGAAAATAAACTAGCTTCCTGGGTCGAGAGCAAGACCAGAACGAGTGTTGATAGGTGGCGTACGTGCATGTAGTCACAACTATTTTCCATACTGGTGTTGATCCGGGTGTAGACTTGTGCAAGTCTTTGATTCTGTTTTTTGTTTAAAACGCAATATTATCAAAAATATATTCTCATGTTAGAGTCACTATGGACTCTGTCAAGTTGTCGCCCAAGCATAAGTAAGGCCTTTGCTGTGTGTGTGTGTGCGCTCATTGAGGGCAGAGGGACTTGATGCTAGTATGCATTGGATGGGATCAACACCCTGATTTGTCTTGAAAGTTTGATATAAATATTTCCTACTAATTCAATTTAGTCAGTCGTAGTTTAAATTCTAATCCGTGCAAAATGGAAGAGGAGTAACATTTGTATTCAGCCCACATCAAGAATCCATTATATATTCCGGGAAAATCTTCTAAAATTGATGGGATCAACACCCGGATTAGACTATGCAGTCGCTTTGTGCAAATGTACAACTGGTTGTTGAGTATGTTGTTGATATGACGCTAGTCATGCTTTGACATGTTTAAATTTACATTATTATGAATATTACAATTTTGTTGTTGTTGCAAAATACAGATGTTTTGTACGCTACCAAGCAGGAATACTTAAAAGAGTGATTTTATTTAGAGTAGCCTACTCTTTGTCAATTATACTCCTAAAAAAGGTTCAGAACCTTTTTCTCCATAATTTGTATATATTTGAGAGGATTGTCGATGGCCAATAGTACATTGTCAGCCAACGTCACACATAACAAGACATATAATAATTTAAAGATTGTGTTGGATATGAAGGAAATAATTATTATTGACAACTGATTTCAGCGCCAGTCCACACAGAGGGCTGCAACACCCACCGGTAAGTTTTATTTCTTTATATGGAATCGATTTTAAGTGTTTCATCAGCATTTGTGATGTGTTTCAGGAAAATGAGTCATAAGTCGCAAAAAATAGATTTTGAGATATCATCATATATGAAAAGATGAGATCAAGCCGATTCTAATGATAGAAAACAGTCTAATAAAATAATAAGTATTTCTAGATTTTAAGTTTGATATTTTCGTTTTTGAAAAAAAAGTTTCCAATATTTCTGGTGGTCAATAAACAGTAAAGTAACTAAATGTAGTCCATATGAGGACCTTTTACATAGATTGTCCTGATATTTGATACCTCTTTTCATATAGCTATAAGCAATAGACTCCCCAAAAATTAGAACATTCCAATAATGTGATCTTGTGAGGAAAACACTTTGAAAAATATCAATTTTGCGACTTATGACTCATTTTCCTGAAACACATCTCATTTTATGATGGTGCTTTAGCTGACATTTCCTATAGAAACTCCCAGTTTTCATGTAATGGATAACAAATGGTGGCAGAGAGGAAAGGGTGGATTATTTAGCATAACAGCACACAGAACGCGTAGCCTTCAAGTGCCTGTTATATCCAACAATCAACACTCTCTGAATAATAAGATAGAACTTAACGCAAGCTGCATATGCAACAACGTATTCACAAAACGCAAGTGGCTTTTGGTGAATGCCTTTCACAAGTGTATGGAATAATCAGATGCAATTCTTATCTGAAATAATTCCAAACCAAATACAGCAGCTAGTTTGGGTTTTTTTGGTAGAAAAGGCAACAACATCAGACTTTTTGGTAACCTGTGGAACAGCCTATAGGAGCTTAGGAAGACATATTTAACAAAGAAAATCGGGTTATCAAGATTGATGCCTGTGACATTATTGTTGGCAATGTAAAGTATTCATTGAAATACCATGCATTTAGTTTTATATCTGATGAAGATGATACCAGGTGTGCCTTGTAAGTTTCTGAATTTCATAAATACATTGAAATAATAATTATGAAAAGTTCTGCTTGCAACGCTTAAGGTCATTGGGTCGGTAGGGCATAGAGCATCTGGTCGGGGTGTGAGGAAGGGTCATTAACTTCTGTGTGGGGCCAAAACTGGGAGGAGATGAGAAGAGATAAATATCAGGGGCAATAAGACAGAAAGGGATGAGATAGCTGGATCTTTGATAAGAGCCACAAGAAATCACATAAGGGACAGGTCGTCAGAAAATGTACAATTCTCCTCCAACAATACTCCCAAATTTGAGACAAAAATTACATCTAAAACACAATTCCACAATTCGAACAGATAATTGAATGATATAATATATAATATTTTGGTATACACATAGTATTTTTCAGTTTTCAGTTATCAACATTTACTAAGTAATTGTGTAGAGTTGTAAATTTATAGTTGGCCAAATGGAGCGGTTTATTATAGTTTTATTAGCCTTGTGGCCCAAAGTACTTAAACCATGGTCATTTAGATGCGGCGTTGTAATAGCCTATGATATAGAACACGAGTACAGCCGTCATATTCCATATCAGGCCTCACTCAGGCTGATATGGAATGAATATAGTTCTTTAACGATAATAGTATTAGTGCATATAAGTGAGTTGCAAAATTTGACAAGTACTAAGTTAAGAAATTATCAAGTTAAGTTTCGTTTATCTATTTAATATTACAATTAGTGTCAACTTAATTTATATACCTGGTGTTTCCAATGGAAACGATTTCTCAGGCTCAATTACTTATGTGCGATGTCAGGCGGAAGACCTACCTAGACACCTGTCTATTTAGAATGCTGGACCACCTCATTGTAAACAACATCAATTGCAATAAAGAATTCTTGAATTGAGTTGAATTGAATTTATGACCAGTCACTGAGGACCATTGAAATCATGAACTCTGAAACATGTAGAGAAAGGGAGAAAAATGATAAACTTAGGGAAATACCTACGTAGAAATAAGATCCACTAGTCCTCCTGAGTTTCCACTAGTCCTCACAGACCAGAAGGTAAAATCTAATATGGCACAAAAGACATACAAAATTAATGTCAACTAGACTAGGGTTTATATACACTTGACTTTTATTTCCACTTCAGTAACTGTAACCAATAATGAATAACTCTGCAATAGCCAGGGCTGTAAAAAAAAAGTTTGTTGTAAAAAAGTTGGTCGAAAAAAAATTGTCGTTAAGAAATAGTTGGTCGTAAAAAAATTGTCGTTCAAAAAAGTTGGTCGTTCAAAAAAAGTTTGTTGTAAAAAAATTTTCGTTAAAAAAAAAGTTGGGTCGTTAAAAAAAAGTTGGTCGGGAAAAAAAAAAAGTTGGTCGGAAAAAGTTGGTTGAAAAAAAGTTGGCCGAAAAAAATTGTCGTTAAATAGTTGGTCAGAAAAAAATTGTCGTCAAAAAAAGTTTGTTGTTTGGTCAGAAAAAGTTGGTAAAAAAGTTGGTCGAAAAAAAATTGTTGTTAAAAAAAAAGTTGGTCAAAAAAAATTGTCGTTAAGAAATAGTTGGTTAGAAACAAATTGTCGTCAAAAAAAGTTTGTTGTTTGGTCAGAAAAAGTTGGTAAAAAAGTTGGTCGAAAAAAGTTGGTTGAAAAAAAGTTGGTCGAAAAAAAATTGTTGTTAAAAAAGTTGGTAGTTAAAAAAAAAGTTGGTCGTAAAAAAAAAAGTTGGTCGTAAAAAGTTGGTTGAAAAAACGTTGGTCGAAAAAAAATTGTTAAAAAATGGTCGGAAAAGAATTGCCGTTAAAAAAAGTTTGTCGTTCAAAAAAACTTGGTTGTAAAAAAAAGTTGGTCGTAAAAAAAAAAGTTGGTCGTATAAAAAGTAGTAAGCTAGGCTAGGCTAAATAGTTGGTAACTTACTTTTAAAATTTAGAAAATGTGTTGGGCAGTGTCCATTTGAGCACCTGAGGCAGGTAGGGGTGGGTGGGGTGGGCAGAGGGATGGTGTGGGAGGTGGGAGGGCCTTATCATGGTTGGAGAAGCATCTAACTAACAGCCAATCAACTCCCTTGGCTAAACCTAGAAAGGCTGTCAATCAGCCTTCAATAACGTCTAGGTGTGAAATCTATGACTGATTGAAAGGATTAGATATGGCATCCTCGCCTGATGTCACATCTAAGCTTAAACACCTCACAGACAGTTAAGCAACTTATCAAGATGTAGATGCAGTATCAGTGATTGGCACTTTTAATACTGACTCATATGTTTTCTCAGCCGAGAAAACAAAAAAAACACTTCAATTTGTTTATTACAGTAATTTATTGCAAAGGAATAAGCAGAATGACTGTACATAACAGTACAGAATTAAGTTATTTTGCGTTCTCAAATATAGTCCTGATCCCTGCAGATCCGCGGAAACCAGCGCATAGGAATAAACAAAGATGCTAATGTCAACCAAGACAAAGGCAAATTTAATTTCATCAAGAAATCTGACATATCAAAGTACATTTTAATAAGTAACAGCACAATAAATACAAATAAATCCGCAGAAAATCTGTATCATCGCTTGGCTTCCCTTGGGCATTTTTGTCTTAATACCAGGCGTCTCAAACACCAAACAAATAGTACAAGTCTCTTCTCTCTGATAACACACACACAATGTAATGTCTCCACCACAAGTTTCCCTCATTCATTAACTTATACTCAAACTGAAAACCTATAATTGTAGGTGCGTCTGTGGGACCCAGACTCCCCAGGTGCTGGTACCCTGGTATCCAACAGTCCTCTTGAGGAGAAGCTCAGGTCCACATGGCCTGTGTTTACACGTAACCTGCAGCTAGACGGTCTATGGCCTCACCTCATACAGCTACGTGTGTGTACACCTGAAGACCAGGAGAGAATACAGGTATGTATTGTGCTACTGTCACTCTATGAGAGAATACAGGTATGTATTGTGCTACTGTCACTCTATGAGAGAATACAGGTATGTATTGTGCTACTGTCACTCTATGAGAGAATACAGGTATGTGGTGTATGTTGTATGACCACTGATGTTACCCTGGTGCATGACGTCACTCCCATTTGCAACATCATATGCTTTGGGTTTGACAGTCAATATGGTGGACAGTGTAGCAATCAAGGTAAATAAAGAGATCGTTTCTGACATTTTTCTAAATATGAGAGTGTGATATAAAAATAGAATGTAACTCGAGTACTGTCTAGGAGACTATATGCAATAACCTCTTGTTTTTATTGGTAAAAACTTACGTGGGCATGGTTTACAGTCTCGTAGACACTACTTGAGTTACATTCTATCTCAACTGTCACTTCATGGGAGAATAAAGGTATGTGGTTCATGTGTTTTCAGACTGTATTATCATATTGTCATTTAATACCAATGCAATCTTTTAACTAGTTGATGGGGGAAGGTATCGCTGTATATCGATCTTGGTCGTTGGGTAAATGATAATTAACCTCTCCACGAACACCGAAGGTCCACCCCCTTCATTAACAGATAGCCAGTCACCGCGCTTGAAACCATAAACAGATGTGCCCCACATGGGGTGTTTAGCGCGCACTGCATGTTGATATTCTGGAACCTCGGACACCAACGTAAACACAGCCTATGCTTTAACATAGAAATGTACCATCTTTTGCCCCAAATACAGGTTTTTTCATTGGATTTAAAGTGTTTAGGATTATTCTTGCGGGTGGTATGGACCCACCAATGACCCTTACCCACACCAGGGTGGTTGATTTTAACAAACATAAAGAAAATCACCAAAATAACAGATCAAACTTGTGGAAAAAGATAGATCCCTTCTAAAAAAATCTCCTTATTCAGGAGACAAATGTAGATAACTAAGATCCAACTTATATCTTACATTAGCAATAATCTCTCTCCATCTCCCTAAATCCCTCGTTTGAAAATTTCAACTATTGATCATTTAAATATGCCATTAGACTTATATGCTGTTGAATATTCATCATGGACTCAGAGTATTACTATTTTATTTCAATTTAGGCCAAACATTCAAACAATTAACATTGTTTCATTAAAGTTAAACAGTTCTTCGTTATGAGGTGCCAATCTTTTAGTATTCAGTATGGAAGTAGCCTAACGTTTTATCTGAAAATATTTAACATTAATCATACGATTTTATGCAAAATAATAAAACAATATGCTTGAATACTGATGAATACTGACTCACTCAATCTCCACAATGGATGTTGATTTCAATTTCCAATAAGCCATAGTCATGCCAGTACTGATCTTAGTTATAAACTAATCTCATACCTTTGTCCAGGGGTAAAACTTTTGCCTCTTTCTCTATATCTTATGCTATCAAACATATTTTTCGTTGCCACTGAGACTTGATATATAATCATATCCTTAGTGTAGATGTCTGTATGTTGTATGTTGAGAAAATATCAGAGAAATTTAGTATCTGGGTCCAAATTAAGATCAAAACACAACTCTTTATAGGCAGTTTTAATGCTGGACAGTGGCCGTCATGGGTTTGTTTGTCTGAGGTGGCACCGCATGGAGTCCCGGGAGACGGTGGGCGGAGCATAGCCCCGCTCGTGGAGGGGTTAATTGTATAAGAGGTGTAAGAAAGTTGTTGTTACTGGTTTTATTTTGCACAAGCTATCGGGTTAGTTTGCCCTTCTTCAGGTGCAATCTTTTAACCGTTTGTTTCTTCTCATTGATTCAAGCTTGCATGGTAGATTTGTTGTGTGATTTAATTAAATTCCATAGTCACAATCCTATGGTTATTATCACATCATTTCCACGAAATTACAAAAAAATATGTTTTTCCAATTGTTGTGTGTATATCTATAATTAGTTAAAGTGCCTTTCATCATAAGCCTTTATTCACCACACATTGTGGAACTATTGAATGATTGGGATAACATGAAAATAAATCTCCATATGCCATTGAGTGCTGCTATATTGAGAAGCCTTGAGTGAACATCAACATTCGTGATTTCATTAAATATTTTAGTTCTGTGAAGCAGTTCTAGGTGGTTTAGATATTGCATTAGTTTCTAACATATATGATATATGCTAGTAACATCCTAGTGGAAGTCAGTTGGATGGTCTTCATCTATAGATATTTTTTTTTGGAACTTTTAAATAAATTCAGATTCAGAATGGATCTAAATGCATATTTTCTCTCCAGATGAATGGACAACGAGTAAGAAGTGAACAGGTGTCTGAACTCTTGCTACATCTTCGCCGTGGTCCAGTGTGGAAGCTGCACGCCTTCCTGCGCACATGCGCAGTAAACAACTACGATTCGCTGATTAGTTCCATGGTGGATGTTGGTGACTATTTGGAGGAGCCAGTAACTGACAGGTAACCTTTCACCTTAAAGGGTGGGTTCCATTGGCACACTTCAACTCCCGCTACTCCTCCTGGTACTTGATTATAGAAGCAGCAGCAGTAACATGGGAGTAACAGTGATGGGTGCTAAAAATCTCAATGATTCTGTATTATTGTATCTGACATTGTATGCAGTACATGCCTATTATGATACCATTGTGATTTCTTCATGATAGTATATGCTCTATCAACATCCTAAATATAAGAAAACTCAAATGAATACTCAATGAAAAAGCCGCAAAAGAAAACAAGTTATGCAAATATCTCCTTCCCACTGTCACATATTTCTCTACTTTGGGAATGCAGCTGTGAAGTATTACAACATAGTATCAGCAGAGTATCGTCAGATGTATAAATTAAGTTAAGTAATATGTGTTTTACCTCTACTTTCAGCATCGGGGCAACACACTGCCCAGTATGCCACTGCTACTACAATAAGCCATGTTTACTGTCCTCTTGTGGCCATTCTATTTGTCTGAATTGTATTTCTGACAAGGAATATGATGAACAGCAGAAGCTGATCTCAATTTCCTGCCCTCAATGTGGCATCAAAAGCAGTCCAAAAAATGACCAAAGCCTAAAGAAAAGTATAGATCATTCCCTGCATAAGATTTGTCGCATTCTGAGCGAAAATGAAAAAGCTGCAAAAGAAAACAAGCTATGCCAAATATGCATGGTTTCATCTTCAAGTACAGAGTCATTACACCAATGTAAGCACCCCAAATGTGATATAAAGTTTTGCACTGAATGCCTTCCAAAGCATGTGCAGAAATCTCCCACCCACGCCCTTTATATTGCCCACCCACATTCGTGCGACCGGTGCTGCAGACATCCGGCAAAGACCAAACAGTTCTGCATCAACTGCTGTGCATATGTGTGTGCATCCTGCACTCACAACTCCTGCAGTAAACATGAGCTTACTGATGACTACCAGCCTGGGCAGCTGATGACTCTACTTGATAACTGCAAG
This sequence comes from Sthenelais limicola, assembly GCA_942159475.1. Taxonomy (NCBI): domain Eukaryota; kingdom Metazoa; phylum Annelida; class Polychaeta; order Phyllodocida; family Sigalionidae; genus Sthenelais; species Sthenelais limicola. Next base: position 396,764 of record OW804102.1, on the reverse strand, counting down.
ACATCCCATGATGAGTTAGCAGCACTCTTAGATGAGGAGGAAGAAAAACTTATCACCATGATTGATAAAGAGAGTTGGAGGATAATTGGGAAAACCCTAAACTGGGCTAAAGAACAGAAAGACATCATTAGAAGTAGCAAGGTAAATTTTCTGTTTTAGTCCCAATTCTTCAGTCATTAGTTATATATTGTTTATTCAGAATTTGTACTCAGCTTTGAGGCAAAACTACGAGTCCCTGTTCTTGGCTGAATTTCAGCCGGATTCAAGTTATAAAATGTTTGGTAGTAATTTAGATTGAATATTACTAGGGACATGGCTATCTTTAATTCATTTGCGATTTTTAAACAAATATTACATCATTAGTCAAGGCCCTACTGTTGACACTATAGTAATGGCTCCTGAATATGGGATTCACTATAGAATTTATAAAGATGTAGTGTTCTGAGGGACCTAAATACTTAGGAAAGTCAATATGTCTCTAAATTACCTGTTTGACTTTTGTGTTGAACCTCAATATTTGTTGTTCTATTTTAACCCTAAATGTGCTTTATAGAGGGGTGATGCTGTCAATACTGATAAACACATGGTTATCAAGGAATTCATCAGTAGAAATGAAGCGATGATGGCCCGTTTACCAGATGACAGCCTTTCTACCATTGGGGAGGAAGTAGGAGCATCTGGACAGAGACTGGAGAAACTGACCCTCAGTAGAACAAGAACCACACCAGAGGAATTATTGCAACAACCGCAGACAGGTGAGAAATCCTCTCTCAGTCTTAACACAGACTTGTAATAGTTACAAATCTGTGGTGTATAGTTTTAAAAATAACTATATTAGGAGATAATGTAACAAGTATGTAATCTAGGCATATGTATTGTATAGCCATGCATTGTCAACTCAGTAACACAAGTGATACATGTACTAGATCAAATGGCGTTTTTGCTTTATCATTTGTATAGATCAAATGGTGTTAATAGTGACCCTTACCCAATCAACCTTTAACAAAATATTTTATATCTTAATGCAGGTAATCTGCCTGGAACCACTGCTGACATAATAAATATGTTGAGACCACTTGTACGTCTAGATAGCCAAGGTAAGTGCATGCACAATAAATAATTCACAAATTTTATTTCAATTGAACTTTGAATTATTTTGCAGTAGCATGGTTGTACAACAAAGTGTAGTTGCCACGCCATCTCTCCCCTCTTTTCATATCTCCAACTGGTATTAAGTATTCTTCAGACAGTTTGGCAGTCCAGACGCTAGGTCCACCCCACATTGGACGCTAGGGTGCCTGACTGTGGGTGGACACTAGCGTCCAATGTAGGGTGAGCTCTAGTGTCTAGCCTTGTGTCTGGACTCTGGGCCCCTGTTGCATGAGGACGTACATAAATCTGTATCATAGAGGTTTAATTACTTAATTACTGTTGCAAGGGACAATACCAAGTTGTCCTGTAGAACACTAACAGACGCAGTGCTTAGGAGCACAGAGACAGATATAATGATTCATTTTCTTTGAAAAATGGATATCTTGGACTTCATCTAAATTCACTTCATGATGATGCTTAAAAAATGGGTGGTGGTGGGGGGGGGGGGGGGCATTGCTCTAATCTTTTTTTAAAATATCTGTTTGTACAAAATATGTCTGGTACTCTAACTTCCATGTTTGAATCATGTTTGATTCATAACAGCTACTTTCCATTACTTCTAAAGTCGCGGAACCAAAGAAACGGGAGTAGTAGCGGGGGAACTAGTGTGGCAATGGAACCCAGGCTTGAAGGCCTTGCCTTGAAGTATATGGGATTTTCAAAGCTTATATAATTATCTAGTTTTGATCTAGAAATCTTGAAATGTTTACCGATGAGCCCACACTATATTCTTGTTTTCCTGTTGCATCCATGTTACTCTAAAAGCTGCAAAAATGATAATCAATCTAAGAACCATGGCATTCACTGGGACAATGGCGTTTACACTCTGAGTGTCTGCCAGGAAATGTGCATTGTGTGAGGTTCCTTGTATGGCCTATATCTGCATGTATAGTTTGTTCAGAGCCCACACTGGATGCGAGGGAATGACTCGCTCAATATGATCAGACTGATACCATTGTCAGACTTTATGATTCTTCTCTTATTTTAGATATAAGAATTTGCACTAAGGGTTATATTTCTGAGTAGGTAGTGAATAGCATAGTTCCCACCTCAGCTAAATGCAACGATCTGATAATGCAGGCCCTCATGCAACACTAATAAATTATATAATTGATTATTATCATTATACAACTATTATTCACAATATATATAAGAAGAGGACACAGCCTTCAACACTGCTGATCTTCCAGGTGACCGTTTCTAAATTAAGGTCAGATAAAAGGATCTTTTCGTTAACATTATACAGTAATAAAGTAAATAATTATTATAACGGACTGTCCTTATAGTGTTCTTGTGTTTTCTGAAGACTAGTCCACTGAAGACGGAAAATGGTTTCTCGACACAATTCAGTTTATATTATATTGTTTATATGGACTGCGTCTGTGTTGGCTTATGGAGCAATCTTTTGATCACTACTTATATTTGGCATTCATTGACAAGCAGTAATTATATAATTACAAGCAGTAATACTGTTCTTATTTAACATAAATAATGGCACATCTCCTCCCTGATTGGATTTTGTGCTTAATACCATGGTGGAATATGCCAGAAAATGCATAGAAAATATGAACTTTTAAGGCTGTATACAGTAAAACAGGACAAAAGACTATCATCATTGTGAATAAACAACAGTTTTACTCCACATGCCCTCCCCTCGAGTTCACCCACCGCGTAGTTTTACTCATAAATTAGACATGCTGTCATAAGACAAAATATATTTTAAGAATTATTATATAACAAATTAATTTTCTTCTTCCTTCAAATATTGATCGAACTCCTGGGGATAGGCATTTTTCACATATGTTGTAAACTCCCTCCTGTTCGGAATTTCTCTTGGTTTCTGAGGCAGTTTGTTCGACAGAATGGACAACTTTTAAATATAGGATTAACAAACATAATTGTATCCTGTTCTTTCTAGATGGTGATTCCCCTGTCTCTGAGGATAGGGATGATGATAATGGTGGTGATGATGATGATAAGGACTGCCCTGACACACCTCCGTTCCCAATAGAGCTCCCGCCGACAGTGTCACAACTTACCTCCACTGCTTATAAACTACTGAACAAAACAAAGGGTGAGTTGGCACTCTATCTTCGAGCAGGGCCGAATAAATATATCCTTTTATTCATATTTATTCCAGTCAGTGAATATGCCCCTAAGAAAAAAAGAAAAAAAAAAATCAAATTCCAGTCAATGTTCGTTTCTCACGCACTGCTAGCTCTCTGCTGCCTGAATCGTCTCTGTCCCGATCGTGGAACGAGGAAGTATATATAGTTCGTGAAGCTTTCTTCCACCAGGTGGCGACACTGAGGTTGTGCAGGCATTCAAGGTATAGCGCTCTGCTGTTCCAATTTATAACTATATTATTCAAAAATAATACACCCCATAAACTACTGAACAAAACAAAGGGTGAGTTGGCACTCTATCTTCGAGCAGGGCCGAATAAATATATCCTTTTATTCATATTTATTCCAGTCAGTGAATATGCCCAGCCAAAAAGAAATAATAAATAAGATATTCAGAGAGCGGCGAAGGAAGATGCCAGTGATTTTTCCAGTGACACACGGTGATCCAACGGAGGCATCAAGTACTGCAAAACACTCAAAGATTTCCAATCTCCTGCCATCTTAATTTGCTGCAGAGACATGCCCATCATATGCATGTACGTAGCGGCACCTCTACGTAAGGAGTGCATTCCAACATCTTTCTGTATAGCAGCATCAGAAGCCCAACGTTTCAGCAACAACAAAGCCTTGTTGTATGATACACCATTACCATTAATACCAATCAGCGGATCGTCATCACCAGCAGGAAACCTCTTGATAAGCTTATCCAACCATTCGACAAGGCATAAAGGACCACCACATCTAGCCACAGGTGACTTGAAAACCCTCTCCTCATACTGGATCGTCTTTGAAGATCGTACCATTACCACTATTCCCCATTCCGTGTAGACAATATCCTTCCTTCTCACCAGATGATCATCAGGAGGCGAAGAGAAAACATGACTCTTCCTAAGTAAGGTTCTGAAAGCAAGCACACATCCAACCCAAACAACAAACTCAAAGTCTGAAGTAAGATCCACGAAAGAAAACATTCTTTTCAGTTCATCAGGTAATAAAGGATCTTTCTGGGAAGGTTTACAGCCTAGTCTTCGTTTGGCACCTGCCAACACTACACTCAGAGCAAAGTCATTACGCAAGTCAGGCCCTTCATTGAGTCTAGACAAATAATTCAGCGCTGATATCATATTATTAATCGATGAAAAAGTATAAACCTCAACCAGAGACGTGACAAAAAGTCCCACATTTACTGAGTCAACTGGCAAGGGTTGCAAATGATAATCAGCACAGAAATCAAAATATTTCTTCCATTGCGAAGTGCGAGTTTTTCTCGTTGTGGCAGCCAAGGCATCCAACTTAAGGCCTTCCATTTTCGTCATTAGACTCTCTACAAAAAATAAAATCAAAAAATAATGTCATAACGCCATCTCCAATACAGTAGGTCTTTCAACATATTTGCACAGTGTAGACAACAAGGCTGACTTGACACCAGGATTCTCGAAGTAGCCTTATTAAAACACCTCACTCGAATACGATGGTTGTCAAAACTTGGACTTTGGAAGAACATAGCCATCCATACAGCAGCCAATTCTCGTACATGTGGCTTGGAAAAGCAGCAACTGGGTAAACCAACACGCCCTCCGGAGCCTGAATAATTAAATTCAAAATCGTCAGTCAAAGCAAATGAAACAGTGCCATTATTATTCATGATATCATAGCCATATCCTTCTGAAGTTTTAGTTGTAGTCAGCTGTGCAGAAACTCGCTCATGGCCGAAAAATCTCACACCATTAAAGCGATACATATTGTCTCTCCACCAGATCAAGTCATCCAGAAAAACATGGTTTATAGGCACTCTCCTCTTGTTACCTATTCTTCTTAACAGAGAAAAAATGCCAAAGGTATGCTCACGACCTCCCAAAATCACCTTTGAACAGTGAGATACAGAGCCGGCTAGCTTTTGAAGTTGATTCCTCGTGGCATATTTCTTACCATAGAAAAAATTGATTACACTGTACAATTTCCTCAATTTTTCCTGGGGCAATTGGAGAATCATATTATTTGCATCGATTTCGAATCCTATGTACTTGACTTTAGTAGCTGGGGATACTACCTTCGTCCACTCAATGTAGAAACCAAGATCTCTGAGGCAGGATATGAGCAGGAGCAGTCCCTCCTGGGCTTTGTCTTTACTGTCGCAAATAAGGCAAAAGTCATCAATATATGCATAGCAAACATATCCCTTGAAATTCATCATTCGACAGACAGCATTTGTTATTCTAGAGAATATGTATGGAGCTGCCCGGGCACCAAAACACACTGCATTATCCTGCAAATACACAGCCTTGCCTCCCAGCTCCCATCTAAGGCCAAACATTTTCCTATTCTCGGGATGGATTAGAATGGATCTATAGGCACTCTTTATGTCTAACACAGTCAAATAATCATTTCTACGGACAGAGGCTATCACATCATCAATCGTGACATACTTGAAGGCAGAGAAAACAGTGCTAGTAAAGTTATTAACCGAATTAGATATTGGTCTTCGGCAATCAGTTATCGGCCTGATCTTACCGTTCTTTTTAGGTATGGCCCCCATTGCATGGATACAATGAGGCTTCTCCACGACGACAGACAACTTGCCCTGATCCAACTCCGCCTTAATAATGTCCGTCAGCCTGGCCGCCGCATTACCTTGATAGCATGAAGAGTAATTTCTGCAATGGTAGGGTTCAATATTATTATCACAGTTTATAAGTCGAAAGCCATTGAGCATACCGTCGAGAAGAAAATGGGCATCTGGATCCCAGATATTGTCATATTTAAGCCACTTAGCCCATGCTGCCGGACTCATCTGACGACGACAGCCCTGCAAATCACTATGTTTAACGTTTACCATGCATTTGGCGACCAGATCATCAAAACACTCATCAGAAACAGCGGAAATAGCAAAGTCAGTTAGCCTGAGGGAAGGAAAAACCACACCTTGGCCGCCATCTTGGAGCTATGCCGGCTCGTTGGTGGCAGCACCAGTCTCACCAGAATTTAAGGTCTCGGGGCGATCTTTATTTTTATGGAAATCTTCACCCCTATGATTCAGGCCGCAAACACCACATATGTGCTTACGACGACATGGGTATCTGCAGGTTTTACCTCTTGAAGGGACATTCCAAACCCAACAGACATCACTCGGCCAATTTGCGAAATCGTAGAGAGCACTATATGGGTATTTTGACACGACACCTGATCTCTTGCAGCCGCCATTGTTGTTGCCGCCCGGACGTGGAGGAGAAGGGGATCTGTGGCTGACATAGTATTCAGGGCCTAAGTACAAAGCATTAGATTCACTATCTAAACTAGGCCAATCATCAAGTTCCCCTTCCAACACCTTAGTAGTGACAGAGCGTTCATACAATAAGACCCCCATCGGATGGTACTGCCCAGTTGCTGACTTATAAGACACATACGCAAGATGATCAATGTAACCACAGGTAGAAACACTACGTTGGCACAAAAATTGAAGAACTTTAGCACAGCCAAAAGATAATTCTGGTAACGAAAGCTGTTCAAAGGATTTGTTACCCAAGCAATGAAATTCTGGTCTAATCTTACGTATGTCCAAACGAGGGCCAGCAAGCACACCACCCGACAGGTCACCGGCGAAATCGTGAGATGGGCTCCGGGGAGAAGTGTCATGGCCGTCCACCGAGATGTTCAAACGACCAAGCTCGCTCGTCATTGCCGAAAGCTTTTTCTCCAAAGCCAAGGTAACGTCAGAATGTCTTCTCTCTTGCTTTATATCGGCGATTTTCTTCTCTTGGTCCGACATAACCTTCTTGATTAACTCGTCGTAGTCGTCAGACCCACGAGACGGCAAACTAGCAACCGACTGGCCGGCAAGCTTAGCCAAATCCTCCAGCGAAATGGCAGCCATAATAGAGAGACGTTCCTGGTTCTTTCCTTTGTTCAGGCAGCTAGGGTAAACGTGTCTACCTCCACATCCACCACAATTTAAAAGCTTCCTTCTAGGCATGTGCGATACCCATTTGCAATTTTTTGCCGACCGAAAAAAAAAAATCAAATTCCAGTCAATGTTCGTTTCTCACGCACTGCTAGCTCTCTGCTGCCTGAATCGTCTCTGTCCCGATCGTGGAACGAGGAAGTATATATAGTTCGTGAAGCTTTCTTCCACCAGGTGGCGACACTGAGGTCGTGCAGGCATTCAAGGTATAGCGCTCTGCTGTTCCAATTTATAACTATATTATTCAAAAATAATACACCCCATAAACAAGGTGAAACCCAGACTATTACCTTATACTGAGACTAGCTCATATACGGGGGCTTTTACAACTCTAACTACACTACACCACAGAACACTTTGACCTTTCCTATGAGCACAGTTATTGGGGGACACATTTTACTTTAATACCTACTGATATACTCAGATGTTAATGAGTATATACTAATGTACTAGTTAATGTTAATGTTAAATGAAGTAAGTCCAACACCTCTTTCCTTGACTGACTGGTTGACTGAGTGTCTTCTGAATGACTGCTTGATGGTCAGTGTCCCAGTGTTCTCCTTTTATTCAAGCTGTGACACGTATAGTGTCTCTCACCGGTGGACATACAATAATACAATAATAACTATGTAGACATGCCCTCAGGGTCTGTCTGTCCACCTGGTGGTATAACACTACCAAGAAACTGTCTGGGTGAATATTCACCAAAGGGATTGATAAGGGCCCTGTACCATTCTCTCTCTTGGCCTTACACCTATAGTGCCATGTTTGTATTGTTTATGACACAGCAAATATCCAGTTAATGCATATGTGTTAATGATTTATTTCCGACCAAGAAAGTTACTAAATTGGCCGATAAATGGCTATTTCTCTTCCTGGTATTGAGATAAATTACTAATGTTAATATTAGTAACATTTTAGATTATATTAATGATAAGTAAATTCGTGAAAAATTAGTAACGCAACTATTTCTGTGTTGCCTTGATTAACCAAATACATGCTGTGTACAAATTTGTCATAGTGTTAAACCATTATGAAACAGGAATCTGTTGTTAAGTCCATTAATATTGTGTTAATTATGAAACGCCCGCCAGTACTGCAGCATCACCTGGCATGCAGGGACTAGACCATATAGTGGTCATGCATATGGGTCACATCGTCAGAAAATGTACACTTGGCAGCTCTACACATTTAGTAAATTCTACTAAATTAGGCTGAAAAATGATAAATACCGGGTATATCTGAGTATATTTGGTATCACGTTTAGCCGAACCATCAACCCTATACCGTGCTACTGTGTACGCGTGAATCAGTCACTTGAATGGGTTGTATGTACAGCTAGTATCACGTTCATTTCAAGCATCTGCTTTGCTGTGTTAAACTACATTTTGAAGCGCATTTCTCACAAAGTAGGATTATTTGAGTGGATTGGTGAAGGTGAATTGTACATTTTCTGAAGATCTGACCTACTTAAAGCAGTAGGCCATGACTACTCCCTCTGTATAGCTCTGTATATACCTTCCTGCGTTCACTTGCAAATGTAGCTTTAACTTATGCATAACACTATATCATACCCATGCTGGGGAACACAACACATGCAAAACACATTGCCCTTCCCTATATGCATAACTATTTGGGTAGTACACATGTTTAATACTGTACTATATTTGTGATGTGTTTCAGGAAAATGAGTCATAAGTCGCAAAATTGATATTTTTCAAAGTGTTTTTTTTACAAGATCACATTATTGGAATGTTCTGATTCTTGGAGAGTTCGTCACTGATAGTTATGTCAATTGATGTATCAAGTTTAAGGACAATCTATGTAATATATCCTTTCGTTTTAAAGGTCCTCATATGGACTACATTTAGTTACTTTACTGTTTAGTGACCCCCAGAAATATTGGAAACTTTTTTTTCAAAATCGAAAATATCAAACTTAAAATCTAGAAATACTCATTATTTTATTAGACTGTTTACTATCATTGGAATCGGCTTGACCTCATCTTTTCAAATATAATGGTATCTCAAAATCTATTTTTTGCGACTTATGACTCATTTTCTTGAAACACATCACATTTGCTATATATTGTAAATACTGCTAAGTTAGACCGATTAGGTATATCTGAGTATGGTTGACATCATGTTAATTCCATACATCAGTTTGGTTACTGTTAACGTATCAATGTTCGCGCAGTATTTATTTTCACTATTTTTGCGCAACCACCTTCGTGCGAGAAAATAAATCCTGTGCGAAAGGTACAATTATTGCATGAACATTGTGTGAGGCTTCCTTCCTGCGCAAATTTAAATCCGCGCGAAAATATGTCAAAGCTCTTAGGGCGCGAAAATTTATCTGCATGAAAATAAATACGTTTACAGTATGTTGAACTACCTTGTGGTATGGTATGGTATTTATAAACTGTATTAACAGGTCTTACATCGAATTGTCTTTAACTATTTCAAACCTCAATGTTGTCTTAAGTTAATGGTAGGATTGGTGAACACAAATTGTACATTTTCTGACGACTTGACTTCTTCTATATACAGGCCGCCTCCTGGGCAGAACTGGGGCTGGGTATAATGATATAGCATGGATGGAAGATGGCAGCCTGCTGGCGGCGGATGATAAGAATCTCTACAAGGTGGAGTTTAATGCCTCACTAACCCACACAGTCAACAGGGTAAAGCTTCATACTGGCGGTTATTACAGTCGGCTTGCTGCAGGAGACCAGGGCTGCTGGGCAGTCACTGGTGATGGTACACAGGGGGAGCTGTATATGTGTGGTGGTGAGGACGGGGCAACACCCACACCATGGGACCCTGGCTTTACAGTGAGACGCATCTCCATGGCCAGGGACAAGCTGGTGTTAGCAGATACCCACACAATATACGTCTACACCAGGGAGAAGCAGTTCCTCTATGACAAGACTATCAGTAAAGAACAGATACAGTTCCAGACCTACAATGAGGCCAATAATATGCTGGTGGTCACATCTGGTGCCTGGGATGCAGCTAATAGGAAGCCTAAGGGCCCGCAATGTCTCTACCTGACCCAGGTGACCCAGGAGGCACCTGTGTACAGGATCAAGTCATTCAGCAGCAACATTACATTGAAACAAGCCAGTGGGGTATGTACTGACAGACAGGGTAACATCTATGTGTGCGACAATGTGGCTGGGTGTATCTATGTATTCAGTGCTAGAGGAGTCTACCTGCACACCATGGAGTTAAACAAATCACTCAACCCCTGGGCACTATCTATACTGGAGCGGCAGGACAAACCTGCCATACTAGCTGTGACAGATAGCCCTTTCACAGGTGTATATCTTTATGAACTCTCTTAATATTCCATTCAGCTGTGTTGATGTAACTAAAGTGATTACACTCCTTCCCACTGTGTGTATCTGAATGTTCATCATGGTGACGGTAACTTGCCCGGTGGGCATTCAAAAATGGGAAATATTTCCATATGACGCAAATGCCTTGTATTTAAAAAAATAATATTTTTTTAGGTACAAATTTAAGGTTTACTATTGAAGCTTATAGGAAATTTCAATGTGTCCTCAATTCAGCCCTTTTTTAAGCTAGATTATCTGGACTAAAAAAATGTTTTGGTAATTTCAAAATAAATCCGAATTTTTTCCATTGAAAAATAGGCTCTCGAAATTTCCTATAGGCTTCTTCAATAAACCTTTTACATTTAAATTGTTACTAACAACTAACATGAATTTTAGCTGAATTTTAACTTTTATGAATAATATTGGAACAAATGCTAAAAATAATATGAAATTCCATCTGCAAAACCTGTGTTCCACACTTATTCATGAGCTGGATTGCATTGTGAATTGCATCTTTTCTTTGGATTTGTTTATAAATTAGATGGGAAAGGTAGACATGTCTCAATAAATACAACTCCGGGGAACATTTGGGTTTTGTTTTATTGTAGTGATATCACATGTCCTGACATGTTTTGATTAACAGTATAGTCTTCATCAGAGGATGGGATTAGGACGGTTGTTTATAAATTACCAATACAAATATCTATAAAAGAATAACGCGGAATATCCCACTTCAAAATGTCTCAATCTTTTGCTTCAAGGTAGTATATTATAATTGACTGTTCAAGAACTGCAGGTTTAGAGTAAATGAGATTTACTTTCTATCTTGATTTCCTGGTATTGTCGTAATCTACCCGTCAATGTCACACATTTATTAACTAATATTGGTTATGGTTATGGTTATACCTACGCCTACGTTCTATTGATAATGAAGAACGCTTACCAGGAAATATTTGTACATTTATGATAGTTTGCCCGATATGAAAATAATTATGGTGGCAAATGTATTCCGCCATTGGCCCATGCTTCCATAAATTTATACAAAAGCTGTTTTCCCCAACAGAACGGACGGTTCTGGAACAGTATTCTAACAATATGTGCTCTTTACCTACTGTACGAGAAGGGGATACCTGTGTACCCAGTGTAAATACAAGCTTAACATTTTTTTAAAAAAATACTAATAATCTGATTTGTATTCTTGGTGGATGTATTTCTCACCGACTTGACTCAAGCCTATCTACCTTAATAGGTAGTATCAAATGTTCGCCTAACAAGTAGGCTTGGAGATCATATTAATCTTTTTTTTTTGTTTTGAAAGATTTTATACAGCTTCCTGCCGTCTTGGCATACACAATACTAAATTGTTTCTTTGCTGTAACCTTTGTCTTTTTGAATTTTTTGGTTCTTTTTTTAGTTTTTTCTTTTGGTTTAACCTACAAGCTACAACAATATCCCTGTGTTTTCAGCGGATAGAAAATAACAATTGACAGTTCAGAGAGTCATGCGAGAACATATGGATTATATCATCTTTGTAAACCTATAAAACTTAACAGTATCGAGGTGTTAAATGTTGCAGAATTCCTTCATGAATACCTTAGAGAACCATTTCATACAACGTTTATGAAACGCTGCATTATATGTTAGGGCCTGATAGTGCCTCTTAACTTCGTTAGCAAAAGCTCTGAAATCTATGACATTGTTGTAGAATAATTTCTGCCTGTGAATCATATTCTTGGCCATAAGAAGGATCCAGTTGAAGTAAACATTATGAATCTGATTACCCATAAGACCAAGGAGAATACTCTGAGCGGGCAAATCATTAACTACAATAGGTCCCAGAGTTTCGTTCTCCATGAACCTTAACAATATATGGGTAAGATTTTCTGAAAATGTACAATTCACCTTAACCAATTCTCTCAAATAACCCTAATTTAAAACAGAAATCAGCTTCAAAATTCAGTTTAACATAGCAAAACACATACTATAAATCAATGTGATACCAAATATACTCAGATATACCTGGTATTCGCCATTTTTCAGCCTAATTTAGCAAAATTTCCTAAATGTGTAGAGCTGACAATTGTACATTTTCTGAAAATCTGACCCATAACCTGGTCCCAAAACGCTCTGGTTCTAGTACAGGTTACAAAGAAGTGTTTTAAATTGTCTTTTTGATTGCAATACCTACATTTGTTTTCCTGCACAATCTTAATTCTCTTCAGATATTTTTGAATCTGTGCAACATTTAGCAGACATCATATTTGATCTTAATATTCGGCAATATTATTATCTAGAAAATGTATAAGCGATATGACTAGGTGATAAAGGGTGATTATTTTATATGCAAATATATGAGAAACAATAATTCGAGAAAGGTAATTACTAGATAAGAATCCACCAATAATCCCTAATGCTTAATACGCGGTTCTGGTATTCTTTCAACTAATATGTTTTAAACAGATTAGCTATTGATTGGTGACGATCCAGCAAGACGAACAGCTGTCACTAGTCTCCACTAGTGAGGTGTGTACCCAAGTGACACACATGTTTTAATTATTCTACAAAATAATTTTCAAACAGGACTTCAAAACAATGATTAAAGGAATTAAGAATCAGAGAATTAGAATACCTGTTTGTAGTTATATGGATTTGTGACTTTGTGCAACAATAATATTTGCAACAATTTGGAATTTTTGACATTTTATGTTATCTTGCTAACATGTTGATAACATTCTCCACTGGTGGCGCAGTGAGCTGCCTGAGGTTGTACCTAATAAAAGAGAATCAATACGATCTAAACTAGCCTTGTGTTCACACTCAATCAGACTAACTTCACCATTTATTTGTGATCCGTTTTAGGAAAATGAGTCATGAATCGCAAAATATGGATTTTGAGATATCATCATATTTGAAAAGAGGATCGAGATCGAGCTGATTCCAATGATAGTCAACACTAGGACACCTAATATGTATTTCTATATTTTAAGTTTGATATTTTTGTTTTTGAAAATGTTTCTGTCTGGGTAATTACCGCTAAATTATTACCACTAAAGTAACTAAATAAACTCCATACGAGGGCCTTCAAAACGCAAGGATATATTCAATACAATGTCCCGCAATTTGTTACATATGGCTATGTTCATTAGACCCTCTAAGAATCAGATCATTCCAATAAAGAAATCTTGTGAAAAAAGCACTTTGAGAAATATCAATTTTGCGACTTGTGACTCATTTTCCTGAAAAACACCAATTCTAATATCTTCTAATTTCGAATATATATTGGGTCAGATCGTCAGAAAATGCAGAATAGGCCGCTCTACACATTTAAAGGTAAATGCACTAAATAAGGCCCACGACATGGACACTTATAGAAATATACAATTATACCCTTTAATTCGGAATGTGTTCATTATAATTTGGTATATTCATAACTTTATAGCCAAACTTGAAATTTAATTTTTTTTTAAAGATTAATGTCACTGATGTAACCATAACAACCAACTAAGCATACCTATCCTTCATTATTGGTAATGCCATCGCTCTGTCCAATGTTTGGCAACATTCGCCATTTAACTAGTATTCCAATTGCGTTAACATTAGTTTAATTTGCTTTCAGTTCTTCATAGAGCCAATTAGTTGAGAATTTGATATCTATAGTAAATCATTTCATCAAATGAATTTGGACATCAGCTTTATAAAATAATTTGAGTGGTCTATCATTCTGAGTACAGACAAGTTGTTTGTCCATCCCAGATGTCTCCGAAAACCATGTTGAAATTGGTAAATTTTTACCATTTTGACACTCGACCCTCGACTCATACTCTTTTTATTCCTCGTCATGTGACAATATTGGAATCACACATGTGATATATTCTAGCTGCTGGGGCTACGTGAATGGAGAGGTAACAAACACAGCATGTGGGAATTACATAAGATCCCCTTTATTCAACAAGTGTAAATCAGTATAAATATGTATGACGATGCTAAACTGCACATGTCTAATTAATGTCTGAAAGGTAGTAGTGTCGTGAATACCCTCTGTATGAATTTGAAAAGTCTAATTATGATAATATTTGTATCACATATTGTTTTCGATGACTTGAAACGTACCATTTGTGTGGAATTGTTTGTCGAAATAAAATATGATTAAAAGATAATAAAAACAATAAAAAAATCCAGATCGTTGTGTGCTTTCTACAGAGTCTGGGGTAAGAATGTGTTGTGGTCTTACATTCATGTGACCGTTCACGAGGAGGCGGTGCCGCCCTCTGGCGGAATATAACCACCTCCCACCAGATAATATCAACAGATGCGGAAATTTGTTCACCACAACTTGCAGCGATAAAATTAGTTTTCCTCAATTCTTCATGAAATGGGAGAGATTTCATTGCCACAAGGTCCTTATTTTTACAATTTCAAAATTATTCAGAAACAGTTGCCATGGCAACTTGACCATCAAACATAAATTCTAAGAAGTGAGAGTTGTACCAAACTGTTCCCCACATTGTAAGCTCTGATTATTATGTATACTTTTTCAGGACTTGTATAAACAGAATAAAAAGCTATCAGGGTTCAATTGCAGGGATGTCTGGAAACATAATGTTTATTGGCCTTATTTAACGGATTGGGCTATAGCTTGTTCTGCTAAATTAGGCTGAAAAGTGATAAATACAGGGTATATTTGAGTATATTTGAAATAGCCTTAACTCAATAAAATAGTTGACAATCTAGAGAAACATTTAGTTTCAGAGGTCGGTCCTTGTGACCTTATTTGCGGGAGCACTTTATTATTAGTAATTATCATTTAATTACCAGGAAAGGTGTTAGTCAGATATTATTTTGGGCAAGAAGTCATGGATTGTTATTTACATTTTATTTAAAACCAACTATTATATATCTAACCTCTTTACTGAAACTAAAACTGCTCATTAGGCAAAAAGATTATATAAATTTTGTCTACAATTATATTTGTAAATTCTTAGGAAATTATAATTGACCCCAATTTCTTTCCATATTATCTCATCAAAAATGAAATTTCCTAAATACATGAATGTCTGGGATTTTTTTAAAGAGATTAAAACACAGCGATCTATTTTGCTGCAACATTGGACTAAACTTGTACAATAACCAGACAATAACTTGTACAATAACTTGTACAATAACCAGAGAAATGATATTTGGATGATCACTCATTAATAAGGTCCTAATAAAAGTCCTAATAAAATACTGGTCCTGGGTAAGACCATAAAGTGCCTTTCTGTCTCTTTTCTCTGTCTCTCTCTCCCTACTTCTCTATCTCTACTTCCTGGGTATGATCATAAACTGCCTCCCTATCAGCTCTCCCATGCACCCTTGATATAACCATATTAAATGTGCTGATAAGGGCGTAAAGCAACCAATCTCACTCACTCACTCACTCCTAATAGAATATTAGTTGATGATCCATGATTGAAAGAAATGCGAGTTGTCTAATACTTTTAGTACACGGTTGGAATAGTTCCTACTGACTTTTAAATAAGTTTCAAACTCGGTCAATCAGTTCAAATACCCACTCAGGGGTCAAATCTTTTTAATGAATTTTATTTGACAACAGTTTCCCAATTTGTGATGATATCTCATTCTGCCAAAGAAACACAATTAATTCATCAATCAAAATCAGAGAACTATCGAAATGCATTCTTATGGACATAAGATGACTGCTGACATTTAGATTTTAGCAGAAGAATCTATATTTCTCCCAGCTGTAGTGAAATGAATTCTTTGATATCCAGAAGTGTATATCTGCTAGACAGTTATGTTGATGTTGGGGAAGTCTTAGGCTATTTACTTGTATGAATATGGATTCATTTTCTCATTGTCAATGACACCCCTCTCCCCCGCCCTCCTCTCCGATTCGCAAACAACTGGACTCTGCAGAGCTGGGAGACCCGGCTGGCTACTATAGACTGTCACAGAAGCAAGGGATGTCAGGTGTTTTGCTTGACAAGGTCTGCAGTTGATCTTATGGACATAAGACGACTGCTGACATTTAGATTTTAGCAGAAGAATCACCTTCACCTTCACCAATCCACTCAAATCACGTCATCTTTCAGACAAAAATCAGGTTCAAAATACAGTTCAACATAACCTAACAGATTGTTTCGATCAAAGCAATACTAAATATAATTAGATATACCTAGTGTTCACGATTTTTCGGACTAATTTAGGAGAATTTACTAACTGAGTTGATCTGCTAATTGTACATTTCCTGAAAATCTGCCCTACTATTTTTAGTGCTGCATTATTGTTTGGCTTCTAAACACCTTCACACTATCTCACTTATGAATAAACTCCCATTGAAATGTAACAACTGTGGATGCATTGCAACAAATATAGCTGTATTTTATTCTTTACAGAAGCTGCTATAAAGAAGTACACTTACAAGAAAATAATGAACCAAAGTGATGAAATGATGATTTTCTGAGGATAAATAAAAGACTGGGAGTGCGGGGGTTCTTCACAAAAGTATTTATTAACATTAACATGACCTCTCAGTGTTATCATACTTGGGTCAGATCTTCAGAAAATGTACAATTCGCTTTCACCAATCCTCTCAAATAACCCAAATTTAAGACAAAAATTAGCTTCAAAATACAGTTTGACATAACAGAACTAATACTTTAAATCAATGTGATGCCAAATATACTCAGATATACCCGGTATTCATAATTTTTCCGTCTGACTTAGCAAAATTTTCTAAATGTTTAGAGCTGCCAATTGTACATTTAGAAAATTGTTTAGAGCTGCCAATTGTACATTTTATGAAAATCTGACCCACTCTGGGGGGCAATAACCAATAAAGTAACTAAATATACTCCATCTGAGGACCTTTAAAACAATAAGATATATTTAATACATTGTCCTGAAATTTGAGACATCGATTGATGTAACTATAGGTGATTAATTCCCCCAAAATCAGAACATTCCAATAAAGTAATCTTATAGAATAAACACTTTGAAAAATATCATTTTTGCGACTTATGACTTATTTTCCTAAAACGGGTCACATATGTTAGTATTGAGGAGCACCCCGTCCCAAGTCTCTATCCCTAAATGTTATATGTTTCAGGAAAAGGAGTCATAAGTCGTAAAATTGATATTTTTAAAAGTGTTTTTTTCTCAGGACCTCTTTTTGAAAGCTTCTGATTTTTAGTGAGTATAGCACTGATAGTCATATGAATCCATGTAACAAATGTCGGGAAATTGTATTAAATATATCCATGCGTTTTAAAGGCATTCGTATGGAGTATATTTAGTTTTTTTACTGGTAATAATTACCCCTCCCCAAACATTGTAAACTTCCCCCCCCAAAAAATATACTGATAACACAACAGCCAGTCTTTCATCCACAAGAGGCGGGCAAGGGACCCAGAAATAGCACGTGATAAATAAGATTTGCATTCTTTCTGCTCGCTTGCTCTCATCTACAAACCACAACTCTCCCATACTTCCAGACCACCACAGGTCAGATGCTTGCTGACTGCCTTAGAGAACAGTCTGCTTGATGGATATAATCAAAATAAAGATGTCAGAGAACACCTGAGAGTTTTATGATTGAGATACATGAATCTTCTTCCATGATACAGGTTTCACCAAGGTTTACACAAGTATAAATGGCGCCGCCCTTCAGAGTTAATGCAAAATAAGTGTCTGTGTAAGAAAAGGTGCCTCCCCCACGTTCAGTGTCTGTGCGAAATAAGATGACCCCCCCCTGAAAATTCTGCCCCCCCCCCAAGTGATAAAAAATGAACAGTCTCTTATTGTCAGTGGTGCATAACCGTAAAATAATGAATAGTTTGGTTGAGACTTGACAGAGCTGTACCTCGGCCTCAAGTCATGCTCACAGCGCAGGAGTGGAACAACAGGTAAGAATCCACTCATTGATAACAATTATTACTTTCTTGTGATCCGTTTTAAGACAATTAGTCATAAGTTGCAAAATATGGATGTTGGGATATCACCATATTTGAAAAGATAGGTTCAAGCTGGTCCCAATGAGAGTAAACAGTAGGATACCTAATTAGTATTTCTATATTTGAAGTTTGATATTTCTCACATCACAGGAGTGGAACAACAGGTAAAAATCCACATGAAGGCCTTCAACACGGAAGGATATATTTAATACAATGTCCTTAAATCTGGTACATGGATTCATGTGACTATGAGCGCTAATCCTCCAAAAATCAGAATATTCCAATAAAGAGACTTTGTGGGAAAAACACTGAAAAATATCAATTTTGCGACTTGTGACTCATTTCCCTTAAACACATCACAAATGCGTGGCATAACAATAGGGAGATTTAGCAACCACAACACACCAACACAACACTAACGCATCCAGTTATAGGGAGATTTAGCAACCACAAAACACCAACACAACACTAACGCATCCAGTAATAGGGAGATTTAGCAACCACAACACACCAACACAACACTAACGCATCCAGTAATAGGGAGATTTAGCAACCACAACTCACCAACACAACACTAACACATCCAGTAATAGGGAGATTTAGCAGCCACAACGCACCAACACAACACTAACGCATCCAGTAATAGGGAGATTTAGCAACCACAATGCACCAACACAACACTAACGCATCCAGTAATAGGGAGATTTAGCAACCACAACGCACCAACACAACACTAACGCATCCAGTAATAGGGAGATTTAGCAGCCACAACGCACCAACACAACACTAACGCATCCAGTAATAGGGAGATTTAGCAACCACAATGCACCAACACAACACTAACGCATCCAGTAATAGGGAGATTTAGCAACCACAACGCACCAACACAACACTAACGCATCTAGGAGAGTATCGTGGCACCAGATAGGTCTATCGTCACAATTTGATGGGAATGAGGAGAAGTCTTGGGCTATTTACGTTCATAAATATAGATTGTTTTTGTCGATTAACACTATCAAGACCCTACCTGCTTCCCTCCCTCCTATGGCATCTCACGACACATCCAAATTGTTTCGTTTTTTAGCTTTAATTGTGTGGACCCCATCGCTGATCATGCACATGATACGGCGATGTGGATTCCCTGCTGCTATGACGTCATTACATGGGCCTCATTCTGGGTAGGGTTCCGGTGGGGAATCCCCGCGACTATGACGAGTGTGGCGTCACGGAGACGGATGCCCGATGTCGGATTTCGAATCTTATGCATAGGCATAGGCGTAAGCATGTAATGCTGGAACTGCGTAATTATATTAAGAGCTTATAATCTTGGGTCAAATGTCTCTTATAATCAATAAGCTTGAGACTGGGACAGGTTTGAAGTGTGTGTACATATATGGGAACGTAGGGATTTTTGGAAATTATTTGCAGATTTCCCCAATAGTGTTGGGCGTATGAGCTTGGGTCGAATTGCCGAGCTGAGGTGTTTTATGCATGGCATGGCCACTTGGCGACTTCTCGTCCAGTAATAGGAAGATTTAGCAGCCACAACACACCAACACAACACTAACGCATCCACTAACACTGGGCGAAAAACCTGCTTTCCCCTGTGCGTAAAGTAGGTCCTTATAGCACCTTATAATGCAAGCTATTATCCCATCAGTATCGCAGCTGCTACATGGTACAAGCAGGTTTTTCGCCCAGTGTAACTAGCGCCAATTATCATGTTGGACACTGCATATTCGGGTCACACCTCCAGAAAATGTACAATTCGCCTTCACCAATCCTCTCAAATAACCCACATTTAAGACGAAAATTAATTTCAAAATGTAATTCAATATAGCAAAACTAATAATTAAAATCATTGCGATACCAAATATACTCAGATATACCGGGTATAACAAGCATAATTTCCTAAATGTGTAGAGCTGCCAATTATACGTTTTGTGAAAATCTGACCCATTTACATTTGAACTGTTTTAATGTATCGTCCTTAAAGACATCAATAGCAACTCAATAGCAATCTTGAAAAATGTATATTATAACAGTGCATCAACACCCAGTCATGCGAATCATTTTCAGCCATCAAACGTTTAATCAAAACACCAGTCAGTACTGCAATATTTGTTCACTCAAGTGTATTATTACAATCATACGGCTCATACTGATATATAGTGTAATGTGTAACAGGAAAATGAGTCACAAGTCCCAAAACATGGATTTTGAGATTATTATTTGAAACGATGTGATCAAGCAGATTTTAATGATTATAAGCATTAGGACAGCTAATAATTATTTCTATATTTTAAATTTGATATTTTATAAAAGAAATTAAAATGTTTTTGGGTGGACAATTACTAGTGAACTTACTAAATATAGTTCATATGATGAACTTAGAAATGCATGGATGTATTAAATATGCTGTATTGAAATTTAGTACATGTATTCAAACAACACATTTCCCTGAGAGACATAACATATGCATAGATTATAATATATTTAGTGCGTTACTGGCTAGTATTTAATCATTAATGTCATTAACTATAAAAACGATCTATACCCGTGTTGGGTATAGATAGTGCTTTTAACAAAAATAATATTGTAAAAGTAAAATATATCACTGTAGTGGATGTGCTACTTGCCCTGGTGGTTGATGCTATTTATTATTTTGTGATCCGTTTTTAGGAAAATGAGTCATAAGTTGCAAAATATGGATTTTGAGATATGACAATATTTTTTGTAAAGAGGAGATCAAGGTGATTCCAATGATAGTAAACACTAGGATACTTAATATGTATTTCTGTAGTGGGTCTGGTTATATTACCAATATTCTATTCTATTGTGTGGTGGTGCTGTCCGCTGTGGGTTAGTACACCTGAACTACCCCAGTGGGCAGTACCAGTGAACATGTCCACTCATCAGTATATGTGTGGGGACTTTTACCATTATATTGGTTGTTATGCTCTTTTAAGCTAATCTTCTGTTCTTAACCTTTCCATCAATGTACTGCTATGAGATATTTATATCCACGGACGTCAGTCCGAGAGTCTTTAGTAACATAATGCCTGAGTGCATCTTATCTTTATCTTCTATACTCAATGTCTACTCACACCAGTTTTGTACGAGTCAAGAATAGGGGTGAACCCCAGCTCGAGTTGAGTGAGTTAGGACTAGTGTGTCCCATGTGACTAAATAAAGTCTGTAGAAAGGTTAAGCCTTGTTCTGTCTTTATTTAGCGTGCAAGCGGATCGGATCCGAAGATCACTACAATTGGTGCCGTGACCAAAGCTTGCCTTGGGATATACTGTATGATAGAGAACTAGATTTATCTAGGTTCCAAGTGGTTTCTAGTAATTGGAAAATAAAAGAAACAAAACGATGGGTGATAATCGACCCGTGGTGGACGTTGCAACTCAGATTTCGGACAATCTGCAACGGACCAAAGCCGTGACACCTCCGAAAGGTGGTGAAATGGTTGGCATTGGTGCGAGAGCGAAGTTGACTTTACCAAATCCTGCTCCTGTTGTTGGAACTACAAATGTGGTTCCTTTGACTTTGGACCAACCTTTGGCACCGCTTGGCGGTCTAAGTTTGGATAATCCAACAGGGGGCCTTGGTTTAGAGAATCCGGAAGGGGGTCTG
The DNA here is from genome assembly GCA_942159475.1 of Sthenelais limicola. NCBI lineage: Eukaryota > Metazoa > Annelida > Polychaeta > Phyllodocida > Sigalionidae > Sthenelais > Sthenelais limicola. The sequence continues at coordinate 374,597 of OW804102.1, read as the reverse complement.
GCTGGTACGGACGTCTGGATGGACTATAGACAACCTCTCCGTCATACGGAATCCGAGGATGACATAGAGTTAACAACTCTTAGAGAGCAGGCGAAGAGTTGGCGGAAGGCTTACGCCAGCTCTCACCAGCAAATCATCGATCAGCGGAATACGATGGAGCAACTTGCTCAGGAAAACGCGGATTTGCAGGCGACATTACATGATGTGTCCAAAGATGCGCGAGCCACCACGAAGAGACTCATGATTGAGAATGATAAGTTGAGGACGGAGGCCTCTAGAGTGGATGACCTTTCTAGGCTCCACAATGAGTTATTGGAAGAGACTAATGCTGCGGAAAGGATTGCTCGGACTCCTCTTAGGCTTAGGCAACCTGTAACGTCCACGTTTGCGGACACACAGGGAGCTGTAGCTTATCAAGAGGGAGACTCGTTCAAGCTTATGACTCCAAGACATTTTGGAGGTCTTAGGCATGTAACGATCCGGGAGCCCTCTGCTGTTGCTGTTTCCTCTCCAAAGGAAGTTCAGGAAGTCGAGAAGAAGGTAGAACTAGCCACCATGTCTAGTATTAAGAAGCCTGCCAATACTGGAAATGATTCTTACATACGCGGACAGGTGGTGAATGAGACATATGTCCGAAAGGATAGTGGTAGGACTACTACCATCACTGGGATACCCACACCAACTGTTAATCCGGTTGTGGATACTGCTGGTGCTGGTACTACCACTGTGAGTTTGTCTCAGGATGTTCTGTCCTCCACAATCAACTTACCTCGACCGGATCCGGGCATTGCTTATGCCAATAAGTCCCTAGTTCAGGGATTGACATATGTTGGTCCGGACCCAACCCGTGCTCCGTTCAGCTACACATTCTACAATGATGAGGACCACGTTGAGCCACGATTAGGTACCATCAGACTATGGGATTCTACGAAGGATTCGTGGCAGCATCATCTGGCAGAGATGAAAGTATTGGCTGAAGCCCATAATTGGACGGATGCAATGTTTTTGAGGCAACTCAAGAGCAGTTGTAGACGTCAAATTGCGGCTTTGGGGGAATTGCCCCAGGGGACAAAATTGCCGGACTTGGTAGCTCATTTGGAGACCAACTATGGTGATTATTGTCAGGAAAAAAGAGAAGCTGAGTTCTATGCTTCCAGACAAACCACTGGTCAGAATGCTAGGCATTTTGCCAATGATGTAGCAAAGGCTGCACGCTATGCTTTTGGTATCCATTTGGACAGCACGATGCGGACTTTGTGTATCCGGACATTTTTGAAAGGTTTGACTGACCTTAAAATGGCGGAATTTGTGAGGTTCAAGCAACCGTATGACTTGAACCAAGCTGCACATTGGGCTGTGGTGTTCGAAAGCTGTACTATGGATTTGGCCACGGTTCAGACAACATCAGTAGAACCAAAGAACTCCTCGAACCTTGCCATATCCGCACCTCCTGGTGGTGTGGCAAGTAAAAAGGCTCAGAAAGCCATTGCCCAGATGATGGAGTTGCTTGATAGACCGTCGGAAGTACAGCCTGAAGTATCAGCTTCGGACGATATTTCTGATTGTATTATTCAGGCAATGCAGGCATGGCAGATGAACAAAAAGTCCGCTCCTAAGCCTGGACCAGCTGCTCCCTCTACAGGAGGTGGGCAGAGAAGGTTCAGACGATGGAAGCCGAACAATGGATGCTGGTTTTGTGGTGAGGACGGACACATCGCTTCAGTGTGTCCAACGAAACAGATCATCCTTGGGCTAGCTCCCAAGTCCGGTGCATCAGCTAAGGACTCGGGAAACGCGGACAGACCCTCATAAGGAGCGTGATGGGGGTCGGGGAAAAGACGCTTCACAATGCCACAGTCCGAAGTGAAGCTGAGAGTAGTATAGGAACTGGAGGACATGCCCAGGCACCAGCTAGTACGCCGGAGATTACACACCAAGGTGATCCCCGTCCGAAGACTGGAGATTCTAGGTCGCTGCCGGAAGGAAAGCTCCTACCTCAAGGCTTGTTACCTTGTGGTGATTCGGGCTCTGCCTCTGAAGTGAGGTGGGGACAGTCCGGATTCCAAGCTGAACGAGATCAGTTAGTGTTGGTCAAAAGTGGATCAACCGAACCTGCTCAAGTTCAGAAAGTTTCTGTACACAATCAGGGAACTTTGGAGATCCCTACTAAATTGCTAGTACGGGAGAGATGGTATGCCCCTGTGACAGTAGGTGGGGGAAGTGGACCTTTTTTAGTTGATCCGGGTGCTACTACTAGCTTGATCACTAAGAAGTTCTACGATTCCCTTCCAAATCCACCACCAATGACTTCGGTACGGATGATGTGTGTGATGGGTAATGGGACACCGATAGTCACATATGGGAGCGCGCTTTGTCCCTTGAAATTAGGCGACCGGACTTACATGATTACTTGTCTTGTAGTCAGTGGTCTACGTGGTCCTGAACGCGGGATACTTGGTGCGGATTTTTATTTTGTGCACCAATGTAATCTGGATTGGTCAGGGACTTTCTACTTGGAAAATTTCGGGTATTCTGTACCGTGTACGTTATGGAAGAAGCCTGTTAGCAGTATTGAAAGTCCCTCTGTGAAGGCAATGGAAGTGGAAGACGTAATTGTTGGGAGAGAGGTGAAACTTCTTAAGGCAGTTGTCCTCAAACCTAGATCAGTTACTATGGCCAGACTTGACCTTGGCAGTGGCTCAGTCACATCGGGTGGATTGATGTTCGAGCCAGACCAAAGATTGTTGAAAGACTTAGCCTTGGGCAGCCTGAATACTTATGTAGCAGGCAACGGTTCTCCGGCCGTGGTAGCTTTCTCCAATCCGACCGGTCGCACCTTGAAGATTAAACGACATAGGGTGGTTGGTAAAGTGTTTAGAGTTGATTTATTAGCTCAAGACTCTTTGTCAGATGTTGGGGAGAATGAGGAAGTGATCAGGGAAGCAATCATCAACTCTATACAGTTGCTGGAGTCTCCTATAGCGGATGATGATCTGATCGCTCCTACTCTTCCCATTCCGCCCGCTGCAGAGTGTCCGTTGGCTAAGATGATCAAAGAATCGGATTTGTCCGGAGTCCAAGATACTCGAAATGCTCTGAATCTCTTAGAGGAGTTCCGAGGCTGCTTTTCTCTTCCAGGAGATAAGGCTTTGGGATGTACTCATAAGGTCCGCCATGTTATCAATACAGGTGATGCTTGTCCGATCAAACAAGCATACAGGCGGATTCCAGTTGCTAAACGTGATAAGGCGGAAGCAGAGATCTGGAAGATGTATAGAGAAGGCCGGATTGAGCATAGCAATAGCCCTTGGGGAGCTCCTATTGTTATGGTGGCCAAGAAGGACGGGACACAGAGGTTCTGTGTAGATTATCGCCAGTTGAACTCTGTCACGATAAAAGATAGTTTTCCTCTGCCTAGGATTGACGAGTGTGTGGAAGCTCTTGGTGGAAACCAATGGTTTTGCACACTAGACCTTGAAAGTGGATATTGGCAGGTGGCTATGGATGAGGAGAGTAAAGAAAAAACTGCTTTTCTCTCTAGTGTGGGCTTATTTCAGTTCAAAGTTATGGCTTTCGGACTGTGTAATGCCCCGGCTACCTTCCAACGTATGATGGACAATATGTTGGACGGACTCAAATGGAAGTCATGTTTGGTTTATCTAGACGACATTGTTGTTTTTGGAAAGACGCTGGATGAGTGTCTCCAAAACCTCAGGCTTGTTCTAGAACGAATCAAGGACTACGGATTAAGATTGAAGCCGAAGAAGTGTGAATTCTTCCGTCGGCAAGTTGAATACCTGGGCCGGATTGTTTCTGGTAAGGGAATTCAAGCTAATCCGAAACAGATTGAGAAAGTCCGAGATTGGCCAGTCCCTACGAATGCTAAGGAGATTAGACAGTTCATAGGGTTTGCTTCCTATTATAGGGAGTTTCAACCCAACTTTGGTGAAATTGTCTCCCCTTTGCAAGACATTGTGACGGCGGCATGCAAGGATAAACGCTATACCAGACCTATAGTGTGGACTCCTCAGTGTCAGGCTGCGTTTAGCAAGGTCAAGGAATTGCTGACCACATCGCCAGTACTGGGATACCCCCGGAAGGTGGGAGATTTCATCCTAGATACGGATGCAAGTGGTTTTGGAATGGCTGGTATCCTCTCACAGATTCAGGACGGACGGGAAGTAGTCTTGGGCTATGCTAGCAATAGTTTGTCTAAATCTCAGAAAAACTATTGTGCTACTAAGCGCGAGTTGCTTGCTGTTTTGACTTATCTGAAGAAGTTCAGACATTACCTTCTGGGTAATAGAAACTTCTATGTTAGGACGGACCACGCCTCTCTCCGTTGGTTGCTAAACTTCAAAGATCCAACTGATATGCTTGCTAGGTGGTTAACTACCATGCAGGAATACGGACTGGATCAGGGCATGATTCTGCACCGGGCTGGGCGCAGGCATGAAAATGCCGATGCGCTTTCTCGCTTGCCAACACGTAAGTGTGGGAGATTGGATTGTCATGATTGCGGACTACATGACGCTGTGTTAGCTGCTGTTACCACTGATGTCCCTTCGGACTCGGATGTTCCCACGGACTCCGGGGGTAACAAACTACAAGAAGCTCAACAGTCTGATCCCATGATCAAGAGGTTGATTGATATGTTGGACGGCTCAGTAGGAATTCCTTCTAGGGAAGATCTTGCTGGTGAGTCCGATGAATTTCGGACTTATGTTCAACACCTAGGTGAAATGGAAATGAGGGACGGTGTGCTATGCCTCGGATGGGTCCGGCTAGCCACCGGTAGGAAGTACTGGAGGAAGGTGATCCCAGCTTCCATGAGGAAAGAAATTTTCATGGGCATGCATGGGCCTAAGACTTCAGGACATTTTGGTGTTTTTAAGAACACTTGGTCGGCCAAGATGAGATATTATTGGCCGGGCCAAAGATATGACCTGAAGAGATGGATTAAGGCTTGCCCTGAATGTTGTACCAGAAAGACCCGTGGGGGAGGAGGAATTTCTCTCCTAAAGAAAGAGAAGCATGGTGACAGGTGGAACCGGATATCGTTGGATATTCTAGGTCCCTTTAGGGAGACACCTAGGAAGAACAATTATATCATGGTGGTTACGGACCATTTTTCTAAGTGGGCCGAAGCCTATCCCATGCGTGACCATACTGCAGAAAGCTGTGCAGAAGTCCTTTTCAAGGAATGGATTCTGAGGTTCGGATGTCCGGTGGCTTTACAGACCGATGGGGCCCCTGAATTCCGATCACAGCTATTGAGATGTCTTTTGGACATGTTAGGGATTGAGAAACTGATAACTCTTCCCTATAGGCCTCAGTCCAACGGACAAAGCGAGCGGCTTAACAGAGTACTTGTTGAGCAGCTCTCTTGTCTGACAGACTATCATAAAGATGACTGGGATATGCTTGCTCCGTGTATAGCTCACGCGTATCGAGCTACTGTGCATGCCAGCACTTTATGTACTCCAAATTCTGTAGTTTTTGGTACAGAACTCGTAGCTCCTATGGATATAGTCCATGGAGTGGGATCTGACGGGTTGGACTTTCCTTGTAAGGTTTCTTATGTGGAGAACCTGAAGCAATGGATGCGGAGAGGACACCAGTATGTGCGGGAAAATCTTGGAGTCTCTGCTATAAATCAGAGACGAGATTATAACAAACGTACTAGGCCTCCAAAGTTTGCTGTGGGGGATGTTGTCTATCGATATTGCCCTCCTAAAGCAAACAAGAAATTGGGACAGAAATGGGATGGCCCATTTAAAATCCGCAGGTTCATAGGCGGTACCACCTGTGAACTTGAAACAGCTGAAGGCTTGTTGAGATACCACATTGATTATCTCAAGCCTGCTTTTGATGAAGATGGTCCTATCCAGGCTAGAAACCTTCATAGGGCTCCAGAATTTCAGAAACTGGAAAAGGCAGGTAGAGATATTCTCAGGCTGGAAGCTGGGAAAGTTGTAGCGGGAGTTGAATGTCCGGCTAAGTCCGTGAAGGAGAAGGTTACTATAGGCGTCAAGCCTAGAGGTAGGCCGAAAAAGAGAAAGTCCGTTTCGGCCACAGATCTTCCTCCACTGACTAAGGAAAAAAAGAAAAAGGGTCCTGTTAAAGTAGGAAACCAAGTGTTGCCTACTAAGAAACAGACTCTAGGGGAAATGAAACGAAGGCCTGGTAGACCAAAGAAAGGGGGGACGGGGTCAGGAACAGCAGTAGTTGTTCCTCCAGTTCCGCCTAGTATTTGTGTAAAAACCAAGAAGAAACGCGGTAGACCGAAGAAACAAATTACGGACTTGCCTGCTGTTCCTTTAGTGCCTGTGAAAAGAAAGGTTGGACGTCCGAGGAAAGAACCAGCTCCAGTGGTTTCCTTGCCAACCTCTCTACCCCAGAAAAGGGCACAGAGAAATTTGTTGCCTAGAGTGAGGGACACTTCCCCAGCGCTGGTAAGGGCTCAACGCTTGCGTAAAGCCCCAGTTCGGTTTAATCAGTAAGAAAATTGGTATCCGGGGGGAGAATTTCTGAACTGGTTCTCTCCCACTTCAAAAAAGTACACAACGAGAAGTCAGACTTGCAGTTTATTTGTACCGGATAATAATTGCTTGTCACCATTCGGCAATGTAGACTCAGTTCTATTTATGACTGGGAAACGAACATGTGTCTTGGAAAGTATTTGGTTTGAACGATAGAGAAAAGCTAGGCCCAGGCTTGCCCTGCGAGCAATTGTGGCTTGGAACTTGCTGTAAGGCCGGAATCTATTTATAGTGAATAGGTGGTTGCTTGAATCTGTCCTGAGAACCAGAGAAATTTGAGGTAAAACACCCTGTGTAGTCTCAACAGGGGAGAACAGGTTAGCCGGACTGGTCAAACACGTCCGCGCTATGGCTCAGAAGGAGCGCGGGAAGTGATTGGCGCTGCCAACAGCGGTGGCGGACTGAAGCACTACGCGTGACCACGGGTCTCGCCGGTGTGTTTCACTCCTTTCAGTTGACTTCCGGATTCTGAGTGTGCGACACGTTCTTCACTAAGGAAAAGTAAACTGTAAGTTTTCCAAAAAGATGAACTTATTGACTTACATCTGTATGTGTTGATATGTAGTTGCAAGAAGGCGACAAGAGTTTCTGGACCAATGTGTACTGTATTCGCTGAGAAATAGTAGTCAGAAATGACTCGGCGGACTGGCGCCGAACACGTTGTGGCCATTTTGGTATGTTTTGTATAGCGAATGAATGAACAAGGGGTGTCTCTATGCTAAACAGACCATTTCTTGTCAAGTCCCGGTGATATTAGCAGGTTACACTCTGAATGCATGTTGGTTGACGAATTAATGTGTTGTTTAGAACTTGGCTTGTTGAATATGTATACCGGTGGTAGATTTTTAGACCAAGCCACGCCTGTGCTACGTCCGTGGCTAGAAACCAGTTCTGTCTAGGTCTAAAAATATTGTCCCTGAACTGTGCCTGATTTCTGCTGTTGCTACATGTCGTTATTTTTCTATCTGTCAGAACTAGGTTGATATTCTCAAGATGTCTGACCGAGAAAATGATTTGGACCTGTCGGCGTCTGACGGCGAGTTGTTGACCGACGACCAGGCGGCCGAGGTCCTGGACTCGATCATGACGGCAGCAGAGAGGGAGGAGACAGAGGACACCACGTACTGGGAACAGAAGGTCCCTACCCCTGCCGCGTTCGAGGTGGACTTGGAGGAGGAAATGGAGGTCGAGGTAAGCGTTGCTCCCTCCAAATCCTCGGACAAGTCGGACAGGTCCGGACGGACCACCCACCAGTCAGCAGACAAGTCCCCGGACCAGTCTGCGGACAAAGCCCGGACTTCCAGGTCTTCGGACAGGAAAGCCGGAACCTCAGGGACAAAGGGTCCCAAGCAAAGTCCTGCAGAGGACAAGTCTGAAAAGAGTCAGGTGCAGGTGACACCTAGAAGATCACCACGCAAGCAGGCCGACCCGGGGAAGGTCTTGAGGGGCAAGGACGCGGACGCCATCCGGACCCGTTCCCATTCTAACTCTCCAGGCAAGAAGAGTTCAGAGCGGGATCGGAGCGCTTCCTCAAACCCCAAGGCTAAGCCTGCAGCCGCCTCTCGGCCCAGGGGAGCTGAGTTGGCGAAAGCTCTACTAAAACTGCCCCAGAACACTGCTAGCACTAGCACTAGCAGTACGAAGACGCCCCTTTCCAAGCTTCCCAAGATCCGGAAGCTGAAAAGGGTGCATGTGTACCGATCCGAGGCTAGGCGGGTGCAACTGGCCAAATTTGGTTCTCTGACCAAGTTTAAGGCCGAGTTGGACTCAGCAGCTCTGGTTCCCCTGAATCCGAGCATGGATCAGCCCGGATCCGTCCCACCTCAAGCTCCGGAATCTGACGATGAGTCAAAGGAGTTTGATGACGACCAAATGACCCGGTACGAGCAGGTCATTTGGCCAGAAGTGGTCCGAGAGGACAGCCATGACGCGGGTACTTTTGGAAAGCTCACAGGAGTACACAAACTGTGGCAGCCCGGGTTTAGGTGCCCTTTCATGGTGTGCAGGTACCTTCCTGTAAACGAAGGTGGTATCAAGAGGTACCAGACCAGAGAGCGCTTCTTTAGGCATCTCTGTGAGGTACATGCCCCCTATTCACAGGTGTGGGTGTGCTCCCACGACCAGTGTGCCCAGGTTCTAGACCGCCGTGTGGAGTTGGTGCAACACTTCATGAACGGCGAAGTCAAGCAGCACCACCTGAATAGGGAGATTGCCTTGGAGAAGACCAGAGCTGTGATGCCTGTCATCCGGAACAACTCTGCCTTCCTCCGCATGACTTACATGTCGGCCCAGCACTTGAGGGTCACCCGCAGGATGAGGTCGGTTGCGAAACCGTCCAGCGCTTCCTCCTCTACTGCTGGACAGTCCGGGTCAGCCAGCTCTTCCTCTAGCAGCCAAAAAGGGAAGTCTGGAGGCAAATCCGTGGCAAAGAATGCCTCTTCCAGCAAGGAGACCACTGGAGGCACTGAGGGTGCCCAGAAACGCGGCCGGACTAGCTCCGGAGGTGGATCAGGAATGATTTCACCATCCCTTCCTGCAGCCAAGAAGCAGAAGGGCCGCAAGGCGCAGGTGGAGACAGACACCTTGTCTGCCCAGCTGCCTGAGAAGGTAGAGACGGAGCAGCTGGTCCGGGCAGCGGAATCCGAGATCCAACGCTGTTTGTTGACTCTCCGGGCTGCTGCTGACGCTGCTCAGCAACAAGTCTCTACCTCAATGGCGACACTGACTGTCCCATTGCAAAAACTGGAAGCCGTGCAGGGCCAAATTGGGGAGAACGCCGCGCAGAAGGAGACAATCCGGACGCAGGCGAAGATCATCCAAACCCTGCGCTTGGCTGTGGCCAAGAAAGATAGCGAGATCCTCAATCTGACGGAAGAAAACGCCAGTCTGCGTGGGGAACTCGCGGAATTCGGCCGCAGCTCCTCTCCTGAAAGTCAGGAGGTGTCCGAGGTGGAAGCGTCCACCCAGTCCGCTTCAGTGTCTACTGCCCGTGCCCCTCAGTCAACTGCTGTGGCTGGCCCGAGTACAGGCACTGTAGTGTCAGAGTCCGGAGACTCTGTCAATGTGAGTATGGACTTGGCTCAGTTTAACCTGCTGTCAAGTCTGATGGCCAAGTTCCAACCTGTGTTGGCCCCGCGGACTGCTCCCCCGCCAGTGCAGCGAACAGCTCAAGCGAGCCAAGGAGGCCAAGACCCGTTTGGCCTGATGAGAATGTTTGGCTCGCCCGGAAATGCCATTTCTCCTCTATCCGGGGGAGAAAACGCAACGGCTGTTGGTCCTGAAGCCGGGCGAAAGCCTGCGGACCAGCAGGACGGATCCACGGATCAGCAGGAAACTGGTGAAGGTGTCCCGGACACTGAGAACACTCCCATGGACTCCCAGTGATGCCCGGACCTACCTAGCCTCCGCCGGATGTGGCGTCGAGCATTTTCCAGTTCAAGCCTCCGTCGGATGTGACGTGGAGCGTTTCCTTGCCTTACCTTGCCTTGTTGGCTCGTCCTCGGATCGTTTCTTTCGGATCCGGACCATGTTCTACCACCCCGCGGACTCCCTTTTCGGATTGATGACACATCAACTAAGACTTTTAATGTGAGATTACTCTTTTTTACTGTCGATTCACTCAGAAGGAGGAACTTCAGTCAGTTTTATAAAAATTTTCTACACTGGATTCTGTAAGTTAGTGAGGACACTATATGCTCCTGAATGTATTTGGTGTTTACTATTACTGCTTTCTTCAGATGTGTGTATTGAACTTTTTTACTTGGATTTTTAAATCCGTAATCTCTTTTTGCATGTGTGCTTGACATGTTTGTCACTAGAAGTGTGTTTTTTACTGCTTTTTACCGAGTTTGTAATGTGTTAAAACTCTTTTTCGAAGAAGGGGAGTATTGTAGTGGGTCTGGTTATATTACCAATATTCTATTCTATTGTGTGGTGGTGCTGTCCGCTGTGGGTTAGTACACCTGAACTACCCCAGTGGGCAGTACCAGTGAACATGTCCACTCATCAGTATATGTGTGGGGACTTTTACCATTATATTGGTTGTTATGCTCTTTTAAGCTAATCTTCTGTTCTTAACCTTTCCATCAATGTACTGCTATGAGATATTTATATCCACGGACGTCAGTCCGAGAGTCTTTAGTAACATAATGCCTGAGTGCATCTTATCTTTATCTTCTATACTCAATGTCTACTCACACCAGTTTTGTACGAGTCAAGAATAGGGGTGAACCCCAGCTCGAGTTGAATGAGTTGGGACTAGTGTGTCCCATGTGACTAAATAAAGTCTGTAGAAAGGTGAAGCCTTGTTCTGTCTTTATTTAGCGTGCAAGCGGATCGGATCCGAAGATCACTACATTTCTATATTTTAAGTTTGATATTCTTATTTAAAAAAAGAGAAGTTTGCAACGTTTTCTGGATGGGTAATGACCAGTAAAGTAACTAAATATACTCCATACAAAGGCCTTCAAAACGCACCGATATGTTTAATACAATGTCCTGAAATTTGTTACATGGATTAATATGCCTATAAGTACTAAACCTTATAAAAACCAAAACATTTTGATAAAGAGATCTTGTGGAAAAAACACTTTGAAGAATATCAATTTTGCGACTTGTGACTTATTTTACTGGAAAACATCCCATTTGTTCCCTTTCTTACCACTATAATAAGCACTGCTTTATATTGTATTGTGTATTACTGCTGGTGCATATCACGACCTATATAACTATGGTCTCTATAAAGGCATTATGCATGTTACATTCGGTTCATGCCTTAGCTATCACTCCTTGTTACTCCTTTATATATGTTCCTCTTGTGTGTTCTATGTTTATGCTTTACATTGTGCGGCTCATGTTCGGCGGACATCATGTTTCATTGAGTATAGCTTTGGTGGCCAAAATAAAGAAAATTTTGGGTCATATTAATAAAATGTGCAAGACGGCAAGTTTATTTAATTTTTCCTTGGTGATGCTGTTTCCGAATATTCCGAATATTCATTATACAAGTTTCAATAACAATAAGTCCCCATCTTTCCCATCATGCATTTGGTTTTCATAGATAATTTATAAAAGTTTCATATTGATGAAAACGCTGTTGCAATTTTCGATAAGAATATTGCCAAATATTTGTATGTCAGATTTCAACAGAATCCATCCCGGCATGCACTGTAACAGACATGCGCAGTGGCACATGCAAATCCCCTATTGAGGATTTCAGTTCAGGAAAAAAATTCAAATATGAACAATTTATGAAGTAATAGTTTGCAACAAATGCGGCTGTGGCATACCATTGGCATTCAACACCACCCTTGATCTGAAAAAAGCCAACAACCAGAATCAACACGGAAAAACACTGTTAAAAATGCGACAAGACATCCTTAATGCAAGACCAAATATTGCCTCATAAGATATTATTTCCATATGAGGGGTGCAATATGTGGGGTGCTATAAAAATATTCATATAGTATGTGTACTATATGAACTACTTTGTCACCAAGTCGGATTACCCATGATACATTTGTGATTGTTTTATGCCCATATAATAAATATAGAATGGAACTCGCCTGGAGGATTTTTAGTAATTTATTATTTACTCGTGAGGAATTTATTGGACTTGATTCATCCACATAAGCACTCTGCCTACAGCATTGTGCTTTTGAGGACGAATCTCGTCCGATAAATTTTTTATTATTGCCAGCTCGTTCCATTCTCTCTCTATATAATATATCAACCCATCCAACCAAATATTGCAGCAAGAACAATAATAGACGTTTCAAGTATTACCCCCTCACTTACAAACCAGACAACACTGTAATATTGACTCACATCGAACTAGTCAAGATAAGCTGTAAGTATGTACATATAGGTAGACACAACAGGGCTACAGTGAGAAGTGGTGTGAGCGGTGCCATGCGAGTATGTGACAGGTAACCGGTATATGGAGGCCAAACCAATCAGAGGGGTGGCTCCACCTGGTATTTAGCAATTATACATATAGGTATATAAATCAGTTGAAGATATATAATGCAATATGTTGGAATTGAATAACATAACACAAACTCCGAAGTGCAGGAAGGCACCGATGGACAGATTTGTCCGCCAATACCCAACATAAACAATAACAACATAATGAAAACCAGCATGACCGGCGTGGCATGAAGGTTAATAGCAGCTCACTAAGGCTAACACACCCAACATGGTATGAAGCAACACAGCATAAGAAATATATATACAACACACCCAACGTGGTGTGAAGGTGTAAGCCAGATACCCAACGTGGCAAAAGGTGTAAATTTCAATGGTTTCGATGTATGGCCAACACACCCAACATGGCATGAGGCAAAGTACATAGCCAGTACCCAACGTGGTAAAAGGCAAGGTTAAAGTATAGAAGTATGGCCAACACCCAACGTGGCATGAGGCAAAGTACATAGCCAGTACCCAACATGGTAAAAGGCAAGGTTGAAGTCTAGGAGTATGGCCAACATACCCAACATGGCATGAGGCAAAGTACATAGCCAGTACCCAACATGGTAAAAGGCAAGGTTGAAGTCTAGGAGTATGGCCAACATACCCAACATGGCATGAGGCAAAGTACATAGCCAGTACCCAACATGGTAAAAGGCAAGGTTGAAGTCTAGGAGTATGGCCAACATACCCAACATGGCATGAGGCAAAGTACATAGCCAGTACCCAACGTGGTAAAAGGCAAGGTTAAAGTATAGAAGTATGGCCAACACCCAACGTGGCATGAGGCAAAAGTACATAGCCAGTACCCAACGTGGTAAAAGGCAAGGTTGAAGTATAGAAGTATGGCCAACACACCCAACGTGGCATGAGGCAAAGTACATAGCCAGTACCCAAAGTGGTAAAAGGCAAGGTCGTAGTATAGAAGTATGGCCAACATACCCAACGTGGCATGAGGCAAAAGTACATAGCCAGTACCCAACATGGTAAAAGGCAAGGTTGAAGTCTAGGAGTATGGCCAACATACCCAACGTGGCATGAGGCAAAGTACATAGCCAGATACCCAACGTGGTATAAGGCACAATCAGCATGATCTTCAAGACGGCATCAGTTGCAGAGGCATAGACAAGGTTAATTAAATCAAGGAGAAGTCAGAGAATGTAGGCCATTAATGACAGTCTTTTCGATGTGGTGCTTGCGGTCATCGGTGGAGACCAAGTACAGTAGCACAGCTAAGCTACACCAGTCTCCTGCTAGACGAACATCTTCAAAGGGGATGCTGATATTGTGAAGATAGGTCGCGCCGGCTCGTCGAAGAGAGTGTAAGCCAAAGTCTGAAGGAGGTAGACCAATAAGACTCACGGCCATTTTCAGGAAGGCCAGGACGTCTTTATAGAGGACGGGTCTGGTGGCACCATTATCGGCAGAAGATAAGACTCTAGATAGTTTGGCATCTTGTTGGTCGAGGACTGCAACATAGTGAAGGGCTTAGAATATGACACAATTGATCAGATGAAGACAATCAAGATAACATGTCAGCAAAAGTGTTAGAGGTTCCAGGTATGTGACGAGCAATAAGATGGATGTTATGGGTGGCACATAACCAGAAAGTATCTCTGAGGAGGCCATGCACAAGGGGTTCGCACCAACTCCCTTGTTCAACATGGCAATGGCTTGCATATTGTCTGAATAAATTGTTAACACTGTATCATGGAATTGCGGGGCATATCAACGTGCCGCTAGGTACATGGGGATCAGCTCCCAGAAGTTGATGTTCGAAAAGGGGGAATCAGGCAGGGATAAATTCAACCAATGGGTATGTATGGAAGGTAGGGAGCAGAGGTCCACATGGCAAAGAGTACTGTTGTAGAAGCCTGCCAGCCAATCGCAGCCTGAATGCAGACCCAAACCAGTCAGACTAGCATCTGTGTATACAACAGGACCAGCAACTTGTAGAATGATTAACGGCTTCCCATTAAAGGTGGAATTCCCTAGTCAGGGAAACACGCTCTCTGTTAGTAAGTGTCTGGTAGAGGTCCTGCCACCACAAACAACACATGAGCAGTGGCAAAGGATGCCAGCCAGCCTTTGCAGTTGGCGTTTAGTAGCACACCTGCGTGATATGAAGAGCTCTAATTCGTTAAATAACTTGACAAGGTGTTTGTCAGGTAAAGAAACTTCCATCAGGGCAGAGTCAAAACGCAGAGCAAGACCGCATGATTCGGCTGAATCTGCGATGATAAAGAAGTCATCGATGTAATTGATCAGGCGGGGGAACCCTCTACGTATCAGACAGCGGGAGGTAAAGTTTGTCAATTGGGTAAAAATAAAGGGGTGCACTTGATCCCAAAACAAAGTCGGGTGTCAACGAAAAATTGATCACCATTACCAAAGTTCCATCTGATTCCCTGGCGGGAGCGGTCCTGCTCTCTAATACTCACACTAGGCGGCTGAAATGTCCAATGTGGTCATAAAACAATTGGGGGTAATTAGTTGGCAAGCAAGGTCGGATGATCGATAACAAAAGGCATCACAGGTAGTGGACATATGGTTATTCACCGACGTGCCCAACGGATGTTTTCAGTCAGTGATAGACCTGTATTTGTTACCTGGTTGGGGCACAGCACCAATTGAGTGAATACAAGTCAGTTTCTCCGAAACAGGCACATATTTCCCTTCTGTAATTTCTTCTTTGAGTAACTTGGAGATAAATTGATAGGGGCTAGGTTCAGCAACAGAGTTATAATTAAAGCGATCATATGGTTCAATCTCCACATCATCAATGATCTGGAATCCATTCAAAATTCCATTCCACACATAGTTCCTCAAGGCAAGGTCATTTTCAAACATTAGTTCGTGTTGCCAGGCAAGTGGCCTGAGTTGAGACTGCAAATTGCCAATAAGGTGCTCAACATAAATGGTGTTGGGGAACAAAGCGTATGTATATCATCCACATTCCATAATTCAATAGGTGACTTAGGTGGCAAAACAGTGTTTTGGTCGCCATCTTGGAGTGAAGTCTTGTGCAAGGTATCGGCCACTCTCTCGTTACACTTTACAGAATGACGTCACTGGGATCGCCCCTTCTGGGGGCATCGCAAGGCCTTGTGGTCCCCACAAGCTACAAATAACAAGTGCTCAAGGTAAATAGCTGATCTATCGTCCCCAGCAGCAATCAAAGACTTCAGTACACATATCATACCATAAATAAGATTCCTGTAGGAAAGCTTTTTAAGGTCAAGGTGCCTGAGTTGATATCTTGATATTGGACGAAAAATTCTGGTCTGAGTAATATACCTTGAGAACGTTTCTGGCTGTCTGGATCGATGATAGAAGCAAGATTAGAGATGGCATTGGTGATAGGAGCTATCCACAAACTAGCGGCAGAGGTGTCCGGGCCTGCACCAGAACGTCCGAAGGCACTACTGTAATCGGTCCCCAGATGAGCCCAAGACGGTATACCAGAGCCCACAGTGCCAGTCACCAGGGAAGAGGTGACAGCAGCACTAGAAGTGTGAGTAGTCGAGGTAGTGACGGTAGTGAATGAGGTGGTGACTGTGGTAGGTGTTGACACAATTAAGGGAATCACGACCGGTTGGACCACTTTAGGCTTGGCCCCACCCTGACCGCCCAACGTCTGACCAGTAGCGAGGTCCAGCCAGCAAATCTGTATTACAAACTGTCAAAGTATTAAATTTATCCAGTACAGACTGTAGGTCAGAGGCTTGTCTAGAATTAAGGTCTACCAGTCTCTGTATATCCGGTAAAGCAGTAGTTGTGGTAGTGGTTGTAGAAGTAGCACTAGTTGTAGAGCCCCATTCTGCTCCCATACTCTCTATCTTCATGTAAGACTCATTGTCCCGACCTAAGGCTTCTATATCAATATAAACTTTCCAATTGTCTGGACCTGTAGCACCTGCAGCATTAGCTGCTTTGACAGCTGCATCCTTAAACCTGCAGCTAACGGCACCAGTACGAGTGTGGTCATAGCCACAAGCTCCACAAGTTTGCATAGTGAAGACAAAAGTTCTCACAAACAAGGGCTACAGTGAGAAGTGGTGTGAGCAGTGCCGTGCGAGTAAGTGACAGGTAATCAAATCCATGGCTATTCATTCGATTGGACCCCTACTGCACAATTCATTGGTGCAGAATAATATAAAAGAACAAAAGATTGATAAATCGCCTGAAATAAACTTTGCTGGTAATATATTTAGACTTCTCACATTTCTCCCCAGTATATTAATGCTTTACAATGCTCTAATATGACAAATATTTCCAAACACTACATTCTCTCTTTGAGAAATATGAGCATTGAGCAAAATACCTTAACCTAGTACAATATACCATATTTATACATAAATATATCATGAAATCTCAAATGACATCGCCTATACTTTAACACTGTAAGATCTGATTCAAACAAAATATTAATACATTTCCCAGTGTACTTTAGTAATACTTTAAATCATATCCAAAATCATCTTCACCCAGAAATCGCTATAGGATATCAACCAAGGAAGGGACATATACCAAAACCGTTAACAGTTGTTTTCATGCATTGTCTAGCTTTTCGCTAGTGTTTTCTGACCTGACGATAGACTTTTCTGACCTGACGATCAACTTTCTCGACCTGACGATTGACTTTCCTGACCTTTCAATCGACTTTCTTGACCTGTGATTGTCGTTCCTGACCTGACAATCATCTTTCCTGACCTGACGACCATCTTTCCTGACCTGACGATCGACTATTCTGACCTGAAGACCGAGTTTTCTGACCTGACGATCGACTTTCCTGAACTGATGATCGACTTTCCTGACCTTTCGATTAACATTACTGAACTGACGATCAACTTTCCTGACCTGACGATCGACTTTCCTGACCTTTCAATTGACTTCCTGAACTGACGATCAACTTTCCTGACCTTTCAATTGACTTCCTGAACTGATGATCGACTTTCCTGACCTGATGATCGACTTTCCTGACCTGACGATTGACTTTCCTGACCTGACGATCGACTTTCTTGACCTGTGATTGTCTTTCCTGACTTGACGATCATCTTTCCTGACCAGATGATTGACTATTCTGACCTGAAGATCGAGTTTTCTGACCTGACGATCAACTTTCCTGACCTTTCAATTAACTTTCCTGAACTGACGATTGACTTTCCTGAACTGACGATCGACTATTCTGACCTGACGATCGACTATTCTGACCTGACAATAGACTATTCTTACCTGACAATAGACTTTTCTGACCTGAGAATAGACTTTTCTGACCTGACGATAGACTCTTGATCTTACAGTTACTGTTTTGACTTTAACATAAAATTTTCTGACTTTACGATCAACTCTTTTGACTTTACAAGGATATAAAAGTAACATAAGATCCAACTTTACTTCCATCTCCCTAGACCTAGGGCTAGGCTACATATGACCAGATATACCCAGTGGACATCTACTGCACAAATGTCTTTCCAGGGCCTGGAACCTCTAGACCATTGGTCTCCCGAAAATCGTATATATTGGTATTCTATGCATATTTAAATATATTTAAACACCTAATAATAGCGGTGAGTTCAGATAATTATTATATGTAGGTTTTTCGCTCCATTTAGGCAACATACATTCAACTGGACCCCTACTGCACAAATGGCTTTCCAGGCCCTGCAAAATCTTACATATTGGTCTACCAAACACTTTGTAAAGACATTTGAGCAGCAAATGATAGCTGTTAGCCTATATATTCATTTGATACAGGTTTTTACCTCCTTTTATGATACATACACATCACTTTATATCAAACATCACCTTTACATATCAAATATAGCATTTAGTGAGTTCTATATACATAAAGACGCAAAAATAGATTTACTACAAATTCACACTTGACCACTGGAAATTCACATTTGGTTTAGAAGGTATCAAATTTCAGCATGGCACTTGAAACTCAGGCATTTCGGGCACTCCAGTGGTTTGTACTGCCATCCAGATTCTGCAAAATAAACACAGAAAACTATCATTTCTTCTGTATGAATAAAACATTGTATTCACTCTAATAAAATATCAATAGATTATGAATTTGGTATTGATTTGCATTTGGACAGAGAATTGACTTTTCTTGTGATACATTATACTAGATGTCAATGTTGTTTTCTTAGTTGCTGGGACAAATTATTACCTTTCCATCAAATAATGTGGACCAGACCAGCTTCACCTTCTCCTCAAGGACCATGTACCTCACACAAATAGGAAAAGAATGAAATCTATGAGTGGTCATATAATATTCTTGACATCTTGATCACAATTGTAATTAACAAAACATATGTTAAATTGGCATTAAAAGGAGACTTTCTAAAAATCAATACACTATAGATCTATGTATCATATCGATACATAGGATCAAGACGTATGTGATAGGCCTACTATTGATATGAAAAAATGATGTGGAAGAAATGAAAGCAGGTTGTCGGTAATACAGTTGAGGGTTTTTAATATTGTCAATGATGTTTTGAAAACTATGGAGATCAAACTGGCGGAACCATATAAATTAATGTACAACTCAAACCAAGTGACCATTTAGATTAAAGCAGTGATGAGAGTGCTAGTGATAGTGACAGTGATTTTGGGCACTCAACAGATTCAGATGATGAATAGCAGTCTCATAGAAAGTAAGAATTGTTAAATTTTATTTATATTCAAAGAATTTTGTTCATTGAAATTGAAACCGATCATTAGATTGTACTATTCATTAAGGTAATGTGACAAGCTTGAAAAATAAGATATTTGTGAGCAGAAAGTTGGTGGCCATCTTGGATTTAAAGGACAAACCATCAAACTAATGTCAAGTATCAATTGCCTGACCCCACAAACCCTAATAACCATGGACCAGTATCATAGGCCAAACCATTGAAAAAATAATTCTCTGAATGTTGCAGGGTGGTCATCTTGGATTTCAAGGTCAAATCAAGATCAAATCATCAAACGAATGTCAAATATAAATTCCCTGACCGCAAAACCCTTATAACCATATACTGACCAGTATCGTAGGCAAAAGCATTGAAAAAATAATTCTCTGAATAGTCAAGATAGGTAATCTTGGACTTGGAAGGTCAAATCAAGGTCAGATTAAGGTCAGATCAAGGTCAAATAATCAAAGTCATTTCAAATACGAATTCCCTGACCCCCAAAACCCTCATTACCATATATTGAACAATATTGTAGGCCAAACCATTGAAAAAATAGTTCTCTAAATGGTCTGGGGCCGCCATTTTGGATTTCAAGGTCAAATAAAAAGTCAAATTGTCAAACTAATTTGAAAAATGAATTCCTTGACCCCCCAAACCCTAATAAACATATATTGAACAATATTGTAGGCCAAACCATTGCAAAAATAATTCTCTGATTGATCAAGGGCGGCCATTTTGGATTTGGGGCTCTCACATATTTAGCCCGCACTTTCTTCCTGCTAAATTTTTTATCTAGCCTTCATAGATGGCAAATCCATCGAGAAACAAACCTATACTCTCAACGGTCACAGAAGTGCCCCAGATGACCCAACTAGCAAGTTGTGTTTTCCTGCTGCTGCAGCGGTGTAGCACTAGAGGTCGCTACTTGGGTTTTATGTTAGATATTTTTAAATGCTAAACTTAATATACTGTTTTAACACAACCTTTTACATGTGATACTTTTCTATTTTGCAATATATTGTATTGTTGCATTTACGGGTTGATTTTTCAAATTCTATGCTAGGCTTTATACGCTGTTTGAACACACCTTTTTATGTGTGATACTTCTCCATTTGTAACCTGTTTGTATCGTCGTCCGGGTGGTTTCAGCTCTGAATAAAGACTGTAAAGCCAGTAAGAACTTGGAGATCTGTGTTTCAAGTGTTGTTATTTCCATTCTTACACCGAAGTATTGAATAGCAGACACTACCTATTTAAAGCTGCTTTCCCAGCTATTTTCTATATAAATCTCAGTTTTCACTTGTTAAGCTAACTAATACACCGCCCCACCATATCCCAATCGTTTGGGTTTCTTTGTTATTGTTGGAGTTTAATATTTGTGAAGAAATCCTCGTCATACTATACTGGTGATCACCAGTGCGACCTCCATAGCCTTGTTCCAAGCCGATAGTCGCAGCGCATGCCCTCAAATGGAATTTCTGAGGGCAGACAGAGAGAAACATGGAGCTGGGCCTGGGACAGACGCACCACCATGTGTCGATTCACTGCATCTTCAGTACTACAACCATGGTGTCCATGTTCATTCCTGTGTGTACCCGATCGTAAAATCACAGAATTTAGACATTAATTTTACTTTTTATTGAATAAGAGATTGATAATTATTGAGTTTGGGAACTAATATGAATGTAATTTCAGAAGAACCACTCGATCTTAATACCTGGCAAGGCAGCTTTAATTTACCCAGATTCTCCTAGTTTAGACATTAGAAAATAGCCCTACAATTTAGTTTTGGCAGAGTACTCAATGTAAAATCCAAGTTTCTATCAGCAGCAACTAGTCAGGAACCCGCTGGGAGACCTGGAGCTCACTTTCAGATACAGGTCTCCTTTTTGTACAGTTTCTTGTATTGATAAAAAATGGCTTGAATTGAATGGAATTGAATTTAAGTTATTTAATGATTTCTTTTCAGGAACAATGTCCTGTGCAGTTGGTTATTTACCCACATGCATGACTACACATAAAGATTGACAAACCACACTGACGAAATATTTGCAGAAAGGTATATTGGAATCAGCTTCACTTTCATTGGGAACAACCATTGGGATAGAAGCAAAGGTGAAATGATTGATAAATGATTGAAAAGTCAAAGCAAGCAAATCTCCTGGAAGTGACTCGTATTTAAGAAGCTCTTCTTGGATTGATCTGGATTAAAAGTCATGATGTTGAGATGGATTCACATTGAATAGGGGATTTGCATAGCCGCCATTTTGAATCTTGATTTGCATGGAATTATGGGACTAATGGTACAGTGTAAAATCTATAGAAAACATGCCATGTTCAGCATGGGATATTTATTAATGTTCTAATGTCAATATCCATGTGTTATACATTTGTCCATAACATAAGTCCCAAACTTTCCCATCATGCATTGGTTTTCAGAGATCGTTTATACAAGCTGGGATATTGGTAAAAACATTCTTGCAATTTTCGATAAAAATGTTGCCAAATATTTGTATCTCAGATTTCATCAGAATCCATCCCAGAATGCACTGTGACAAACATGCGCAATGAGACATGCAACTCCCCTATTGGAATTATACATTGCAAGAAGCTAGTTCTAAAAGGCAAATAGTTTCCATCTTTCACAGTGAGTTGAGGGATATTCTACCAGTGGATGCTAATGATTAATGATAAAACATTACACAGGTCAACATGGCCATGTGCTCAACTCTATGGAGAATGAACCCCAAACTAACTATATACTTAGTGGTGGTCATATTTGTCCAAGCAATTTACATTATATCATTTATTACTTATAACAAACATTCCACAAGGACTCTAGTACAACTCTCACATTCTTACTCAAACAAGACAAACTCTACTGCTACCACAGTTTCCCACAATGTGAGTAAAGTGACTGTTGTAAAGGAACCTACCGCTATTGTAAAGTATAATACAAGTAATAGGGATTATGTACAATTATTGGACGATGTTTGTCCCCGCAGGAACTATACACTTGTATCACCCATAAAGAATGATTGTCCCTGTCCACCCACACATCTCAGTAAGTATTTCTTCTGCATATATTAGAAACTCTGGATTTAGCAGTAGTGGGTCAGATTTTCAAAAAATGTACAAGTGGCAGCTGTGCACATTTAGTGAATTCGGCTAAATTAGGCTGCAATTTGGTCAATACTAGGTAAATTCGAGTATATTCGGCATTGCATTGATTCTAGCAATCTGTTTGGTTAGGTTGAACTGTATTTTAAACTTTATTTTCGTCTGAAATCTGGGCTATTTGAGAAGATCGGTGAAGTTGAATTGTACATTTCCAGAAAATCTGACCCTAGTATGGGTTAGAATAATTGTGGTCTGAATAATTATGGTAAGAATAATTACCACATGTGTCTTCCCACAATCGACTATTTGTGATCCGTTTTAGGAAAATGAGTCATAAGTCACAAAATATTCTCTTATTTATCATCCGTTTTAGGAAAATGTCACAATATTTGCAAAGAGATCAAGGGGATTCCAATGATAGTAAACCCTAGAACACTTAATATGTATTTCTATATATTAAGTTTGATATTCTTATTTTTATAAAAAGAAGTTTGCAATGTTTCTGGATGGGTAATTACCAGTAAAGTAACTAAATATACTCCATACAAAGGCCTTCAAAACGCACAGATATATTTAATACAATGTCCAGAAATTTGTTCTATAGATTCATATGACTATAAAGGCTAGACCCCCTAAGAATCAGAACATTTTGATAAGGGGATCCTGTGAAAACAACACTGAAAAAAATGTTAACTTTGCGACCTGTGACTAATTTTACTGGAAACCATCACATTTTGCATCTACAACAGTTTTTCACTGGCCAGATGACTGGTCGGGACTTGTACAAGTGTGTAGGTGTGTTCTAGACTTTGACGTATAATATGTGATGTGTTTCAGGGAAATGAGTCATAAGTCGCAAAATTCATATTTTTCAAAGTGTTGATCACTTCATTGTAATGTTCTGATTTTGGGGGAGATTAGCATAAATAGTTACATCCGTTGATGCATCAAATTTCAGGGCAATGTATGAATTTAATATATCTATTCGTTTTAAAGTTCCTCAGATGGAGTATTTTTAGTCACTTTACTGGTAGTTACACATGCAGAAACATTGCATTTTTTTTTTCAAAAAAAAAATATCAAACCTAAAATATAGAAATACATATTAGGTATCCTAGTGTTTACTATCATTGGAATCAGCTTGATCTCCTCTTCTCAAATATGATGATATATCAAAATCCATATTTTGCTAGGTATGACTCATTTTCCTTTGTCTTTCCAGTTTGTGTGAAAGAGATGTAGGATCTACTGTAAATAGCACCTATAAACTTGTGAACAATGAATGACCAATTTATATTGGCTGATATCTAGATCTATTGTTTAAAAGTCTTAATAATCTAATGGTGTATATACCTAGATTCTTGAAATTAATCAGGTTACTCGGTTGTATGGCCTGACATATACAAACATCATTAATTTATGAAACATAAGTCAATGGAAGCTTACAGTAACAAATACATACTAATCATTACAAATTATTATTCAGAACGCAGACAAGACATCAAAAGATTTTTGAAGGATGTTTCCCTTGAGCAAATGGAAAGCCTTCATCCTTTGGTTAAAGCTGGAGGCAGCTTTACCCCCAACTGCACCCCAGTGCAACGGGTGGCTATAATTATTCCAATGAGAGATAGAATGAGCCACTTGCGGACATACCTGCACTACATGCACTCCTTCCTACAAAGACAGAGCATTAGCTACACACTATTTGCAGCTGAGCAGGTGAGCAAGTCCTACAGGTTGGTCTGGAAAAGTCTGCAAGGCTGACATGTGTATTTATGTAACTGTTAAATTGTATGGCCTCACATGTAATAAGATAAAAATGGTACCTTTTATTTAAATGCTACAATGTTACATAACGTTGTGTAACCTCATAGCAATGGTTGACCAACAACTGGTATACAGCAATGTTATGTCTATAGGTTCCAGGTCAGACTTTTAACAACTGTTATACAGCATTGTTATGTCTATAGGTTCCAGGTCAGACTTTTAACAAGGCTCGTACCATGAACACAGGCTTTACAGTTGCCTCAAACAAGTTTGGACCATTTGACTGCTATATATTCCATGATGTGGACATGCTCCCTGAGGATGACAGGAATCTCTATGTATGTACACATGGGGTGCGCCATCTTGGTTCTCATGTCAGTACTTTTAGCTACAAGTAAGTTGTCATAAGGCCCCCAAAAAAATAGGTGTGTTTCCGATCTGGCTGAAAACTAGGTAGGGGGGGGTGGTAATTTTTTTTTTTGGTAATTATGTTTGTTAGGAAACCACCTCCCAGGAACTGAGAAAAATGTCTTTTTCATAACAATAGTTGTTTTGAACATGGGAAAATGTGCTTTTTGACAGTTTCGGGTTAGGAAAACCCGTTTTCCTGCTTTTGTAAGCTTTTATTGTCAAAAAATCCAAAAAAAATAAGATCTGATGGGGAAAAAATCAGGTATGGTAAAAATTTTTTTAGGTAGGGTAAGGTTTTTCTAGGTAGGTGGGGTAAATCGGAAACACACCTATTTTTTTTTTGGCCTAATCCATTTTCTCCCGTCACTATTAATCATGATACTGTTAATAGTATTCTTAACATAGCTTGAGTCAAGATGTGCTCGTGGGGTCCGCCATCTTGGTTCTCATGTCAGTAAATTTGAATACAAGTGAGTTTTCATTGTTCATTTTCTTCCGTCACTTAAAATCATGTAAAATAACTAAATATACTCCATACAAAGGCCTTCAAAACGCAAGGATATATTTAATACAATGTCAGAAAATCAGAAAATATCAATGAAGAGACTTTGTAAAAATAATCTTTGAAAAATATCAATTTTGCATCTCATGACCTATTTCCCTGAAACACGTCACATATGTTTCATTCCATAATTAGGCAGTCTACTGACAAGGTGTCAATATATTTTGGTTGTATTGACATAGTGGTGGAAATAGGTCCAGACATTATGACGTCACAATTAGATCTGTGTGAGTGAGAAAGCTTATTTATCTATTCAGGATGAATTCAAGTCCATCTAGAAATAATTATTCAGAATGTCCACCTAAAAATAGTTGAGAGTATGCATGTGTGGTAAATGATGCTTTGAGGGAGTTTCAAACATAAATAAACTTAACACTTTTTTGGGCGGAAGTGGCATAGGAATTGGATGGGTATGGATAGAGGCATAAACAATTAAGTGAAAACAAATGCCAACGTCTGAGACTTTTCTTTACTGAAATCATGAAATAAAAGGCTTCAAATAGTCTCTGGCATAATCCTGAGGAACTTCTTGACGGTTAGCCCATGTAGCAGTGCTTGTGGGTGGGTTATTTCAGCCAACATCTAGTCAGCGATCTGTCCATCGGTATAATATATGGGAAGAGGGGTTTCTTTGTCTCACATGTTCTCATAATTTGTTGTTTTACCAACTGTTTTACTGATCTGTAGAGTTCTGTCCACCCTCTCTGGAGGTTGTTGTATGTTGTTTGTGAAGGTATCTGGGTTGGAAATTTGATTTTGAAGCCCTTTTCAGGTTTTTAGTTGTATTCTATACAATCATTTTTAGCCAGGGAAAGTTGGGGAAGCCTGTCGGGAGAGCCTTTTGTATGGACAAAGGACTGATCACATGACTACCTCTTGAAAATAAACGTAATGACGTCATGCATTTGATTGCTCATGAGAGAAGGGGGAAGGGGGAAGGTAGGGAGAAGAAGAGAGTTGGGAGAGGCAGAAACAGAAGAGGGGGAGGGAGGAGAAAAAGAGGGGCGGGGTATGAGACATAGAGAAGAGGGAGAGGAAGAAGAGGGGAGTGAGAGAGTGTAGGAGAGAGGGGGAGAGGGAGGGAGGGAGTGAAGGGGACAGTGAGGAAGATAGGGAAGGAGAGAGAGAGAAGAGGGGGAAGGGGGGTGAAAAAGAGGGCAGAATGGAGGCCAGAGGGGGAGAGTGAAGAAGGAAAAGGAGGGAGGTGCAGGGTGAGAGGGGGACCGTCCAAAGGACAGGTACTTTGCTAGTATATTATAAGTTTATACCTTCCTGCAACAACCAAGTAAAATCTGTGATCCATTTTAGGAAAATTAGTCATAAGTCGCAAAATATGGATTTTGAGATATCGTCATATTTGGAAAGAGGAGATTAAGCCCATTCCAATGAAAGTAAAGATGAAGGACATTTAAGAATGTTTCCATATTTTATGTTTGATATTTTTATTTTTGAAAAAAACAAAAAACAAGTTTGCGATGTTTCTGGCTGGGTAATTATCAGTAAAGTAACTAAATATACTCCATACAAAGGCCTTCAAAACACAAGGATATATCTAATACAATATCCCGAATTTGTTACATGGATTTATATGACTATAAGTGCTAAACCCTCTAATAATCAGAACATTTCAATAAAAAGATCTTGTGATAAAACACTTTGACAAATATCAATTTCAACTTATGACTCATTTTCCTAAAACACATCACATATAGTGTGAACATGTCCAATAACAACTCTCTTATTGCCTTTCAGGTTGCCCTACAAGGGTTTATTTGGAGGTGTAATAGGGCTCTCTGGGGAACAGTTTAAGAAGGTGAATGGATTCTCCAACACATTTGTGGGATGGGGAGGAGAGGATGACGACATGTTCCGCAGGTGGGTGGTGTAAATAGTAACACAAACCTACCTAAACAACAACTGGAAGATCTACTAAGGATTTAACACTTCCTTTTGGAATAATATTGTAGTAAAAATGTATGGACCATAATTCATGTTGGTTTTTTGCTTTATTACCAATAACCCATGGAATAATGCATTTCCACAACAGGGTGAAAAGAAGAAATTTGCCAGTGGTCCGATTCCCAACCATTTCATACTATTTCATGTTGAAGCATGGGAGGGATAAAGGCAATCCATACAACGCCAAGGGGTAAGTTTTCACATTTCCATATGCCTGACCAGTAGTGACCCCAAGTATGTAGTAAATGAATAGAAAAGAGTGTTTCAAAAGGGCAGTTACAAATGTGGTGTTATTCTTATGGGACCCCATTAAAACCTTAGAGGTAGGTATTTCTTTGTGTCATAGGCGATTTTTGGGTTGGGGGTTTTGAAAACATTGTTTGTTTTTAACTTATTGACTTCCATCCATTGTTTTAAGGATCACTATCACATGTACTGAGTGACTTCTGAATGACTTGAGTGTCCTCCATAGAACCTACTTAGGTGAACTTATATAATGTGGCGGTATTGGGAGACAACATTTCAGCGCTATGTTTATACATTTAGCGGCATGACTCTAGTATGGTTTATGTACAGTAATGACGTAATCGATTCCGGCCAAAATAGCGAAGAAAACGTCTTAAGAATGTCATTATTGTAGGTACAATACGCGGATGAGCACGATCGTGTTGGCAAAGAGGGGGATAATTATCGTTTCTGTCTGTATATTACGTTGGACCCGTGATAACAGGTATGACGGTTCTGTGAGTAACTATTCTGCCAAAGGCAGCTTTTTTTAAAAAGTGGTTGCCGCAAAAAGTCTAGTAGTATATTCACCAAGAAAGGTTGTTATGTACTGAGTTTTACTGTGTAACGTATACCTGCATTGCCTGCACTGGCTTCTCTCCACCACACACACCCCAACCCACCCTGCCATAGTCAGCACATGCATGACTGCATGCGCTGTTCAAAAGTAGGTGTTGTGTTCAAAAGTAGGTGTTGTTTTGAGGCAGACGCGAATGGCGCTCCTTTTAAATATTCAGTGACAGTCCTTAATGGCTGAACATGACTCTAGCATCGTTTGTGTGCATTAATGATGCATCAATTTTAAGACAAATTTGAGAAGAAAATGTTTTACGATGCAATTATGGTGGATAGAATTGTTGATTTCTATACAGTGATGTTGACAACAGGGCAATAAGTAGCCTGTTTGTATAAAATTTGCGTTGTAAATTGATGTAACAGGTATGATGTTTGTGGTGTTTCGGTATTGGCCGATGGTACCGCTTCTTTCAAAGTGGATTAGCCATGTCTCGTCCAGAATAGCGTGTCGCACCAGGCAGTGGTGGCTAGCCGTGGCTTAAAGCCCTTATAGAACTCTTAAATTAACTAGGATATTACATTATTGAGCGGATAATGAAACTTTAGGCTATTAAAAATATTCCCAGCCTTCCACCACACCATAGGTACAATGCCCACCGTCACAGCCATGTAGGCCCTACTGTCATACCGCCTACATGGCACACTGTGCAAAAAACGACAGATTTGAGCTGGTGTCAAACAATCAACCCTCTGTGCATCTTGAAAGTGAGTGCTCTACTGACTGGGCTAAACAACCTGGTTGTAGGGGCACAGCTTAATTCTACTGCTGATCTAGAGTGTGTTTGAATGCACGGGTACTGTTGATGCACAAACAAGTTGTGTATGGGACTAGGCTAAAGGAAATGTCTATCATGTTTCTCTCGATTTGAATACTATAGGGTTGTAAAATACAGTAGCTATGTATTGGGAGACATAACAAGCGAGTTCACATGTTTTTTTGAGGCTGTAGGAGGCTGTGGATTTGCATATTAATGTGAGGCCATATTGTAGGAAAAAGGGGGCGTGGTTGAAATCCTTAGTTTTGCCTACCGGCTTTCAGCCAACATGGGTGTGATTAATCTAGGAGAGTGTGTTGCACCTGGCAGTGGTGGCCGGCCATAGTTAATAGCCTTGAAGCCCTTATAGAACTCTTAAAGTAACTAGGTTCTTATATTATAAAGTGGATAAGGAAACATTTTCTTTAACAATTGCCTGCCTTCCCCTCATAAACAATAGGGATAGGGGAGAGGGATAGGGAACGAGGGTGTGGGTCTTGCAGTTATAATGTACAAGTGCTAATTGTATATAGGTGAAACCAGTGTTTGTTTCCTGGACTGAATGAAGGATACCATATTACCTGTAAAATGAGTTTTGCTTGCCCCCTTTAGCAAAGGGGCAACGCATTGCATTGAAGCTGGAAGCAATTTTGCACCTAAAGGCACACCAGAAACAGGTTTTGGGATGTTATCCTTGATTCCGTCTGCAGTCATATTGGGTAAATAAACCCCATCGACATGCCAACAAAATATTAAGGGCATCTTATTTGGGGTTGATGATAACATTAATGACTTAAGGGCCTAGTCAATTTGTAATATAAAGTGTTGTATATGTATCCAAAGAGAATTAGTATGGCATTCTCTCTGTTGACACAATATGCTTCTATTGTTAGCTTCTGCAACAATGTGTAAGTTTCCAATGACATGAATGCACTGAACTATATCAGAGCAGGCAAACAGGCCCATAACAGTTGTTCTATTGGCGATTTTGGGGTAAAGAAATCGGTATAAAAATGACAAAGTGTTGATAATTCCAAAGACGTTTCAAATCAGTTGTAACATAAGATAAAAAAATTGACACTACTCCCAACTCATTGAAATGTAAGTAGACATACAAAATTAATGTTAGGAACAAGTTTAAAATTTAAAATTTAACAAATCATGAATTTCCCATGATATACATTGGTTACTTTGAAATGGTCTCTGTGTAGGCACCTGGTCATAGAAGCATGGCTTCATTCTACTGCTGATCTAGAGCGATGGGTAGGCCTAGTGCTGAGTGTTGATGCCTGGGATGAGATGTGCACGGGACTGGACTAGTGGCTAAACTAAATGTCCATCAGTGTTTACATCCATTGGAATAACGTTACAGTAGGGTTCACCAGCATTATTTAGTGAATTACCGGAGGTATGCAAGACCTGGTGTGTTTCTAAAGAAAAGTATCATAGGTAAGTTTTGCAGGAGATGGCAAGGGAGTTCACATGGTGTTTTTAGGCTGTCGGATGTTTGCATTGGTTTTCCAAGTGAGGCAGTCTTGTGTTGAGGCTTCGATTCCGATGGTGTGGTGCTGAGCTAGTGTCTAAACCCTTACGGCTTTCAGCCAAACACTCTGCTTCGTCCAGTCAGTCTACCTCTAGTCATTTACCAATAAACATCAACAACTAAACATGTTCTTCATTCTTCCAGTGGTATTTTGGAGTTATCAGTAACATCAAGACTAGTTTCTATCCACATTCCCTTGAGGAAACAACTCGAGGAAAGCAACCTCAAAGGCTGGGTGGGAGGGGGTTCACTGACTTTTTGGATGAGTCAGGAGGCTGGGGCCCACTGTATTGCCCTGAGTATGAATAGTAACATTGTGCATGCTAACTACCATTTATGTTCAATATTCTATTCATGATTCGCCAAACAACACCTGGAGATGTATGTTGGCAACAATATAATAAAAACATATCTATGTAATTCACAGTTGTAGTTGCACCTTAAAGTAACCTTAGTTGTAGGTCAAAATAACAAAAATGTCGGTAAAGGAAAGAGCTATGTATATAACCCAACACATGGAGATGTCAGACATTTCATGTATAGTTTTGTAGTAATACCAGCTGGCCCTGATACTACTGCCCTCAAAGTATACAGAATACTTCCCTAGTCAGTTAGGTTGGGTGCAAAATGACTGTATATTCCACCTGGGCTGCGAGTCCTATGTATATCACTAGAGGTTAGTCTTATCCACCTCAGCTTGTATTCATAATTTGGTTCTGTATTGTCTGTTCTGCATTGTATGTTGTGTGTACTATGTGTTAACCTGTATTATCAGGAACACCTTATACATACTGTATATGATATGGTGCACCACACAAGTTGTTCTACCTCAGCTAGCGGTCAAGTAATACTTCCTGTTACTGCGAATGATTTTTGTTGTTGGTTGTTTTTGTTTTATTGATACCACCACAGGTATTGCTCATTAACCCGGATCTTCTTTTACTTTGTTTCCTCGAATAAAGTGAAGGATATTGGTCAGCTCGTCTGAAAATGTACAATTGGTAGCACAACACGTTTATTAATCTATGCTAAATTATTCTGCAAAATGATAAATACTATAAATATGTCTGACTATATTTGGTATTATGTTGATGAAAAATTTGGTAAACTGTATTTTGAAACTCGTTTTTGTCTTAAATGTGGGTTCTTCATATTAAGAGGATTGGTGAAGGTGGATTGTACATTTTCTAACAATCTGACCCTTTTGTTCTGACAAGGACAAAGAGAGCCTTGGTTTGTGTTGTATCTGTGTTCACATAGCTTTAAGAGCTGGAAGCAGATACTAAAACACTACATATATATAGTAGGTAGACGTGGCAGTTTTCACCTAAACCTGTATGACCGTTGAATGCCAGTGGATGGGATCTGTGCCTTTTTTATAGGTGTCCAGATTCCCGCCAAAATGGAAAATCCTTTGTCCAGTGGTGGATCCAGGTCCTTGTCACTGACTATTTCCGTCCTGCCTGCCCTGTGAGTGTTTTTCTCACCACTGTGGAGGTTGGGCTAGACTTGCATAGGGCTCTCTCCTGTGTGAGTAGAGGCTTATATTTTTTTATTTTTTTTTAATATATTTTGAATATATTTAAACATTTATTTCCCCAAAACTAGGTAAAGGATTTTAGATATAAAACACTACATATATACATTATTTACTTAATCTTCTAGGGCCAAGGCCTGGCAATGGTTAGCAGGCAAGCAGTATGACTCAGAGGGACTCAACACCCTGACCTACAGGTTAGAGAAGGTGCAACTCCTGCCCATGTACACCAGGATCCTCATTAGTTATGATCTAAACAAACCTCCTCCACCACCAGCCAAGAAACCTCCTCCACCACCAGCCAAGAAACCTCCTCCACCACCAGCCAAGAAACCTCCTCCACCACCAGCCAAGAAACCTCCTCCACCACCAGCCAAGAAACCTCCTCCACAACTAGCCAAGAAACCTCCTCCACCACCAGCCAAGAAACCTCCTCCACCACCAGCCAAGAAACCTCCTCCACCACCAGACAAGAAACCTCCTCCACAACTAGCCAAGAAACCTCCTCCACAACCAGCCAAGAAACCTCCTCCACCACCAGCCAAGAAACCTTCTCCACCACCAGCCAAGAAACCTCCTCCACCACCAGCCAAGAAACCTCCTCCACCACCAGCCAAGAAACCTCCTCCACCACCAGCCAAGAAACCTCCTCCACCACCAGCCAAGAAACCTCCTCCACCACCAGCCAAGAAACCTCCTCCACCACTAGCCTAGAAACCTCCTCCACCACCACCAGCCTAGAAACCTCCACCACCACCAGCCAAGAAACCTACTCCACCACCAGACAAGAAACCTCCTCCACCACCAGCCAAGAAACCTCCACCACCACCAGCCAAGAAACCTCCTCCACCACCACCAGCCAAGAAACCTCCTCCACCACCAGCCAAGAAACCTCCTCCACCACCAGCCAAGAAACCTTCTCCACCACCAGCCAAGAAACCTTCTCCACCACCAGCCAAGAAACCTCCTCCTCCACCAGCCAAGAAACCTCCTCCACCACCAGCCAAGAAACCTCCTCCACCACCAGCCAAGAAACCTCCTCCACCACCAGCCAAGAAACCTCCTCCACCACCAGCCAAGAAACCTCCTCCACCACCAGCCAAGAAACCTCCTCCACCACCAGACAAGAAACCTCCTCCACCACCAGCCAAGAAACCTCCTCCACCACCAGCCAAGAAAACTTCTCCACCACCAGCCAAGAAACCTCCACCACCACCAGCCAAGAAACCTCCTCCTCCACCAGCCAAGAAACCTCCTCCACCACCAGCCAAGAAACCTCCTCCACCATCAGCCTAGAAACCTTCTCCACCACCAGCCAAGAAACCTCCTCCACCACCAGCCAAGAAACCTTCTCCACCACTAGCCAAGTAACCTCCTCCACCACCAGCCAAGAAACCTCCTCCACCACCAGCCTAGAAACCTCCTCCACAACCAGACAAGAAACCTCCTCCACCACCAGCCTAGAAACCTCCTCCACCACCACCAGCCAAGAAACCTCCTCCACCACCAGCCAAGAAACCTCCTCCACCACCAGCCTAGAAACCTCCTCCACAACCAGCCAAGAAACCTACTCCACCACCAGCCAAGAAACCTCCTCCACCACCAGCCAAGAAACCTCCTCCACCACCAGACAAGAAACCTCCTCCACCACCAGCCTAGAAATCTCCTCCACCACCACCAGCCAAGAAACCTCCTCCACCACCAGCCAAGAAACCTCCTCCACCACCAGACAAGAAACCTCCTCCACCACTAGCCAAGAAACCTTCTCCACCACCAGCCAAGAAACCTCCTCCACCACCAGCCAAGAAACCTCCTCCACCACCAGCCAAGAAACCTCCTCCACCACCAGCCAAGAAACCTCCTCCACCACTAGCCAAGAAACCTCCTCCACCACCAGCCAAGAAACCTTCTCCACCACCAGCCAAGAAACCTCCTCCACCACCAGCCAAGAAACCTCCTTCACCACCAGCCTAGAAACCTCCTCCACCACCAGCCAAGAAACCTCCTCCACCACCAGCCAAGAAACCTCCTCCACCACTAGCCTAGAAACCTCCTCCACCACCAGCCAAGAAACCTTCTCCACCACCAGCCAAGTAACCTCCTCCACCATCAGCCTAGAAAACTTCTCCACCACCAGCCAAGAAACCTTCTCCACCACCAGCCAAGAAACCTCCTCCACCACCAGCCAAGAAACCTCCTCCACCACCAGCCAAGAAAATTTCTCCACCACCAGCCTAGAAACCTCCTCCACAACCAGCCAAGAAACCTCCTCCACCACCAGCCAAGAAACCTCCTCCACCACCAGCCAAGAAACCTCCTCCACCACCAGCCAAGAAACCTCCTCCACCACCAGCCAAGAAACCTCCTCCACCACCAGCCAAGAAACCTCCTCCACCACCAGCCAAGAAACCTCCTCCACCATCAGCCAAGAAACCTCCTCCTCCACCAGCCAAGAAACCTTCTCCACCACCAGCCTAGAAACCTCCTCCACCACCAGCCAAGAAACCTCCACCACCACCAGCCAAGAAACCTCCTCCACCACCAGCCAAGAAACCTCCTCCACCACCAGCCAAGAAACCTCCTCCACCACCAGCCAAGAAACCTTCTCCACCACCAGCCAAGAAACCTCCTCCACCACCAGCCAAGAAACCTCCTCCACCACCAGCCAAGAAACCTCCTCCACCACCAGCCAAGAAACCTCCTCCACCACCAGCCAAGAAACCTCCTCCACCACCAGCCAAGAAAACTCCTCCACCACCACCAGCCTAGAAACCTCCTCCACCACCAGCCAAGAAACCTCCTCCACCACCAGCCTAGAAACCTCCTCCACCAGCCAAGAAACCTCCTCCACATTATCTGAAAATCTGACCCACTTACATTACCTCCAATAAACTTCAGTCCAAGTCAAAATTATGTTTTTTATTTTGAACATATTCATTTTTTTTATTTGTGTTATGAATATGTGTGGAGCACACATGAACAATTTGTCCTTCAAAGTGGTTATATATAAACGGTTCAAATTATAAAGCCAAGGCCGTTTGGGTCAAATGGTCTCAAGTTGCAAACAAAAACTCACATGAAACCAATACAGTTTATGCTGGAGCTACATAATCATCCATTCCTTCATCCAACACCACCCTTCTCAGATTATCTTCCATCAACTTAAAGTTCATCTTATAAAATTAATGTATCAATACTAGAGAGCATATGTAATGTGGATAATTAATCTATCCTCTGGTACTCTGCAAACATAAATGATTTTTTTCTTTCAAAATTTGTATACAAGACTTGATTATTTGTACAGACCAAACCTCCCCATGCTCCTCTGCCTGGTGCTGTGTCAAGGCTTACACTCCCACCTCTCATCAGAATATTTACTTCATAGTCTGTTATAACTCTTCATTCCTCATTATTTCTTACATCGCCTTGTTTCTGATCGAATTGTATCTCCTCTGATATTTGTATATATTTAGTATTTACACTAATAATGGTTCTCACCGTTTTATAAGATTAAAGATAAGCAATGTACCATCTCATAGATAGGCATGGGGCCTACAAGAACGCTGAATGTCAGTGACATGTTCTACTGCAAATTTTCACAATTGTGTATGAAAAATAAAAAACGTTAAAAAAAGATTTAATCTAAGGTCAAGCTTTGTTTCATTATACACGCATTGCCCTGAAAACAATGTTTAGATGATTTACATATAGTGCGTATCTCACTAGTGATTTAGTGGGGTTGTCATGGCAACCAATTTTTTTATTTACTAAGATTAAAAATTCAAATTCATGACCTATTTTTTTTCTATTTTCATTTTTGGAAGCATGTATAATACATAAAATAGATAAACCAGCCATCACATAGAAGGCATGTAAGCCCTTATTGTAAGATCGATACAACGATAATCTTGTAATCATTGAATCTCTGTTTTAGTTTAATTGCACTCTTAACTTTCAATTTACTGTGTATAACATCATTATTATGTATTTGTAGTTGAAGGATTTTAAATTGTTAGAAATCCAAGTTTAAAACCTGAGCCTGGCTCGTAAGATACCTTAATGAGGTAAATGCTATAAGTGAAGAATATTGATAAAGTATTATAGAAGTATCAAACCCACAGGACAATGACATTGAACTCTTAATCACAACAACAAGTCGGTAGTAATAATAATTGTTATTGTCAGATAGAAAACTGTCATAATTAGAAATGTTATAATGGGAATGAGCTGGCTAGGGTGAATTGATAATTGTTAGTAATTGATTTTTGATCTTGAATCGGACAGACTTATGTACATCTCGATATCCAGTTAACTGAATAACAGGTATTAATAATTGTGGATCCCCCAGGAAGACACCCAAATGGAGAGGCTGGCGTCCCATTCTGAAATATGATGTAACTGTTCGACTCAGAATAAAAATAAATCTGTAAACTAACTTGTTGGTTTCACTTGCTTATAATATTGTACCGGTTCACTCTCCCGCGCAACGTATCCGCGCGATACGAAATTGGATACGATTTTCTTGTCCCCACTTTTGATACGTTTTTTTTCGTCTCAGCGTATTCGCGCGGCGTTTTTCGTATCAGCGGTTCGCGCAGCGTTTTTCGTATCAGCGATTCGTGCGCTCAGAAATCTATTTTTAGCGCAGTGGTAGCGTGGTGGGCCAGGATTCAGGGGGGGACGGGGATGGTGAATTTCGCATGGGGGGCGGCAGGGTGAAAACGGAAAATATTCGCTTTAATTAATGGTTTGTTTCTATCCGATATTAGAGAGCAATTAATGTACTGTACTGTACCATGCTGTATGAGTTATCATCGGCAAAATTGAAGCAATAGAAGACAAGACAATGGTTACATTATAAACATTTGACTCATTTATTTGCATATCACATCAATGTTCATGAAAGTGCGAGAAGAATGAGGAGATAAATTATCTACATCCTAGGTTTCCTTGAGAAATATATTGAATTCTAACACATTTCTATAGATTCTTTAGCATGATCTGTTCTTCCCAGGTATATACTTGCATCCCTGAGACAGGCTATATTAATACACTTTCTGCAAAGGGAATTAACCTGGTTTAGATGGAATTAACAGTGATCTAACGTAACATATCTATTAGGATTTCACCATTACAACCATTACATTTCTATATTATAACTCACAGAATGATAGGACATAGGACACATGCCCCAACCAATTTACATCTCACAATTGCATAAGAGAATACAACCCAACTTTTAAAGTGTTCAAAATGTAACTACTCCAACCAGCTATATCATGTACATTCCATTGTAATACATTTCATGTGGTACCACAAGAAGAATAGACATACTGCTAAGCCTATTTCACCATAGTCTATTCAGATAAATTTAGGACGAAAATACTTATTATAACAATACATAGTTTAGCCTCCTATACAGAGTTTACAACATTCGCAAGTTATGCATTGGCCCACTCTGTCTGATTGGTTACCCTCCTCAGGACATGTAAACAATCGGTCTTAGTACAACAGGTTAATTTCAAACATATGATATATACATGAATATAGAATATACACAGTGGAAAGTATATACAGTATAAATAGATTATAAGTACACCCTCCCGATATGCAGTGGCTTTTATACAATATAAAGCACCGTATACAAATAAACACATAACCCTGAGTATGGACGGTCTGACATAATCATAATACATAATATACCCGATATGCAGAGTATCAAAACTATGGCTTTTATACAATACAAGTGCCTTCGGCACTTGGATTGTAGAGGAAGTTGTGTTTCAACTTCTTATAGGAATCCGACAATTTACTGGATTTTTTGTTGATTTGAAGATATTAATTTGATTGCCAAAAATGGCCAAAATCACAGGGTACCTACGTTGGGGTAGGAGATAGAGAGAGAGGGGGTGGGAGGGAGGGGGAAGAGAGGAGAAGATAGGGAGAGGAGAGATGAGAATGACAGATTATGACATATAAGAGGGTTTCATGAGAAAAAACTTGCCACTCCCCCCCGCCCCCCCCCCCGACACACACCAATATATCTATCAATTTTTCTTCTCCCCCTTTTCCTCCCCCCCACTCCTTCACCTCTCCTCTCTAAATTCTTAATACATTTTAAATGGCATGTACCATAACATTAATGCAGGAAAGACAATTCATCCTATAAACTTGTCTTTGATACTAAATGAATCACATACATGTCAGCATTACAGAGAAATGAGGATTTAATATTAGTTTTAAAAAGAATTCATGAATTCATTGAGGAGTAATGTGTGGACGGGTACATTCTTTCTCTGAGAGAGACAGAGAGAGAGAGAGGGAGGGATGGACAGAGAGAGAGGGAGGGATGGACAGAGAGAGAGAGGGAGGGAATGGACAGAGAGAGAGAGAGATGGGCAGAGAGAGAGAGGGAGAGATGGACAGAGAGAGAGAGGGAGGGAATGGACAGAGAGAGAGAGAGATGGACAGAGAGAGAGAGGGAGGGATGGACAGAGAGAGAGAGGGAGGGAATGGACAGAGAGAGAGAGATGGACAGAGAGAGAGAGGGAGGGATGGACAGAGAGAGAGAGGGAGGGAAGGACAGAGAGAGAGAGGGAGGGATGGACAGAGAGAGAGGGAGGGATGGACAGAGAGAGAGAGGGAGGGATGGACAGAGAGAGAGGGAGGGATGGACCGAGAGAGAGAAGGGGAGGGATGGACAGAGAGAGAGGAAGGGACGGACAGACAGTGGGGGGTGGGAGGGACAGAGAGAGAGAGAGGGAGGGACAGAGAGGGGTGTTCCTCCTAATCCCTTTATATTAATAAAAATGTTACAAGAAAAACAATATGACTTTAACACTAGATGCCACATGATATGAATTCTTATGTCTGTTTAGCTCTCAAATTTCTCTCCTGCTCCACCGCGCTCTTCTTCAGCTTGTTGATGGTCCAGACAGTGCTTTTTAACATCGTCCCAATTGACTTGTGCGTTTCCTTTTCTATCTGGGTGCCATTGGGGTGTGCCAACCTTACAGCCTCTGAAATAAAATGTTAATTCATTAGTACATGTTTTGTCAACCAGCAATACAACTCTTGTAACAGGAAGGATCTTCAGGAGGACATTAGAAATTATTTCATGAATATGAAAATATGATTCCTTTGTAATATCTTATTATTATATATTATAAGAGTGAGGGGTGGGGTGTATGAGTGAGGGGTGGGTAGGGGTGCTGAGTGAGTGAGGCGTATATGAGTGAGGGGTAGAGTGTATGAATGTGGGGTGGGGTGTTTAAGTGAGGGGTAGGGTGTATGAGTAAGGGGTGGGGTGTGTTAGTAAGGGTTGGGGTATATGAGTGTGGGGTGGGGTGTATGAGGGAGGGGTAGGGTGTATAAGTGAGGGGTAGGATGTATGAATTTGGGGTAGGATGTATGAGTTTGGGGTAGGGTGTGTGAGTTTGGGGTGGGGTGTGTTATTGAGGGGTGGGGGTATGAGTGAGGGGTGGGGGGTATGAGTGAGGGGTGGGATGTGTGAGTGAGGGGTGGGGTGTATGAGTGAGGAGTGGGGTGTGTTATTGAGGGGTGGGGGTGGGAGTGAGGAGTGAGGAGTGGGGCTGTTATTGAGGGGTGAGCGGTATGAGTGAGGAGTGGGGGTGTGAGTGAGGGGTGGGGGTACTTGAAACTGTACTTTGGGGAGCTGCTAGAACTTGGAGGGAAATTGGCACTTACCATAAATTTAAGGGTATGGGAATCGAACACAGGCTCCAAGATTGTGGTGACTATCTCTTTCCATTGAAGTCTGTCCATTTGGGCTCATAAGCTAGGAACATAGAAAACGTCTGCCACTGATGTGCTATTCAAAGAGAACAAATTATATCACTGTAAGTGTAACTGTATATTGCCTCAAGAATTATAGTTGTTGGTTGTCTGCAAATTAAAATTATTTCATACATTTCAATTGTGTCACTTGCGCAGAGGGGGCATTTTTTATAAAGAATGAGGGTATTGTCGGGACAGGACACATGCATAATGATGAATGATAATATAGAGCCTCTGACTTGCATATACCTCTGCTACCTCATTGAATGATTGCCTAAAGTAATCGACTTGAATAGCAATATTGCAACAAGACTTAACATATTCTTTGGCTACTAACACTTATATATATATTCAGTCTGACTAATTGAAATGAAAATAAAGAAAATACAATTACAGTACTTACACTCAATAAGCCTGCCATTCTGGGAGTCCCTGGCCCAGGGCTTGTCGGACAATGCAATCTGATTAGAAAGTGTTTCCTAGATACGGCATCTCCCATAACATTTTGGATTTTCATACTGAAATAGGATATACAAACAATAATCTTAATTTAAAATTAATGGGTTAGATTATAATATTAAGTGCACAATGCGATGTATCATCAACGAGCATAGATATAGTAATTGGTTTCCAAAAGACCAGCTCTGATCAAGGCTTTAAGCAATTAACATGGAATAAAACAAATCGGTAAATTGTTTCCTTACCAATACTTCTTCAACTAATGCCTGCCTCTAAAGCTGTGTATAGATTGGATAAATTGCATAAGTCCTTCTGAAATAAAAAAATAAAATTACATGAACAATTTATTCGGATGTAGGCATATGAATAAATGAAAGAATAAATATGGGTTGTACAAAATAATACTTTCCTAAAACAAGGAAAATAGATTATTGAAAATGAAATGTAATATGATATTTGGACATAGATAGATTGGGGATAGATTAATGATGCAATAAGAACATGCAAGTTGAAATTCAATGATAATTCAAACAAATAATGCATAGTGGTAAATTACAGAATAAATGCCAATTATAACTAACCTCTTTTCTGGATGCATAGAATACAGGACTGCATTCATTTCTTTTAGCAGAATTGCACTCTTTCCTGACTTTCAGCACAAGTTCATTCTCAGGTGGGCAGTTGAGACTGAAAAATACAATGTTAAAGTTTCAACACATGCAGCAAAATGCAGCAAAATCACAATGACCATGTGCACCCCAACCTCAGCCAACCTAATAGGACTGATATCATATATCTTCCGCCCCCCCCCCCCCAACCCCACCCCTTCATGTGGCTACACATATCGGACAGATCGTCTTAAAGAAGGACATGACTATAATTATTGCATTGAGACCTTCTTTATACCAATGAGAGTAAATGAAGTCTTATTCTTTATACCATACTAGAAACAAACTCCAGTTTTTATTTATCTCACATTCTCCATTTTGAAGTCCTACCCAAATCCACGACACATTATATCTCCTCTTAAACTCCCATGTTTTTGGTTAAATAAAATATATGGCGGGATTATGGCATGGCTAGATGAATGCAGGGCGGGGTTCTGACTGGCGGGGTTCTGGCAGACAGGGTATTGGCATGGGGGGATATTGGCAAGGGGGGTTCTGACAACGGGGTTTTGCCTAGGGGGTATTCACTGGTGGGGTTCAGTCCGTACACCATGCGCCAGAGCGTGTTTTCTTTTGATTGTTATCCTGTGTTAGGGGCATATTTGTTCTGCTCTAAGGTCTGAATATTTGTTAATTTAGACTGCAGATTTACTGATATAAGTATTATGCATTAATTATTATAGAGTTCTCATACATTTATTTTGTCTTATACAAGTAGCTTCAGCACGGCCGAGAATAGTGTATATATACATAATGTTCTTGCTGAATAAAAAAATCTTTAAATACATATAAAGTTAATTTTTTTTTTAAAAAACTTTATTTATTATGGGAGTTCAAATCCCAAATTAGGGTTTTTCACATGCCCCAGGTAGCGGTACATTTCAATGGTTCTTGTATTTACAGGATATAGTGAGTTACTTTAAGGGGCACATTGCCACTGACTCGGAGTGTTGGTGCATTACAGTCATGTAATTTTGGTTCATATTTTAGGTGAAAAACGATGTTCTAGGAAGGTGATATCGGGTACAATTTTAGCATAGGAAAGAAGAATGTGTAATAAGTATAAATTAAGTTTGTTTTTTAGGTTAAATCAACACATGCATTTCTCGTTAGCTAAAGCTGTAAAAGCCTTTTGTCTGAAACTCTGAAGGGAAAGTAAGCCTATTCATAATTGTTTCTATTTTTTCCTATATTTTATGTGATCAAAGTAAGAAGATTATATTGTCATCTAGACGATATTTACCCCCCCCCCCCTCCCCAAAAAAAAGCTTAAAATGCGTCAGAGAGCAATGAAAACCCTCTGATTTTGCCCAAATCCCGTTCTTCATTCTCAGTGATCTTAGTCACTTTAACAGCCATATATCGCCATATATTTCTGTAAATGTCCTGGGAGCTGGGGACACTTCATTAATAATTACTCTGTCGTTATAGGGAATTGTCTCAGTCTG
Source organism: Sthenelais limicola (assembly GCA_942159475.1). Classification (NCBI taxonomy): domain Eukaryota; kingdom Metazoa; phylum Annelida; class Polychaeta; order Phyllodocida; family Sigalionidae; genus Sthenelais; species Sthenelais limicola. The sequence continues at coordinate 332,512 of OW804102.1, read as the reverse complement.
GGGGCTTATCTCGATTTACTGGATAATTACTAATGACACTCAAACACTTTATTAACGCACATCTTATACAATTAACTCAAAACATTTCTGGAAATAAAATGAAAATCACCGATTTAAATTCTTAAAAAAGGGGGGGCAAAAAGTTTGGCGGGAATTTTATATTTCTTGTGGGAGGGATAGAGCGAGTGGGGAGGGAGAGGCCGGAAGAAGGGGGCAGGTGAGGGGATGGGTGTGAGGCCGAGGGAGAGGGGATGGAAAAATGAGATACAATGTACATTCAAGGGAGATCATGAAGAGGGATATAGGGACGGAGAGAACAAAATATAGGGATAGTGTTTAAATAAAAGAATCAAATTTCAGGGTATGGAAGCACCCATAGCCCTACTGTGTGAGAACCCACGTCTCATGGGCTGGGATAGTGTCCCGCATGCCTGATTAAAAAAGTTGCCACCTCTGCCTCCCGCATTTTTATTTCCAGAACTTAGAAGGTCTGATTTTCTCACATCATTCTTTCCCAGTGCATTCACACATTCACGGGTGCCGTCTTTCTCTAACAGCAGTAACTTTTTACTCCTCATATTACATAATTATTGACCAAGTTCTCCCCGTGAAACCCACCGGCCGGTGTCAGCAGCTTCATCGGTGGGATTAGAGGCTCAAGAGAGCGCTAACCACCTACCAGCACGGCCCAACAACAACAGTCAACACGGCCCAACACTGGCATAGGCCAATGGCTTTATACAGTAACAATAAACAGAAGTACTTACACAATATGTCCTGGTGTCCTCGGATGTATATTTGTTGGATTGTGATGGTAGAAACATGGTGAATTGGCGAGTTTCATGATTTATTTGGTGCATTCCAACCGCAACGTCTGTACTGTACACAAATCAAAATGGACGCCATCAAGCTTTCCAGCTTGGCTTGGCTTGGCTGTAATTCTGTCTCGCCGTCACGCTCCCGTGCGCGGCGCAAGTTACCCATCTGTTGGTCAAAGGCTCACACAAAAATGTAGTGCGAGTGGGGACCGCCTAGTCGCGCAGCGGGAGTAGGCTTTCACAAGTACCTACAGTAGTTTTATAGCACCCAAAACTCAATACGAAAAACGCAGCGCGAATACGGAGCATATAAAATTTCGTCTCCGTTATTCAAATGACCGTTTTTCGTATCAGAAGTTCAGGCAATTTCGTCACCACAGTTCACCAGTAGCGTTCGCGGTGCTCTGTAGACAAAAATCGTCTCACTGAAGACGAAAAAACTTGCCGCTCCGTATCGCGCGGGTACGGTGCGCAGGAGAGTGTTGCTACGCAACTCGTGCAATATTCATGCTCCTTCAACCAACTTGTTAGTTAACCTGTATTTAACGTTGTACCTGATACTATTGGGCTCTATATGTGATGTGTTTCAGGACAATGAGTCTGAAAGGCAAATGTATCCATTTTCTAAACATCATAATTATTGTCAGTGTTGCTAGGTGCAACCAACCGTGAAACACATAAAATAATGGAAATTCGAAGATAAAAATATTGAACTTAACATGTAGAAATACTTTTAGATGTCCTACTGTTTACTATCATTGGAATCGTCTTGATCTCATCTTTTCAAAAATAATTATATCTCAAATTTCATTTTTTGTGACCTTTGACTCATTATGCTGTAACACATCTCATATGTATAAACATTAGCGCATTGGCTTTGGTTAAAGCATCATATTAATAGTCAATGATAATACTGGGAAAGTAACTTTTTTAATAAAGTCCCTATATAATATCATGTCCCTATATAATATCATGTCCCAGTGCATGATCAGTGAAGACAAGGCTGCCTTCGCATGGGTTCGATATGGGTCAAGTTTTCAGAAAATGTACAATTCCTCATCACCAATTTTCTCAAATAGCCCACATTTCAGACAGAAATAAGCTTCAAAATATAGTTCAACCTAACCAAACAGACGAATTTAGTAAATTCTGCTAAATTAGGCTGCAATTTGGCCATTATATATATATATATATATAAAATAAATTCGAGTATATTCGAGTATATTCGGCATTGCATTGATTCTAGCAATCTGTTTGGTTAGGTTGAACTATATTTTAAACTTTATTTTCGTCTTCAATTTGGGTTATTTGAGAGGATTGGTGAAGGTGAATTGTACATTTTCTGAAAATCTGACCCATATAATCACAACACAGATACACAGGGATAGCAGGCGCCGGCCGCGGAGACCGATGCGCCGCCGGTCTCCTTGACGGGACGTACCCCAAGGCCTCCCGTCACCCTGCGCCCCGGACCCTTGGTGGGTTGGGGCGATAGGCTTTCCCTTCATTTGAAGGGACTCTCTCAACTGAAGGCCTAGACTGAACAGACATCTTACACATTAAAACATAGTTCCTTAGATCCGCCTTCTTAGTATTATTGTGAGGTATGTATATAGGGAGTAATGTAGAAATGATGAGAGAGAGTCTAATATAATCTTACCAAAAACACACCAACACACACTGCTGATGAATAAACGTTTAAAACAAAACTAACTGAACAACACCAGTAGTAGTACTCACCACCGTCAACCCGGGATTTTGTGAGTAATGGTAGGAAATGGTAGAGATTTTGGTCGATTTGATTGACAGGTTACTCATTTTCTCGCGCGGCGCGGCAGGCAGCGTGCGGTAGACGCGGTGAGAGGGCGCGCGGTAGACGCAGTAGAGACGCGTGGGCGCGCGTAGCGCGTTGGTAGGGGGATATGGGTGGGGGAGAGGGTGGTGGTGGTGGTGGTGTGGAGAGGAGAGGGGAGAGATTGGTGTCTTTGCCTATGTATATGTACTTGGGGATTAAGTGTGTATAAGGGTGGGGAAGAGGGGGTGTTTGGATGGGTGATTGTATGCTTTTGTTGGGCTGTTACATGGATGGAGGTGAGAGGGTACACGAGAGATGGTGTGTAACAAGAGATGGTGTGTAACAAGAGATGAAGTGTATAGAAATCCTTTATTTGAACATGGTTTATCCATTTGAATTGGGTATATAGCATAAAGCACATACGTATAAAGCGTATAAAGTCCTACGTTAATCTCGGGCCCTTTTTGGGTGCATCCTTTGCGCTTTTTAGTTAGTGTCATTTGACGTGGATGGGTATGGGGTGGATATTGGTAGATATAAATTACTTTTGCTATTTGATTCGAAACAACAATGACAACGTGCGCAAATTGTGTGAGGGTAGAATGGCGTTTCAAATGCTAGAAATATGTGCTTTAGATTAAGATCGTCACAGCAGTTGTCATCCCATATATCCATATCGTCTAATGGGAATTGTTTTCCGCAGTAACAGGACACATGGCTTTTTCCCTGCCTTCTGAGTTGTATTTTCCAATCGTCCGGGTATTGGTGTGAAATGAGTGTATCTGGGTATTCTTCCTTTCTTTGACTGAACATTAGCATTAATCGACTGTGTGAGCATGTATTTCCTGTCGAGAGGACGGGGAGAACTTCAGCTGCGTTGAAATTATTCAATCTTTTGGTCTTTAATGTGTCGATGAATATGATTGCTGAGTTGAATGGGCACTCATTGGTAAATCCTGTATATTCCAAAAAGGTTCCAGGAGGAATAAAGAACTCTTTGGTTTGTTTGAATAATTTTTGCACTAGCACAAGTTTATAGTGTGTTCCGAAGTCGTGGAAGGCTCTATGTGAGATGAAATTGGTATCCTTTTTAATGAATAGAATTTTGAGTCCTGCGCTTTTAACAGGGCGCCACTCTTCCCCGTTTGATAGGCAAGCATTTGCTATAGCATTTGCTTTATCTCCACTGCAGATGTTGAATTGAACCCCTGCGTTATCGCGTATGAATTCTTGCAGAATTTGTAGTGTTCTACGTGGGTTTTCCATGGCTTTTTTTTTCTGCGCATTTCGAATGCGATTGAGATATCTATATCTGTATGGACCCATTGCGTTGAGGAGACTGTTTGTTTTGAGTCGGGCGACGCTCGATCTTTCTTTAAATAAACCCAGCGAAATGTATTGCCTCATTACCTCACCAGGTGGAGTTGGTCATATGTTACATTGTACATATATATATATATATGGTGGAAAAAGAGCGCGTGATTAATTTGAAAAAAACATTTGACCATGGAAGAAGTTACGTATGAGGAAGTTACTCAATTTTCCGATGCAGTGCAATTATACTTTTGGGCTCTTGAACGAGGAATAGAGCGGCATAAGTATGTTCAAGGACAAATGGCTTATTTACGACAAGTGAGTGCCCCTGGAGTTTGGAATTACGACCTTGGAATTATGCCTTTTGGGAATACTGTTGTGATTTTATTTTTACTATGTCTATGTTATGATATTGTAGATGGAAGCAGCTAATAGGGAGAGGAGTACTTTTTGTATGGTGAGCTATTTTTATATTTTATATTGACTGCATTAGTGAAAAGTGAAGAACTGATTACAGTGAGTTGATTAGAGTGAATTTTTTTTTTTTTTTCTCTATAGCTTCCAACGACTACTCATGAATTGAGTGCAATTGCTGCTCCTGCTGCTCCTGCTGCTGCTGCTGCTGCTCCCTTACCGGCTCATTTGCCTGTGAGTGTACCTGAAGAGGGGGATTTGTCACCGTTAGATTTGTCTATTCCGCTGGATATATCAGAGATTGATTTCCACACTACAGAGATTGAGGCTCCCACACTACAGTCCATTATTGAGGAGTATGGAATAGATAAAATGGACAATGTACCAAGCGATTTGGATATATTGAATGCCTTGGAACAGCAGGTAACTTCGGGCTTTATTAGGCTTTAGTAGAATATTCTGTTTAAAAAATATAACTAAGAGATGAGAATTACAATGTATATTTTTATTTAATAGTTAGCCGAACAAACTACATTTTCTGGGGGAGAAGGTACAGGGAAGAAACCACTTGAAGTGAACGCGGAGAAGAAGGGGGTGGTTCAAGTGCCCCTGGCTGGTTCAGTGCTTTACAGTCCCATTTCATCATGCGACGAGGGTTCAAGAGAGTCTGTTGTACTTCCGCCGCTGGCGCCGCAGGAGGGCGTTGTGGAGGAGGTAGTGGCGGCGGAGGAGGTGGTGGCGGAGGAGGAGGAGGAGGAGGCTGTGAAGGTTGATGAGACATTCCAGTCGCGAGCTCAGGTAAAATTCCTGTCTTGATTTTTTTCTGAAAAATACAAAAAATGTTGAAAGTGGCTCTACAATTTATTTTTTTTATATTTTAGGAGCTTTGTGACAAATGCGGATTAATGGTTGAATCTAATTCCAAGACTTCTGCCATGCATAATTTGGGGAAGTGCTTTTCCCTTTCCTTTGCTCCTGAGGAAGAAATGGATTATGGCAATGATGATGATGATGAAGTGGTGATGGTTGATGATAAGGCTTCTAAAATCTTACATGAGAAGGATCATGAGGAGGAGGAGAAGGAGGATCATGAGGAGGAGGAGGAGGAGGAGGAGGAGGAGGAGGAGGAGGATAAGGAAAACATACATATGGGAAAAGTAAATACTTTACTTAAGAAAATAAAAGTCATACGTTATTGAGAAATTGATTTTTTATTTCATAATCTTTCTTTTTTCCTTACAGAAACCACCCCGTTTTATTTTGTGTCAGTATTGCGAAAAGCCATTTAAGCGCAAGTATAATTGTCAACGGCATGAGGTGACTTGCAAACTTCGCCTAAAGCCTTGTGGAGATTGCGGCTACAAGCCCTTGTCCAAAGCCGATGCCATTCATCACGCTCGTCTTCACAACAGGACCTATAGGTGTCGTACGTGTGATGAAAAATTTGCAAATAGACGTGCTCTTTACTTACACCGAGGTCGACTGCATGGAAGAGGCGGCGAACTTCAACCAGAGCCTTGGGATCCTGAAAACTCACCCTTTGATGACCCCGCTATGGAAGAGGTGTTTAATGCAAATAGAGGTCATGTGTTACGGAATCACGCAAGAGGTGATTTATCCATTGTGTTTAACTTTCCAGTGGATGATTTGACTCCGGCTGTGTTTGAAAGTCAAGTGGATAGCATGTCTACTGAATTAGACCAGACTTGTAAAATTGATGTGTCTTTAGGTATTTTATTGAGGCATAGCGAGACGGGAGAATATCGTTATTTTGTCCCTTTTTCGAACGCGTCTTTATTTGATGAACCAATGTACATATCCAAACACAAGGACTTTGATAAGTTGAAAGAGCGATTAATTAACTTGGACGTTGATGAGCTCATTAGGCAAATGAGGCCTAATTCCAAATGGAAGCCTGTGATGGTTTTGAATGTAAACTACTTTGTAACACTAACCAATTGGCCGTTAGGTCGCGGTCTTTGCCCGGATTATCTCCGCCGAAAGACAAGTGTGATTACTTTGGATACCAAACCCAATTCCAGACATCGAGATCCGATTAAAGACAAACTTTGTGCCTTTCGGGCCTTGGCCTTGCATATGGGCTGCGAATTTGAACATTTAGACACCTTTGCAGAGAGGTTGTATAGAGAATGGCGGCAATACAATGAAAGTGTTTTGAATGTAGCCTTGGACGAAGACCCGGCTTTATACAAAGGCTTGCTCATGGAGGAGTTTTCCGATTTTGAGCAGTGTTTTAGTGTTTGTTTACAGGTATATGATTTACAACCCAATGGCGCCGTGCTTGTGAGGTATTTATCGCATGAAAAGTTTAATTCTGTGTTGTATTTGAACCTTTATGAGGATCACTTGAGCTATATTTCGGATTTTAAAAGCTTTGCCAAAAAGTTTGAGTGTGAAACATGTCAGCGGATATTTAAACACAAAACCGACTTGACAAGGCATCGGTTGGTTTGCTTAGCGCAGACGAAATTCCAGCTTCGTGGGGGAGTTTACTGCCCGAGCAAGACCGTTTTCGAAGACCTGGAAGACGTTGGGATATGCAGCGATGATATTACATTCTCGTGGTTTGCTGCATTTGATTTTGAGTCGATATTGGCCACGACACACGAACAGAATTCAGAAAAGTTAGTTTGGGTGCAAAACCACAAACCTATTTCTGTGAGTGTGTGTTCGAATATTGAGGGCTACACAGAGCCTTTGTGTTTTGTGGAGGAAAACCTTGATGAGCTGCTAGGGAGCATGTTTTCTTACTTGCATTTATTGCAAGAAACATCGTTTGCCCTTGCTAAACAAAAATGGCAAAAGGTGACTTTGGAGTTGGAACGACAGTTGGCATTTTGGCAGGTACCTGAAACTATGGATGATGCTAGCAATGATGATGATTATGATCATGAGGAGGACAAGGAGGAGGATCATGAGGAGGAGGAGGAGAAGGAGGAGGAGGAGGATGGAGAATTAGAAGAAGCTCGGTTTGTTGAAACCGAAGTGGACGAGAACCGCTCAAAGAAAGTAATGCACCGATACCTTGTGAGGCTGAAGGAGAAATTTGAGGATTACATGAGTGTGTTGCCTGTGTTTGGGTTTAATTCATCGAATTACGACATTAATTTGGTGAAGGAACTATTCTTTAAGCACATGAATTTCAACGATAGGAAAAATTTCGTAGCCAAGCGAAATAACAGCTATCTTGTGGTTCAGAACGAGCGCTTGAAATTTATGGACATTGCCAATTTTTTAGCGCCTGGCTGTTCCTATGCCCAGTTTCTCACGGCGTTTGGGGTGGACGGCGAGCTGTCAAAGAAATACTTTCCATACGAATACCTTACCAGTGCTGATAAATTGAATGACACTCAACTACCGCCGCATGAGGCTTTTTATTCCACCTTGAAAAACTCCAATATTTCCAAAGAAGAATATGAGGAGATGCAACAGGTTTGGAGGGAGAAAGGAATGAAAACACTACGGGATTACCTTGTGTATTATAATAACAACGATACGTTGCCATTTTGTCTGGCCACCTCCAAACTGCAGGATTTTTACCATAGTCGTGGTATTGATGTGTTCAAGAATTCAATCAGTTGTCCTGGAAGCGCGCGAAAGATGCTTTACCAATCGGGGAATGAGCATGGAAGCTTTTTCTGCAAGATTTCTCCCGAGCATAGAGACCTGTATGCGGTGATTAGCAGAAATATCATTGGCGGGCCCTCCATTATTTTCAACCGCCGACTGATAGCCGGCGAGACTTTCTTGAGACCCGGCTCGGAATTGAAAGTGGAAAAGATCATGGGGTATGATTGCAATGCCCTGTATTTGTACGCCATCGGACAGGAGATGCCTACGGGATTTTACATTAGACGGGAGAGGGATCGCGACTTTAAGCCTGAGAAGATCCAGAGACATATGTTGATGTATGCCTGGATGGATTGGTTGAATTTTCAGGATCCTTCCTTGGAAATTAAGCACGCATGCAACTACGGCAAGGAAGTGAGGATAGGGAGCTTTTTAGTGGATGGCATTTCGCGCAACAAACTGGAGAATGGCAAGAACCTTATCATAGAAGTATCGGGGTGCTACTTTCACGGTTGCCCTTGCATGAGCGGTAAGATGGGTGAGAGAGCGAGATTGAAAAAGCTGAAACGGACCATAGAAAGAGAAGAACTCTTGAAAGAATGGGGCTACGAAGTGAGAAACTACTGGGAGTGTCGGATTCGTAAAGAAGTGAAGACAAATCCTAAGTGGAAAGCTTTTTTGAAAAGCTACCTTCCATTGTTTTATTCCAAGCACCCGTCAAAAGTATCCGAAGAGGAGATTTTGAATGCAGTGCAATCCGAGGGGATATTTGGAATGGTAGAGGTCGATATTTCGGTCGATGACTCTGATGAAGCCAGGGCATACTTTGGTGAGATGTGTCCTTTATTTTGCACGACGAAAGTGCCTTACGAAGCGTTTGGCGAGCACATGCAAGCACACTGCGAGCGCTTTGATATTTCAAAGAAACCGCGAAAGTTACTGGTCTCTGGCATTCACGCCAAGCGACTATTGCTAGCCACTCCTTTGCTGAAGTGGTACTTGGATATGGGGTTGAAAGTGACGCATATTTACCAAGTGGTGGAGTTTTGCAAGGCCGCGTGCTTTAGCACGTTTGTGAACGAAGTGACGGAGGCTAGATTAAAAGGAGACAGTGACCCTTCTCAAGCCATTATTGCAGACACAATGAAATTGCTCGGGAATTCCGCCTATGGGGGCTGCATTCTTAACAAGGAGAAACACAAATCTGTGATATATTCCAACAACAAAAACACAGTGATGATGAAAGCGAACAGCCCCCTTTACCGTAAAATGACAGAACTTGGAGAAAATTACTTTGAGATCGAGATGGCGAAACGGCGAATTGTGCTAGATCTTCCCATTTACTTGGGCTTTTTCATTTTGCAATACGCCAAGAAAAGAATGCTGGAATTTTACTACGGCTGTATTGATCATTACCTTGGGAGAGGTAACTTTTCTTTGGGAGAGACAGACACTGACAGTCTCTATTTTGCGATAAGCACCAAAACATTGCAAGAATCTGTTCGCCCAGAGGTAAAAAAACAATTTTTGGATGAAATATACGATCGATGCTCCGATGATTTGGATCCCGTATGGTTTCCTCGAGAATGTTGCGATACTCACAGGAAAAGAGACAAGAGAAAACCAGGTGCCTTTAAACTGGAAGCTGAGGGTCAGGAGCTTCTTTGCTTATCGAGTAAAACCTACATTTTGAAAAATGAAGACAAGGTCAAGTTTAGCTCGAAGGGGATTAGTAAAAGAGGATTAGATAATGTCTTTGATCTGTACGCTTCGGTGTTGCAAACTGGCAAATCGAGATCAGCGGTGAATCGCAGTTTCAGAGCGAGGAATAACACCATTTACACCTACGAGCAAGCCCGCAATGGCTTTAGCTACTTTTACTGTAAACGTGAAGTTTTGCCCGATGGTGTATCGACACGGTGTTTGGACATGGTGCTGTGTCCCTGGGGGGAGGACGGAACTTGCTGGTTTGACAAGTCAGATCCTTTATCTTTGGAGTACCCATGCACCTTGAGGTGGGGGGAGTACATGTTCGCCAACGCAGAGCAGCTGTATTCCTACCTTCTTTGTTTGTTTCACGGCGAAGAGCAAAAATTAAGAAAGGTTCTTTATTACTCCAACGCCGAGTACCTTCGCTCTGTGTTGAAAGACATTCGAGTAAAAAGTGAGTGGTATGAGGAAATGGGGAAAGTAATGCGCCAGATCTGCTTACTTAAACTGAAAACAAACAGGCAAGTAAGAGAATTTCTCCAAAGCACTCAAAAGGCGCCTTTGGTTTACTGCTTGTCAAATGAGCGTATATGGTCATGCGGTTTGACTAAAAAAGTTGCCTCTTTCGTTGAGTCGAAACACCATGTCGGGAACAACTTTCTCGGAGCGATGTGGGAGGCTATAAGAAAAGATTACAACCACTTGCTGAAAATAGATTTGCCGTGATGAAGACTGTAGTGGATGTTCCGCAGGCCTTTTTCCAGACCCCAACAACTGTTTGTTTGAGTGGGTGCACTGGGTGTGGAAAATCCTTTTTTGTTAAAAGACTTTTAAAGAACAGATCGACCATGTTTAGCCAACCACCTGAAAGAGTGCTTTACTTTTACGGCATTTGGCAAGAGGCGTTTAATGATATGGCCTCCTCCTCCGACGTGGAATTTATTCAGGGTCTGCCCAATGACCTAATGAGCTATGCGGGTGGAAAGCCTGCTGTTTGGGTGATAGATGATTTGATGCATGACGTAGTGAACAACAAGGAGGCAGAGCGATTGTTTACTCAAGGGAGCCACCACAAAAACCTGACTGTGATTTACTTGAGTCAAAATGTATTCTGCCAAGGAAAATCGAGCAGAACTATCAATCTAAACACGCATTACAACGTGCTGTTTAAAAACCCTAGAGATGTATTACAAATATCGCGACTGGATGCTCAAATGGGTATGGGAGGACTTCTCCGCCAAGCGTACAAAGATGCGACCAGCAAGCCTTGGGGCTATTTAATCGTTGATCTGTCACCACGAAATCATTCCGACTTGAAACTTTGGACTAGCGTCTTCCCTGAAGAGAACCCTGTGGTTTACATTGAATAATAATAATAATAATAATAATTAGCGCAACATGGCTCCCTTACACCCATCCATGGCTGACTATGAGAGCCGATTGGATAGTTTTAGGCATTGGATTCATCCTTTCCTATCCAAGTTTGCCTGTTGCAGGAACGGGTTCTTTTACACAGGCGTTGGAGATTGGGTGCAGTGCTTTCATTGCGGGATCAAAATACACTCTTGGCGTGAGGATGACATCCCTGCCGTAGAGCATGCCTTCCATTCACCTAAATGCGACCTGGCTAAAAGAAAACTTTTGGACGTTACTTACTCAGTGGAGACCATACTAAAGCTTGTTGGAAAAGTGAGCGAGTACAAGGCTCAAGTATCCCAACTTACGTCACGTGTAGAGGGCCTACAAAGAAGCGTAAACTTATCCCGACGCCATCACATTCACTGGGCACGTGAACCAAACAGCTTTGCTGCCTTTTCGCTAGATGAGTGTGACGGACCTGGTGGGAGGAAAATAGACGACGACAACAACGTCGACGACGACGACGACGACGACGACGAGCTGGGCTTTAACTTGAGTCATGTCACTATCTAAGGAAGGAGCATTTTTATCATTGTTTCTTTCGACTCCAAGCAAAATTCAGGCTGAGACATTACTTTCCACCGCCACAAATGAGCAAGTAAAAATGATAAGTGAAATAGCATGGAACCTACTCCATTTACCCTTGAGTCCAAAAGCTAAAAGGGAAGTACAAAAAAACAAAAGGCTACTCCAAAAAATTGGTGATAAAAATAAAAGCGTAAAGGTGAGAGCCCAATTGATCGACAAGAACCAAGGAAGGATAATTGACACTTTTCACTTGGTAAAAGAGCAACTTTTAAGCCTTACTACATGATGAGGAAAATGGTCCTTATCCCATTTGAGCGCTACACTTCCATTCAGAATGGTATGGGGGAAGGAGCTGCTGCTGCCGCTGCTGCGACACTTACCCCTTCCGGCAGTGATCATGGCGCCTTTCCTAGTTTCAACGCTTCTGAGCCCGGCAATGATGCTCCTGCTCCTGCTTTTGCTGCTCCTTCTTCTAAGTCTGATGATGCTCCTTTTCCTAAGCCTGCTCCTTCTCCTAAGCCGGCTCCCCCCGCTCCTTCTCCCGAGACTACAAATGCACGAGCTGCGCCTAAAACCTCACCCAAAAAAAACAAAAAAAGACTTGAACGCAGTGGGAGCAAGCGAGTTCCACCACCACCAGGCATTCCCGTCCAAGGTCAAAAGAGAAAAATCGAGCCTGATTGGAAAGCATTATGGCAACCGAGAGGTTTCTGAAAAAGATTTACTATGATCCTTCTCACCCAGCTGGATTTGGAACGGCGCGGCAATTGTACAAAGAAGCCAAAACTAAAGGAATAAAGTTTGATGATGTGGAAAAATTTTTGGAGGGTGAGGAAACGTATACTATATACAACGAATCCCCTGCACCCAAGCGCAAATTACGCGTTGTAGCAGCCAAAAAAAAATATCAGTTCGATGCTGATAGCGCCCATTTGGTCAAACTGCGTGATAGCAACGATTCCTACCGATATTTTCTTGTAGCCATTGATGTCTTTACAAGGTATGGCTACACTCACCCTTTAAAAACCCTAAAGGGGGTGGAAATGGTCGCAGCATTGAGAACCATATTTAGAAAAGGAAAACCTGATGTGTTTCGCTCTGATGGAGGCCCGGAATTTGACAATAAATGGGTGCACAATTACTTTAAGGAAGTGGGTGTAAAACAGGTGATTACTCGCAACAAGACCCAAGCATCGCTAGCAGAAAGGCTTATAGCTACGATTAAGCACAAATTGACAAAATATATGTATCACAAGCAAACCCACCGTTGGATCGACGTATTACCTCTAGCCACGAAAGCTTACAATCTATCGAGACACCGGATAATTAAGCGCTCTCCCAGCGATGCCTTAACAAGCTCAAACGTTGATTTATGGGATGCTCAGTACGGTCCGAGAAAGAAAAAGAGAAGGAAAGTGAGTAAATACGCGCCTCCGTTTAAATCCATATTTAAATTTGAGGTGGGGGACACGGTGAGAATTTCAAAATGGAGGCACGCCTTTAGTCGAAAATACGACGAAAAATACACCCATGAGCTCTTTATAATCACATCCCGTCAAGCAAAGCAGGCCATTCCTCAATACACCTTAAAGGATTGGAACAACAAGGAAATAGACGGGCGTTTTTTCGAGCACGAGCTTCAGAAAGTCCGTGTGAGTCAAGACACACTCTATAAAGTGGAGAAGGTCATTCAAAAGAAGAAACTCAAGGGAAAGGCAGGTTTCATAGTGAAGTGGCATCACTGGCCGTCCTCCTTCAATAGCTGGGTGTCTGAAAAGGACTTGAAAAATATCAACGAGGCGCAATAATGTATTTATTTTTGTCCTCAAACGACTCAAAAAATGAAGTTCCAGGTAACTCGATCTGGGACTTTACAGTAGAACTTAGGAGTACAACCAATTTCCAGGAGAAAGCATGGGAGTGTGCGTTGATGGAATTGTACATAAAGGGAGTGGAAACATTAAAAGAAGAGCTATTTGTATACTGCAGCCTGTTGGAGTACAGCTCATTGTCTCAGGACCGCTTTCGAAACCTGCTCAAAATCGTTAATACCCCCGGTGAAATAGCTTTACCCTTTTACATGCCCGTTAAACCTGAGAGCACGTGTGATAAGATTCGGATATATATAAAAACAGCAAGTGGAGCAGTTCCCTCATTTGATACGGATGAAGTGAGGTGCACGCTTGAATTGAAAGTGTTAGAATGAGCTTTGTGAGCTACCTACCCGAAAAAGACAAGTGGGAAAATATTAGCAAAACAAAAAAGTCATTTGGAAAAGGAGCAGGAGGCATTGTAGAGGTTAATTCATCGGAGCAGGAAGTTTTGGAGCGAGCCAAAGCTGCTTTATTAGAGGAGAAGAAAAACATGAAGCCTCATTCATCACATAGAAGGGGTACTGTTCGCAAGACGAAAAAGCAACCTCGTAAAAGAACGAAGGGCGTCCAAAAAAAGAGAAAAAAGATCCCGAAAAAACGAGTAACCAAAAAAAGAGCAACCAAAAAAACTTCTGGGAAACGAAAATTTAGACGATAATATTAATAATAATAATAATAATAATAATAATAATGTCGGCCTCCACATACATATTGAGCAATGCTGATGAGGGAATGACTAAGCGCATGGATATTTTTAATCTGCCTGAGGTCGACACTTCTGTTAGAGAGGTGGACATAGTTGAATTTAAACCCACGAGCGTCATATCGGGAGACTCACCCATTTCCTTCCATGTTCCAAACACCTCTGGTGACTCAATAGACCTACAAAAAATAAGGATAGCTGCAACGTTGGAAATTCACGACTCCGCAGGCAATGTCATAAAACCAACCGTTGACGATGTTACCTTGGTCAACAATGCTTCGGTGTCCATGTTTTCTAGACTGGACATTGCTCTCCAGCAAACTCAAGTCAACTCATCCCTTTCGACTAACTGGGCCTATAAATCTTACATTGACAGGCTTTTGAGCTATGGCCTTTCGGATACTATGAACTGGTTCTCGGCCACTGGCTTCACAAAAGATTTAGCAGGGAGCTTGGATGATCATATATCATTAGAAGCTTTGAATTCGGGTTTGACCGAGCGCCACTCTTGGACGGCCGGGGGAAAATCGGTTCAATTGCTCACGTCCCTATGCAGTGACATTACTGAGCAGGAAAGATTGCTCGTCAACGGTGTTCCTATCAATATTACTCTGTATCAATCGACAGACGCCTTTAGGTTGCTTTACGATCCCAGCGCTCAAACGTATTCACTGACTCCTAAAAAGGCTCCTGCTCAAAAGTCAAAAAAGACCAAGACGGGTGAGAGTGGAGGAGGAGGGGATGGTTCTACTTCTCCCACAACACCTCCCCCAACACCCCCACCCCCAGCAAAACCCAAAAGCTATTCGCTTCACATCAAGGACATTACTCTCCTTGTGCCTTTTGTTAAAGTCAACGAGGGTCTATTGCAAGTCCAAAGTAAGCGGATTGAAAAGTCACCTGCTCTCTACCCCATCAATCGCTCCGAGATCCGAACATTCAACATCCCAGCTGGTAACCTGTCCTTTTCTGAAAGTCACTTGTTTGGTGATTTGGTACCCGGAGAGTTGATTGTGGGATTTGTGTCTGGAAAGGCATTTTACGGAGACCCAACACGAAACCCGTTTAATTTCCAATCATTTAATTTATCTCGCATCAGTTTCGAGGTGAATGGTAAATCGGTGCCGGGACAGCCACTGGAGTTGGACTTTAAGAACAAACAAGTGACACGGGCCTACGCGCAAATTTTTGAGAGTCGCGATCCCTCTCAACACGAGAAGCCTAATCTGACCTTGTCTGATTTCTTAGGAGGCTATACTCTTTATGTGTTTAATATAAAACACTTTAGAGGAGAGCCTCTCCTTTCCACAATTAACCGTGGCAACACACGCTTGGCGGTGTCCTTCTCGGAGAAGCTAACAGAACCAGTCTCGTGCATTGTCTATGGAAAGTCGCCAGCTCTGGTCAAAATCGACTCGACTCGACAGGTCTATTACGAAAGCTAAAACATGGACCAAAGCAAGGGAATGAGTTCTTTAGACATAGATCAATGTTTAAAATCAGTCAAAGGCTACCAAGGCGCAATGTCTTTTGAGGAGTTACCATTTGGAAAAATGCTAACCGGAGAAAGGTTTTATGTTGTTAATACAGCTAGACTGTCATTGTCACAAAATGTTATTGGACACTGGACTGTTATATATATTTCAAAGAATAATACTTTTGTAGAGTTTTTTGACTCGATGGGTAAAGATCCGGGTTATTACCACCGGGAAATGTTACAATTCTGTATAGACAATGGCGAGAAATACAAGTACAGCTCTAAAAAGCTTCAATGTAGTGATTCTGCCCTTTGTGGACAGTTTTCGACGGTGTACTGCTTTTTAAAAAGCAAAGAAAATATGTCAATTGAAAAGTTTATCGCGTTGTTTACTGAAGACTGTAAACAGAATGAAAAAAAGATTGAATTTTGGAATAAATGCAGTTAAAACATATAACCTTTTGTTTTCGTTGTTACTTACCCTTGTTACAAAGACGTTTCGTTGTCTTTTTCATACAAGACAACCTCCTCGGAAGGGGAGTATCGGACGTTAAAAAAAAGGGGGGTGGAAGGGATATTGCTATTTATAGATCTTCTTTTTTTCCTCCAAATTAAAACGCCTGCGATAATTATAATGATAATGATAATGATTAAAATAGAGCCAGAGGTCATTCCCACAATAAAATTGGTATTATTAGGTAATGGTTTGTCGTGAGGGAGTGGAGTTGTAATATTTTCTGAGGAATTGGTGGGTGTTGATGAAGGGAAAATGGCGGTGGATGACGAGGAGGAGGAGGAGGAGGAGGAGGAGGATTGCTCAGCTGTGGTTGATGGTCTTGTCCATGGTGGTGTGGTTAATGGACTGGTTGTAGAAGGTTCAGTGGGCGGAAGGCTGGTGGTAGTTGTTGTTGTTGTTGTTGTTGCCCTTGACGTTGCCCTTGTTGTTGTTGTCCTTGTCGTTGTTGTTGCCCTTGTCGTTGTTGTCGTTGCAGGCATGGAAGAAGAAGAAGAAGAAGAAGAAGAAGAGGAGGAGGAGGAGGAGGAGGATGATGACGAAGGAGGAGGAGGAGGAGAAGATATAATAATACAATCAGTTATAATTTCATAATCCATCGGTGGTGGTGGGAGAGAAGAACAATTAAAGTCTATTCTAGACTCGCTGAGATCCAAAATTCTTATATTCTTGTAATCACTGGCAAATTTCTCTTCAAAATTTATAATGCGGCATTTGCGGAATATAAACTCCTCCATCCCACCTGCAAATTTACATTCTGCGAGTGGGTTTATATCCCCAATACACTCAACTCTCCTTTGTTCGTTGAAACACTTGCAAAAGCGCCCAAGTTGACAGCGCTCAGTGACACCACAATATAAGAATGTGTCAACGCAATGGAGAAATAAAAACAGATATATGATGCAACGTGCCGTCTTCATGGTTATTTTTCTGATTTGATGTTGTTGTTCGTGTTGTTCTTATTATTCAATAGACTTTCAAAACACTCATACTAACATTTTATATGACAATGCAGACCTACACAATCTACTTATCGATCGATAGTTTAAACTTACCCTTACATCAGCTAAAAACTACTCCATCAAACCCATTTTGAATCTTTCTATTGTCTAAGACATTTAACGTCAATCAATCCTAATCAATCCTAATCAATGAAACAAAGCAAAAATACTTGACCGATATCAAAAGGTTCCTTCTACGCTGGGCAAAGGGTAGTCGCCACGACCGCTGCCATTTTGCATAAGCTGCCGCCATTTTGTTAGACCCCGCACGGTAGTCCACATCGCAGTCCTTTGTCGCGGTGAAAATAAGCTTAAGCCGACATCCTTTCCCCTCTCCTTTGAAGGCTATTTGCTGTGATATTGACTCACAAGAGATAATCTGTGCTCTTGTTTAACTTTGGGGGAAAGCAACAAACAAAATTTCTTGTTACAACGTCCCCACATGCTGTAATGGCCGCCGAGATGAAAGCTGATACGGGGCGAAAGGTGTTTATAAATGGGTATTTTCATATTTAGACCCCTCATCGGAGGGAAAAGACGCGGACAAATACATATTGATTTTATAAGACGGCATAAAGCCCTTATTTAATACGTATTAAGTCTTTAGTTAAATCAAATCTATTTGGTCGTTACTGCGTAGCAGCTCCCCTGTTGTTCCCTGGTGGCGCTTTTTGTAACAACTATCCCTCCCGCGCTACACTGTGGCTTTTCATTTCTACTGTTGCGTAGGGTCATAGACTGCCTATACAGGCAAAATACACGTCTGAAATGCACCCTTTTATAAAGCAAATTGGTAGAAAATAGGTATTGATAAATGAAAAGCATTTCAAAGAGATAAATAAAGACGCAATGGACTTTGTTATCCGTCTCGGTATAAATCCGGTAATCAGCCATGACCTCGTATGGTGCGATTTGCTTGAATGCAAGTTTAAACGTCTTGAGATAAAAAATCACGATAGCATTATGAAAAATCAATAAGGTTGTCAATCAAATAGATTTAGGCTCAAAGGTAAAATTATGACTACAATTTTAATGTAAGGTCTAATGTTTACATATCGAGGTCAGTGTTGTGCAGGACTGCATTCCTCCCTTAGCGCCAAAATACCATATCGCACCATCGCCATATACCACCCTCGCCTCATCATCACCATAGATCACCGCCATTTTTCGCCATTATTTTTTTTCTCGGGCTCATCAGATCATCAGCTTAAGGAATGAGGATCATCCTCCTTCTCCCCATCGTGATCATCATCATCAACATCATTATTCTTCATCTTCCCCTTTCACTGGCAACTAACATATGCTCGCCCTGCACTTGCCACCTGTTGAGGAGCGAAGTTAGATGCGACAGAGTGAATGTCGGAACGATAGTCAGAGAAAGCACCGACCTTTTGTGGGTAAAAAGCCTTATAATAGGAAGAGTTACTGGAGCTACCTTAGACAGAGAAACCTTTAGGGACATCAACATCAAATTCCCTAACCTGTCTAAGGTAGCTTTTACCCACATTAGGTCGGTGGTTTGCTCTGACTTGGGCTACATCAGATCACGACGTATTATTTCTTCATGCCCTAAGGTAATCATAATTTAATTATTTTATTTATCGATATTGATATTGTACATAAAATATCAATGGGGGGAAAACTACATTAAACTAGGGGTATGTAGCTACATGTTTGACATAGTATCAGTTGCTCCTGCAGCAGCAGCAGCAGCAGCAGTGTGTGTGTGTGTGTGTGTGTGTGTGTGTGTCTGTGTGTGTGTGTGTGTCTGTGTGTGTGTCTGTGTGTGTGTGTGTGTGTGTGTGTGTGTGGGTATCAACATGCTTTTGTACACCAGACTTATTTATTTATTTATTTATTTATTTATTTATTTATTTTTTAACAGATCGCACCAACTCCCACTACTACTACCACTACCTCTACCTCTACCTCTACCTCTACCACCACCACCATCACCATCACCACCACCACCACCACCTCCCAGGACGAAGAGCTAACAACATCGACCCCCACCCCCACCGATCAATCTCCAGACACTACCACCACCACCGCCCAGGAAACTACATTAGAAGAAGAAGAAGAAGAAGAAGAGACCTCTACAACGTCCATCTCCACCCCCTCCGACCAATCTCCAGACACCACCTCCACCTCTCTCACCACCCAGGAGGAGGAGCAGGACGCCACCACCACCACCACCACCACCACCACCACCACCACAGACGCCACCACCACAGACACCCCCACCACCACAGACACCCCCTCCACCACAGACACCCCCACCACCACCACAGACACCCCCACCACCACCACCACAGACACCCCCACCACCACAGACACCACCAACGAGGGCGACTATATTGACGAATCGACGACCGCAAAAGATGGAGGGGACAATAAGGATGGAGGAACAGGCGCCATTCCTGAGGATAGACATCAACATTCACTTTCCTCAGGAATGTCATCTGTTCCTCCGGACGGACTTTCAGGGGGAACTGATGAGGGAACTAAGGCTAGGGACGATGGGGGCCTTCGTCGATCAGAGGGAAGGGGTGCTGCGCCTCATCATAGCGGGGGGAGGGCAGCACCTCTTTCTCCAGTGGACAAAATTAGAAAATTGGTGAGAAAAAAAAAAAAAAACAACTTATTTTTAATTTTTTCCAACATTATTTGCAATTTTCATGCTGTTTTTTGTATTCATTCCAAATAAACTTGTATATAAACTCGTATTTTAAGTCATGTATTATATATGGATTATTTTTTTTATTTTTTTCAGACCAAGAAAGTGGACCGTTTCGTCCTAAGCGGCAAAAAGATCGCCGCGAAAACAGTCAATGTTTTAACTAAGGTAAGCTAAAGCTATTCTCCACAGTCATGCTTTAGTGCACACGACCCCTCAACATAAAAGGACCACTTTTCACTATGTATAAGCGGGAGATATTCGTGGCCGAGTTGGTTTGGGCGCTGGGTAAAAGCTTAGGGAAACACTTAGTCCTAGGGTCGGCGGTTCGCAGCCCCCATCTTCCCCCTTCAAAAGCGGGGTTGCTTGCTCCGTCGGGAGGTATCGCATGAGTTGGTAACGAATTATGCTTATAACTATAGGGGCACAGTTCACACTGGAATTTCCCTCCACCCTCAGTGAGGTTGGCTCACATTGGTACCAGCGACCACCAGAGGTATTATCTGGACGCTCGCATTGGTACCGACAAACAGAGGTATTATCTGGCTTGATGCAACTGACTGTTCTGTAGTTTGTAAGAATTCTCCCCCATCAGCTCACCTCATTGGGACTGTATCAAAAAATTAGTGTGGCGGCTTACCGCCAAATTCCATATACAGCATTGAAATTAATAGACTTTGTCAATGCGCTGGTTGTGGGTTCGTCTAGTGTGAGGATACCACAGTTAAGGCTCCTTAGAAGTTCATAGTTAAGAAAAGGATCCAGATTCCTAACAATTCCTACCCCAAAACAACTAGGTCACGAAAATCTCCTTTTGATTTTGTTTAAACAAGGCTTAGTATAAAGCCAACTTTTAACGCGGACTAAGAAGGGAGAATTGTATGGCTTAGTCGGTAAGGCGTAGCACCTAGGTTAGGTAGGCGCGAGAAAGTCCTCCTCATCGTCCTCATCCTCACCGTCGTGGGTTCGCGCCGCACAAACAACTGCATTCGCATTGTGTTGATAAGGGCGTAAAGGAACTAAGGTCACTCACCACTGCATTCACCTTCGCCCGCTATCAGATTGAAAGATAGAAATGGGGAGTCGGTGATTGTTAGAGGGGTGGTGGAGCCTTAATGTGCTTCATCTGTGATTATAATAAAGAGTGTCTCTCTCTCTCTCTCTCTCTCTCTCTCTCTCTCTCCTGTATGAATTGCACTGTGATACAAGCACTTCGAATCAATCAAAGCCAATCAATCTTAATAATTGATGTTCACAGCTCACACTGGAATTTCCCTCCACCCTCAGTGAGGTTGGCTCACATTGGTACCATTGGTATATTGGCAATATGTGCAACGTTCTACCATCAAGTGTTAATTGAATTAATTAGCCATAGAGTAGGCCAAAAACACTTCATTGCTTCATTGCTGCCATTGCAGACAAAATTCGGTATGATGAGCCCCTTTGGCGGCTTCCTCCCTCGACTTGCCTTGGCAAAGAAGCGTCAGAAATAATACTAAGCCATACAAATCTCCCTTTTATTTAACGCTGACCTATTCTTATATTCTATAATTTCAGAAAGACGGACCTAGCCTCACCGAAATTAAAGACTTACTGGGCGAAGTGAAGGACGAAATCGAAGACGTCAAGGACGAGGTCGAGGAAGTAAAAGAGGAGGTGGAAGAGGAGGACTCCTCATGGTCTCTCTTCACTTCTACCGGATCCTTTCTCACTTCTCTTTTTGGTATATTTTTTTACTTTTTCGGCGTTTTTTTATACTACAAAAAAAAACTTCAAAAAGCTAAAAAACAAAAAGAATCTAAATCTAGTGGACAATCTAAAACAATGGAAAATTACATGGAAAATTACGTTCATTCTAATTTACGGCGCACCCTTTCGGACCCAACCCTCTGCTCTCCCTTATTGAACGAACAAAATGAAAATATTTTTAAAGAATTAGCCTATTCGACCATTCGTAAAACTATTCATAATAAAATGTTTCCCGGGGGACGCACCTCATCAACCACCCCTTATAATCCTAAAGTCGCCCGCTCTCGCCCTATTTTAGACCACGGTGCGTCCTTCATCGATACTTTTACAAACTCGCAAACAGACCTTTATGAACACCCTATGCCCTCCTTCTCAGCTCCTCGTTTAGACCAAAAGCAGCTTAGAAAAATGATCCCCAAATTGACCGATTTGACGCCCTCACCACCACACGAGCAAGAAACATCCTTTATCATTACCCCCGAAATTCACTCCACCGCGCACCTATATGATGACGTTGCTGCTCCCCTAACATACGTTACCCCTCCTCCTCCTCCTCCTACAACTCCTGTCCCTTCCACCTCAACCCCTTTTGGACAAAATTATAAAAAAACAAAAGTTCCTCCCCCCAAAAAATATTTTCCCCCCGGTGAGGATACGCCCAAAACATGTATAAACAAATTTGTATCCTCAGCCTCTTTCCAAATTTCACCCCCAAAATAAAAGGTCTGTTCTCGAGTTTGTGCGCAATATACACATAACGCAATAATTCTTTTTTCAAAATTTTATTCAACAAGCATAAGCATTCCAACAGGATTCTTTTTGTTCCTTAGCTTTTTGTCATATTATTAAAATTCAAAATTATCGTAAGTTATCACTCGACCTCGTCCTTCTACTGTTCTACAATTCAATTTTTTCAATTTTTCACGGAGTGCCGACCTCCCAGGTCAATTATAGTTAGACTCATAACTAGCATAAGATATTTATTCTGACAGTTTTACAACTTGTATTTTGCAGTACATATATTTATTCTGCAGCAGTATATATTATTCTAAGTATTCTAAGTATTCTAAGTATTCTAAGTATTATCAATGTTATTCATGTGATATTTTGTTACTTGTTGCGCATACAGTGTTATAGCCAACTTATTAGTCTACTTATACATTTATATATATTATATGTATTATGAGTGACAACCTCCCAGGTTATAAAAATATAACATTTCTTTTACGTATAGAGTGCTATACAGTGCTTAACTTTTTAGTCTACAGTCTTTTACAGTTTTAGAGTCTATAGTTGGAGTGACGACCTCCCAGGTCATGGATAGTTTAAAAAGCAGGACTTTGTCTCAAGCTCTCCATCTCATAAATAAAAGTTCATTATCAAAATATATATATATATTGGTGTTTAATTGCCTTATTTCAAGTCACTTTTTACTTCTTCCGGAATAGCACTAATATCCGAAAAGGATGCCATGTCTGGTATTTCAGCCCATTTTACCTTGAGCACATGCTCCACAGCACTCAAAGTAATGTCGTCTAAGGCGTGTAATCCGTAGTGGGAGTAGGTAGTAATAATCTTTTGTGTGGTCTCTATCAAGTCATTTGAATCTAATGCCAAATGTGCGCAAGATATATCTCGCTTGCTCACACTTCCCAAAAGCACTCCCATACACCCCCCTTCATGAGCTGCTTGTCCGCCGCTGCCTTGCACGCATCCGATACAATTTGCTGCGCGAATTTGATTGTAGTCCCTCCTTAGCATAAAGTCATACACAATTCCAATAAGCTCTTCACTGGAGGGGTAAGAAAATTCCTCTGATTTTGTCTTTGTCCATGCGTCGGGAAAGTAAGGCTTAACACCCCGCAAAAAATCCTCAGAAGCGTTAATGCAGTTTTGCTCACTCAAATATTTGCTATTGTCAGATGAGTTTAAAATGTCTTTCTCACCATCGTACATATCCCAACTAAACAGGCGAAATGTTTTAACTCCTGCTGCTCCTGCTGTGGCTGTTGGCTCCCTAATATTTTTCTTTTTGCTAGGGGGTGAAAATGAAAATGTACTCCCCCCTCTCTTAGGTGCGCAGGCTGCTCCAAATATTCCCCCTGATGTACCCGCAACTCGCCTAGGAGAGGATGGAGCGGGAGAGGTAGAAAAAGCCTTAAATGATCTCGCCAGCTCTCTTGCTTCGTCCAAAGACAAGTTAAACCATGACCAGCCATAAAAGCAATCGCCTTGTTCTTTTTTCTTAGAAATGGTCAGGTAATCTTTTCCTTGAAAGTCCTTTTTAATGCACGTCCAGCCATTTCCACAGTCCGCTTCTTCCCCACCTAGGATTTGAGTCATAAAGCCAACAATAAGTTCCACTACAGCGAAGGGCATAAATAAATTCCGCGTGGAGCCATCAGCTTTGGTTCTGGAAAGTTTAACGTTTTTGGTGCTCTCCCTTTTAAGGGTAACTTTCTCGCTTAGTAAAAGCTCCATGTTTGACGTGTGTTGCGTTCCAAGGTTGATAGTAAACTAATCCTTTTTGATAAAGGTAACACCTATTTATAGGCAACTATATAGGGTCTGAAACAAACTTAACTGCTCGACCAAATCCTGGCGTTTTATAATGCCCAATGCAAGCTTTAATTCTTCCATCATTTGCTCGCATGATTTTAACTCAAAAAAACACTTGGAGCACCATGCTCGGAGTAATTCATTCGCAGGGCATGCAGACATTGCTCTTATCGATATTTCTTGCTGAATCTCCTCCATTTTATAAAATGGCACTCCCAAATGTATACCCACAATTTTCCAGTTGCCGTAAATTCTGGAGGCGATTTGACTCATAATGTCCGGGCACACGGATCCTTTGACTGCGTAATGAGCCATCAAAATCTCACACAGATCACGGCGTTCGCTCTTCTTAAGTGCAAAGTAAAGCTGCTCATATGCTTGCCTTTCAATATTGACGCCTTGGCGCCACAATAAAATCATTCTCAATGGCGCATCATTTTTAAACATTCCACGTATAATTTCATTACACCTCAAAAAGGGTGCCAAAGTAACCCAGTCAGCGCCCAACTGGTCGAATATAAACTTTAATTCAGTCTCAAAAGTTAAATTAGAACTATCTGCTCGATCGAATGCTTCAACCACCCATTGCGATCCAGTACTTGAACTAGAACTTGAACTAGCCATCTTTTCTTCTTTTAAAAGTCCAAAAACCGAGCTACAGGTTTTCCGTAACAGCAAAAACACCGGCTACATCGAACTGAATTAGGAGGTGACAAACGATTAGTTAATTCAGCTTTAATGGCAAACAGGTGATGAAGACCACGGTTATTACAGCAGCGCGAGGGGTAGGAGGAAAAAACACCTTTCGCAGACTTCAGCATGGACCCACACAAGCATTCGATCCACTGTGTGTCGGGCTCACCAGGTACCAAAGTTAAGTCTTTTCTCCAACTAGCATTGAACCAATCACTCTCATTCCACGATGAGTAATTATTCAAATAGATAGCCAAGCTTGTGTGTCTGCATTGAAGACCGGTCTCATCAAAAATAAGAAGCGGAGCTAATTTCATATAGCTCCCTGCTATTACAGATTCCTTGGGTATGTCTTCATTAAAATAGAAAAATGCTCTGTAGCAAATTTCTTCATTTGAAAAGTTCATACACTCAAAAATATATCCCGAGGGTAAATCCACGATGCCGGCAGTTTTTTCAATAATTCTCTCAGCAAACTGATGAGCCAAATGCGTTTTTACCCTGTGTCTAACATTCACAGGAAAAGCCTGCTTAAACAAAAGGTTTACGCCAAGCCAGGGATAAGGAAAAATCCATCGAGTCGAATCAGGTCTTTGTTCAGCTTTTTCCTTGCTCATGGAAGAAATAGAAATATAAAATTTCTTAAATCGAGCCACATTCAGAAAGTTGCTAACCCCTTCAGAAGGCTTGTTGCGCGATGACAAATAGGGTTTGTCGCCCGCCGAAACTTGAGTGGCCATGTCTTTGCCCATGCCTAGGTCTTTCGGTCAGAGTTTAAGTGCGGAATTTCTTATGTCACGGCCGGCCAGCGCACAGACAATGTCAATGAACAAAATTCTTAACTGTCGGCTATGGTATTTATACGTACCCTAAGACCACACCCTAGCTCGACATTTTGTCGAGGGTTCTGTCAACAAAAAACGTCTCTTCATTCTCCCCATCGTCATTAGCATATTCAGCCAAAAGGGTGAAACCGTCTAAAAGTAATTCACTTTGAATTAGCCTTCGTCTGCTGTCAGTTCGTGAGGTATTTAGTCCGAAAATTTTATATCCATATCGTGGCATTATGTGTTTCTTCGAGCGGATTCTATATATAGAGGATTTATCACCAGTTCCATTTCCACTGCGCCTCATTGTTAATATTCAAATGGATTATATTTATTCTTTGCATTTTATATACTTGCATTTTATATACTTGCCGTGAGGCTTGCCGTGAGGCTTGCCGTGAGGCTTGCCGTGTGGGGATTTGGGGATTTTAATTTGTGTTACATTACGCTCAGCACTTTGGATTACGCTCTGGGCTTTGGACTAAGTTTGGATTGTGAACTGTGTTTCATGGACTGTACCCTTACTGTGGATTACGCTCAGCACCAAATTGAATTTGTTTGTTGTTTTTTCATTTTTCAGATTATTCAAAGCCTTTATCCATCCACCCAACCAACCAACCAACCAACCAACCAACCACTCACTCACTCACTCAGTCACTCAGTCACTCACTCACTCACTCACTCACTCACTCCCTCAGACACACAACCAGCACCACCACCACCACCACCACCAGCAGCAGCAGCAGCACCACCAATTACCCACCACCAGCACCACCAGCACCACCACCAATTACCCACCACCACCACCACCACCACCAATTACAACAATAATTATGTCTGCCAACCGTCACCTTTCCGTTAATATAAGTGTGTCTGAGGGAGCACAAATGCTCCTGAGCCTCAGGGGGGAGGAGTATGT
Organism: Sthenelais limicola; assembly: GCA_942159475.1. Taxonomy (NCBI): domain Eukaryota; kingdom Metazoa; phylum Annelida; class Polychaeta; order Phyllodocida; family Sigalionidae; genus Sthenelais; species Sthenelais limicola. The sequence goes on along the minus strand of OW804102.1, from coordinate 305,930 downwards.
GGAGACCCCCGCCTCCCCCGACTCCACCGATCGCCACATGCCTCCTTTGGAGGCTGCCAACTCCCCAACTGCCCAACTCAGGTGGGACGAGGAGGAGGAGGAGGAGGAGGAGCGGGAGTGGCAAAGGTGGGAGGAGAGGCAGGAGCGGGAGCAGGCAAAGGAAAAGGAGGAGGGGGAGATAACAGACGAAGAGGAGCAGGAGCAAGGAGATCGGAACGAGGAGGAGGAGGAGGAGGAGGAGGAAAACGTGCAGCAGGAGTCATCGGAGGGGGAAATGGAGGTTGGAAGCTTCTTACCCCCCTCACCTGCTAGCGAGCGACGCAACCCAAGCCCCAGACCATCTACATCTTTTAGCCCCCCACCTCTCGACTGCACCCGTGACCCAACTGATCCATTTTATGATTATCCTTTCGACCCTAACAATGAAGAAATTATCCGCGAATTGCTTGGGCATACGGGTGCTGGAAGTGAGGAAGCTAGGTCTGGGGCTGAAGGGGAAGCCCCAGCTTCAGCAGCTAGGGCTGAACAAAACGAAACTAGAAATGGAGCTGGGGCTGAACCTAACATCCCCCCAATCAACTTCGTTCGAGAAGTCACCATGTACGATGAGGCTGGGCCCCTGGTAAAGGCAAGGCCAGGCTATTTCGTAAAGATGCATGTGTTCCCCACCGGTGAGCTAAACAAGTTCACCATGACCTTCGAAATAACACCCGAGGCGTCTTTCCAAATTACAGCATCACCGGTGGGAAATTCAATTTGCATCATTACTAAGCCTGGCAGTCACATCACACAAACCAGGAAAATCTCAGCAACAGAGTGGCGAATGTGGATGAGGGCTCCCTTCTTCCAAACGGAAGACAGGAATAGGGAGTTGGGGGTGTTTCACATGCACATCCCCCCGATCAAATTTACCTGGTATCCAGAAAGCAAAATGTGGTGTATCGCTGACAAAAGTCCAATGTCAGAACGCAAGTTTGTCTTGGATACCTGTACACGTAAGTTCGGCTCGTGCTTCGAGTGGAAGAAGGGGGCCATGGACCTCATCATGGAAAAACGGTGGCCGTAAGTTTTTGTTTTACTCATTTTATTTTTTTACTTTATTATCTACTCATTTACACGTCCCGCACATATCAATTTTACGCAACATATTTTAATAAATATAAATTATAAATAGTTATACGTAGCTAATTCACATCCTTTTTTTTCTAGGGAAATCATCCGATATTTTCACCGGTAAATGGTCCCCTTCCTCCACTCGAAGATCTTCATTCGCCTCTCTCTCTTGCAGCATGGTGACTTTTTCGTATTTCATATTTCATACACATTTTCATATCATATCATTCCATATCATTCCATATCATTCCACTAAAATAAATAAACAAATTAAACAACAGGTAAAGTTAAAAGTTTATGTTTTATTATTATTATTACGTGTTTAAGTTATTGAGTTTTCTATTTATCGCCATATATAATATGACGAGCGAGCAATATGTACATATATGCCATATATAATATGACAAAAGCTTATATAGCACCACAAAAGCAACAAGGCATGATAATAATAATAATAATAATAATAATAATAATCAAGGTATAATCAGGATATAATAATCATATAAGGTATATAGTCCGGGCATATAACACAAATAAAGTCCGCAAAGGCGAGAGCAAAGGCAGTCCGGGTATCACAAGCACATTTACAGCGGGTATAGTCCAAGCACAGGTCAGGAACAGGTCTCTTGGAGTGTGGAGATCCAACAGGTCACATCCACAGGTGCAACAGCATAGGTATCATCCTTACCCTGTTAAAAAAATTTTTTTTTTTTGTAAAATACACCACAAACTTTTTTCATAAATACTTTATGGTGTTATGTGTTATGTCAATGCAATCTTAAGTCAAGTGTAATAACGATACAATATGAAGTGACAAAGACTCAAGTGAAGTGTAATAACAATACAAGATGAAGTGACAAAGTCTCAACTCACACTCTGACTTCAGGAGAAATAAAGATGCGATATCTCCCTGGTTCCTCCTTTCGCAGTAAAGGACTGTTCCTCCAAGTAAAATACCAAATATCCAATCGACAGCCCCATGATGTAAAGTATACGTCCACTCGGGCGTCACGAAGGGGACCTGCGTTTCTCCTATTTGTACACCTTGATGAAAGCCTCGAACGGCGACATCTACACCATCGAACAAAATATCCATTCTATAACCATCTTCGGTTACGTGCGAAAGGTATACCATTCTGCAAAAAAAATAAATTCAATAGGCATCAATAGGTATCAACCAGCGACCAACGCTATCTCACCGAGCCTGCCCCCTCCCCCCACCGGCGGCCATAGCTCGATTTCAAAACCATATCTCACGCGAATCTCACAAATATTTCACATTAATCTCAGCTCAAATCAAGCGCATACAAGCCACTAAAGCAACTCCCTTAGTATTCTTGGTATATTCATAAACATGTATCAACACAAATTAAACATGCTAATCAACACTTACTTGACTTTCTTCGGTTATAAATCTGAAGTCTCGGAATGTCGAATCTATCGTGGGCTGTTGTTAAAAAAGTCTCAAGATGGCGAACCTAAGCTATTTTTAGCTTTCAAATGCAGCAATATCTGCCTCCAAGTTAATTTCCTCTCTCAATCGCACCCCGAAAGATAAGGCTCGAGCCGGCAAAGGTAGCGCTCAAGCGCCCTCGGACGGTGTCAACGCGAGCAACGACTTCAACACGGGAGAACAGGCCACCACCTCATCGGGTCAAGGCAGTGGAAATGAAACACCTGGATCACCCCAGCGCACCGACCTAGGAACTTTCCCACACCACCCCAGTCCATCTTTTCTCCTCCCCCTCTATCCCATATAAATAATCCCCCTCTAAAATTATTCTTCATCCTTTTTTTCAAACCATCTCTCCGATCCCCCTTATATCATCGCGACTCAAGATACTGTAAGAAGTATAGGGAAATGGGGAACCAGCGGATAACCGCTATACACAGCTCTATACACAGCTCTATACAGCGCAACTCACTCCTCTCTCCCCCTCTTTCCCCACCCCTCTCTTTCCCCTCCCCTCTCTTTCCCCACCCCTCTCCTCTCCACACCACCACCACCACCACCCTCTCCCCCACCCATATCCCCCTACCAACGCGCTACGCGCGCCCACGCGTCTCTACTGCGTCTACCGCGCGCCCTCTCACCGCGTCTACCGCACGCTGCCTGCCGCGCCGCGCGCCGCGCGAGAAAATGAGTAACCTGTCAATCAAATCGACCAAAATCTCTACCATTTCCTACCATTACTCACAAAATCCCGGGTTGACGGTGGTGAGTACTACTACTAACACCCTTTAATATTTTATCCTTGATTAGCAAATTCCTCCCCTAAACATTCTTAGTTTTACTTAGCTTTGAAGGAAAAGTAGAGAATTAAGACAATCTTCAGTAAGGATTTCTCATAAACGTATTTGCTATTCATTCATTCCATTCGAAATTGCAAAACAATTGCGATCGATTTTCCAAAGATGTACTTTATTTATTATATATGGGTCTCCAAAATGTACAATTCACCTTCACCAATCCTCTCAAATAACCCAAATTGAAGACAGAAATCAGGTTCAAATTACAGTTTAACTTAACTTAACAGATTGTTTGAATCAAGGCAATACAACATATACTCAGATATACCAAGGGTTGACGATTTTTCGGACTAATTTAGCAGAATTTAATAAATGTGTAGATCTGCCAATTGTATACAGTTTCTGAAAATCTGACCCTGTAACGCTTATGTTGACTCCCGGGGCTGAGGGAAAACCTCTCCCACCAAGCCGCAACATGCCATTAGGATGCGCAGTAGGCGTCCAATCACTGATACCATCTGAGGCTCTGAGCCTATAGAGTGAATGGGACACAATGGCATTAGTTACTTCTTTACAATTTTTTTTTTTTGGCAAGTTTTATTCAGCGTATCCTGCCGTCTTGGCGTCTACAACTAAAACACGATATCAATCCATTTCTTTTTAATGAACTGTTTTCTAGTTTGTGTGTGTGTGGAGGGGGTGGGGTGGTAGGGGGGTGGTAGGGGGGGTAGGGGGGGTCTTATATTCGACATACTTCAATACTCACTTAAGGCGCACTTCGGTAACAAAACATAAACTGATTTTTTACACTGTTTTAATCCTTAATTCTTTTTTTTCCAACACCAGATATTTATTAATTTTGTCAACGGATTCTTTCAATGCTGCCTCGCGCTCCGCTTGTCTCTTCATACACGCAAAATGCAAAGCTTGCTGGTCACACTCGGTTATCATATGGCCTTCTTCCCTGCAATAATAGCAGATCGGTTTTTTAAATGAGCCTTTCCAGAACGGCTTACGTGTGGCTTCTGGCTGAGTTTTCTCAGTAACCTGCATCTTCGGAGTAGTCTTAGACTTCGTAGCATCCCAAGCTTTAAAAGCATAAAATTCACCAAGTAAATCCGGACTTATAGGCAAGCTGCTAACACCCTCCACCTTAGCAACTGCCGCAACATTTTCACCTCTCGATCTCTCGCTGCCTTCTGACCCCCCTGACACAGTCATCAAACTAGCAGCTAATCGGGGGTTATTTTTAATCACATCCCCATAGCGTGTGGCTATAGCTCCGGCCGCCGCAATATTCTTCGGTTCCTGCAGTGCTACATGCATAGCCATTCCCGGATCTACCAAACCGTCCAGAAACACCTTCATAGCCATAGTATGTAACGTACTATCCCATTTCCTGAAAGCATGTAAGGCCTTCTTAGAAACAGTATCTGCAAAATTAGCCGGAGTTTGACCCGGAGTCTGCCTCAGAGCCATAAAAGCATCCTTCCTTGTCTGTGAGGACATGGCCGAGCTATGTACCGCTTCCATCATACGTAACAACTCCCGAACAGTATATTTATTCGGTTTAATGGAAGTAGCATGGGGCATATTTTCTTCAACTGCAGCAATTAACTGCACTTTATAAGTGTGATCGCTCCAATTCATCGCACGAGCAACCACAACTGTCTTCCGCTGATACTCTCTCCAATCCTGTTTACCATCCCATTTCGGGAAAGTAAGGGGTTTCGGCCGATGTTCAGGCATACTAGGGTCCATTTCATGGATTTCAAACGCCTCCGGTTCATCCTCCGGATCATAATCAGCAGCAGGGTCAATGGATTTTTGCTTCTCCACATCAATAACTGCAACATTACCACCACGCGCAGCTACATCATAAACCGGACTCTGAAAAGCAACCTTCCCCTTCGGGGTTTCCGGAGCTCTCGGATTTTTGTCTTCCCAACCACCATGGGGAGTACCCACAGTCCTTTCCTGATCCATATCCCGTGACTGAATAGGACCTACTTTCTTTCCTTCATTCGCAAAACGTGTTGATTGCGGAAAATCAGGCAATTCACCCATTAATCTGGCATAGGAGGCCTCCATTACCCCAGGTGGCCGAATCGGAGTGCTAGCAGCTAGACCCCAATCACGTTCGGGCGGCAGTAACCTAGACTGCCGTCTGACATTATCTAATTCAGCTTCAGTGGCTGCTGCTTTTCGGGCCAACTCCTCAGCAATCGACAATTCCGCCAACCTGTCAGCTTTTGAAGCCCTAAGCTCCTGTCGCAAGGTGAACATTCTCTGTTCCTGCTGCTCAATCACCAAATGCAAATTTCGTTCAGATTTTCTAGCGTTTTCTAACTCCCGAGCTGACTCGGCAGCCGCTTGTGAACCACAAGCAGTTGTCATGTGCAACGAGTCAGTAAGTTCATTAATGCGCTTCATTTGGACCCCTAATAGCATATCCATTCGATCAAACGTCAAATGTTGTCTCCGCACTGTATACTGTTCGTCAGCATTCTGCAGCTGTTCGGACATTTCATCTTCATTTCGTAATCTACGTTCGGGAAAACGCAATCTAACTGGCGCTTGAGCACCCCTTGGCACAGGGCTTATAGGCTGCAGTCTTCCCCTCCTAACACCTACATTTCTATCAGGTGTACGGGCCTCATCCCAAAGACCGCTGCCTGCCAAAGAACCATTATCAGATCCCAAGGACTGAACCTCATCCTGATTTTCCAGTGCATCTACAAACAATTCATTTTCGGCACGACGAACAGGTCTGCGTTCCATCAACCTACGATACTCCGGTGGGGGCAACCGGACCTCCGCGGGAGCAGGCAACCTTAACTCAGCCGGGGCCGGAGCCGGCAGCCTAAGTCCCGGGGGAGCCGGGAGCTGCATCGGAGCTGGAAGCACCGGAGCCGCAGGCGCAGGCGGAACATCCACTACTATTTCCCCTGCAGGAGGATTGACCATTACAGCGGGTTGGATCGGGGCAGGCAATAAGTTAGCTGCCTCCGCTCCGACTTCAAGTTCAATATCCACTATTGCTTCTACATTTTCTACATTTTCCACATTTTCCTGTTGATTCTGAACGACCTCTTCCTCAACAGGTTCTATATTTAAACCTGGGGCAGCCAGTTCCGGGTTCTCTTGACCCTCTTCCTCATGTTCGGGAAGAAGGACAAGAGCTTCTTCTATCGGCAAATCATCCCTCCCAGCCATAAGGCCGGAGTATCAAGACTAAATACAAAACAAAGTACAAAGAAACCCGAATTGGTCACGGCACCAAATTGTAATGTCTGCTTATTTACTTGTACGGCGATTCAGGTAAATAACAACAAGAATAGAACAACACAGATCTCCGAGTCCTTGCTAGCGTTTCAGTCTTTATTGCCGACTTCAGCTAAAAAACCTCTCATCCACAGTGAAAAAGGTTCTCCCTCCGCTTCACAGAAGAGAGGGATAAGACCAAAAAATTACAGTTAAGAAAAGGTATTTATACACAGAAATCAAGGTCAAACATAGGCTAGCAGTACAATATAAAAATAAGAGAAACAAAACCCCCACACGACATCTGGTGGCAAACCATCCCTGCAACAGGTAGAACAACCAGCCCGAATCCAGTCCGGCTGGCCGCACCCGGATAACCGGGTGACTAGACCGGGGGTTCGGGACACTGGCTAGCGGCGCCGGGACAGAGCGGGGATAACCGCTCCGACCCGGCACGACCACACTCAGCACCACAATTACATGTTTCGGGCCGGGTTGGGCCCTTCATTAAAAATAGCTGTGAAATCATTATCATTATAAAATTTGTATTCTATTTGTATATAGATAGTAGCAAGAAGTTAATATCCGTGCAGTTATTGCCATGAACAATAATGTTGATGTACATGGTGAAATAAACGCCAAGTACATGACAACATACTCAGTTATTCATAGTAGTGTTGTTATAAATCCAATGTCACAGACTAAAACCGATATACTATATCAGGCCGTATCCGTATGATTAATATATATTTGTATATATATATATAGGCAAAAGCGCATGAGGGACGATCTGTCGGGCCATATTTCCTGCGGGCGTAGTGATTTTCGGTGATTTTCGATGAATGAGCGTAGTGAATGAACCAAAAATCACTACGCCCGCGGGAAATATGGCCCGACAGATCGTCCCGAATGCACTTTTGCATTTATTATCACCTTAATAGAGGTTGGAATGAAACATTTTTCGACATTTTAGCTGGAAAATGGTTGGAATTACATGAAAATCGAAGGCAAAACGTGCATTTACGCTGCCCCTCCCTTCTGATCTTATATATGGTTCCGGGTCTTTGGAATCATTACATATCAATGGGCGCTTGACCTGCAGGGTTGTGACAAGTCCAGCAGAACGTAGTTCTATTTTGAATCGTTATTTCGCTTAATTTTCGATTAATTACCATCATTAACACATGAATACGATTTAAAATACTTAATAAGATAAATGTTGTTCAATTTGATCTTCAAATGTCTGTACTTTTCTCATTTGAACTAGCTATTTTTCGCCGACTAGAGTCTGTCACTATCAAGTAATCAACACGTCTCCGATCATTTGTTGTTAGTTGGCGAATCGATGGGGTTATCCTTTTCACAGTTTAAATCTTTTTGAAATACAAGTAATGCTTTGGTAAAGGGTAGGATTCGATAAACATGAAAGGATTTTAGTTGATTTTCTTTATTTGACCAGAATTTTTTATGACCGCTCCCAGTGACAGCTTCAATACTGTAACTAAGCACACCGATCTATAGGTCTACCGCTGTCAGTTGGCTGCTCTCACAAGCGCCTTTGGCGATTCAATTTGTTGCCTTTTCGCAGCTTGAAATCTTTTAAAAACGCAACTAATGCTTTGGTAACAGGTAGACTTCGATACTTATGAAAGTATTTTAGTTTATCTTCTTTATTTGATCAGAATATTTCGTGACCACTCCCGGTGACAGCTTCAATGCCGTAAGGGAGGCATAATGTCAGCAGCCGATCTATACGATCACTTTGGTTCTCACAAGCCCCTTCGGCGGTGGTTAGTTTCTACCTACACCTAGGATTGATTATAACGTCAACTAAATAGAGAAAATAAGTTACTGGTATATTTTCCTTTAGCTATGATTGATTAATATTATGTGTATTTTTTGTGCAGAAGGAATTATTTAAATAGAAATATAAAAAAATACGATCAAGACTATTTTGTTCTCTAGGTGCGGGTAAAAACGGCGGGGAGCGGGTAATACGGCGGCCGTATTACCCGCTCTCTTTGATATGACACTCAGTGCTTAAGCCTATGGGCGTATCATATCAACTCCCCCAAAGGTATAATAAATGGTTATATTATGATGGACTCACATTCTACAGCTGGACGAGAGGCGACCAAAAACTGCCTTGAGAAAGGCGGTGCACAGCAGGCATATTTTGAATCCTTCTGTCTCCCCGGGCCTTCACAGCCATGGCTCAATACCTTCCACATCTCAACCTGGCCGCGTTGTTTTCCTAGTAAACATACCGATAGCCGACATCCTTACCCAGAAATGCAACGATAGGATGTCCTCTGCAAGTTTTGTCCGAAGAAATAATCAATCTAGGCTGTCAAATAGATTTTCGATATTTCTATACTAATCCTATGGGGATGCGTTGGGACTGTCGACCGCCATTTGCGCCACCCCGTTGGAGCCCTAAGGGCACCCAGGCCAGGCTTATAGCATTGAGCGTGCTCCCCGCACACACCACCGTGTGTGCGGGGAGGACGGGGCAGGAGAGGTGGGGGGGGGGGGATCATTCAACAATCTGTAAGGTAAACGTCAGTCACAAGCACCTCATTTATCACAGGAAAAAACATATTATGGGCGGTTTGATTCTTCTGGACACCTGAATAAACTAACACAACACTGGTCGCTAAGGTTACTGCCGCCGGCGATTTGAACACTCACTCCAATGCTGACCAACGCAGTGGGCAGTCGTGTGTATCTGCTTGAGATTTTTTGAGTTTTACCATGGGTGTCTGCAATGCTTGTGGGTTGTCCCATAAACACCCCGGTTCTACCTCTTGTAGATTTAAAAAGGAAGCTATTCAGAGGTGCTTAGCTGAAGGTGAGGATGAAAGTAATTGGAAGAATTACCTGGATGGGAAGGTCGATGACGAAGACTCTCTCGTCCTTCAAGAATGCCACTGTCACTTTTTCCACCCCCGTTACCAGTCTTCCCTGTGGCGAGAACACCATCCCGTAACTGTGGCGGATTTTTGGCATACTCGACGTCAGAAAGGCGGGAGCACAGAGTATTATACCCCCAGTCAAAAGCCTAGAACATATACAAAAAGAAGTCATGCATTATTACCCTCCGAATTTTAGTGTCAACTCACGCTATCCATATTGGTAGTAGGTTTTGGAAACAGGCATTTTTAGAGCCAAACAAGCCATAACTCTCGTCTTCCTGGATTTCTAGCAACAACAAAAAAAAACACTGATAAATACAACCGCTCTGCCAAACTTCCAATGTAGCGTTTGGTTTGCAGGTCTTTTCCAAGTGACTTCAGGCTTTCAAAAGGGCCTACCTGACCCTTCTATACACCAGACTTTGGGCGCTATAAATAATAATTATAGCCAGTTATACAGCCTGGTTGGTCAGTGCAGCTCTACAGTGGCCGCCCCCAAAGGTAGTGCCCATATCTTGACCCTCGTCCCCAAGCGGTGGGCGTTGCCAGTTCATGGTTCATCGTTTATTTCTGGGATCCGCCCTATCTGCATTTGCATCCTACTCCTCACACCCCTGAGACAAGGTTTTTTTTTTGTTTTTTTGTTTTTTTAGAAACGTTTATTAATCGATACACAAAATAATATGACAATATACAATCTATTCTTGCAGAGTACAGTGACATGTGTATAATTGGTAGGAAATGAGCCTCAGTTTTAACCATTTGAATGGTTAAATCTGGTTGAGTGGCTATTACCTTTTGGTTTGATAAACTGTGACTTGTTTATGCCTGTAACAACACAAATAGAAAGACACTCGCTTAGAGAAGAAACTAGGAGAGAACTACAATGATAGGATGAGGGGTGAGAGATAGGAGGATATTTACGGTTTTAAGAGAATATAGTATATATTATTGCATAATGTTCCTATATATTGTGTGTAGTCTCCCCTGAATTCGGTGGCGGTGGTTGCTAGGCAACTTCACCTAGCTTGTGTATTCACTCTGATCGCGACCAAGACTGCTAATGGGAGCGTTTTGTTGGTACAAAAAAGCTATACAGTTTAGCTTGCTAGATCTGCCTTCTTCAGAGTCCTGAAATCCAAGGTTACCTGGAACTAGGTTGTATATTAGCCTTACCTTGTTCTAATGTTAAAACGTTGCTCCACTTGTGAGAGACTTCATTTATATCCATTTGGTTGATCCTGCCTTGGTACAATGGCGTCTGTCTTAGCCGGCGTCGAGAAGTCCGATCCTTCATATCTCACTAAGGTTGAGGAAGCTTACACTGCAATGACGAAGGAAATGTCTAGATCTGAGACCAAATGTCAGACCTTACAGGACTTGTTGGATGCTTCGGGCAACAAAGGGGCTTCCGCTCCTGAACATACAGATTCCAAAGTGGATGTCAAGTTGATTGGTACGTTGGACGCCATTATGAAGCGCTTGGATGTGTTGGAGTCTACCAAGCCCAAGATCACCCTCCAGGCCCAAGGCTCGTGCTCGGGCTCGGGCTCCCAGGGACCGCCGCCACCGCCGCCTCCTCCGCCACCTCCTATACCGCCACCTTCTTCCTTTGTGTCTGGCTCCTTAACCATGGCACTAGAGAAGCTGGCTGGTACAGACGATACTCAAGGTAAAGCCATACGTCCCGAATCATATTGTATGCCGGACAAGAAGCCCAATCATTCCAAGCTGGATTATATTGGGTTGTTGTACGGCATGACGGCAGTGTTGTCTCACCTCCATGACAGCGCTGATGCACGAGTTGGCTCCTATATCGCTCACATAGCTTTCTTGACAGAAATGCACGCAACCAGGAAATTCTCTGAGAAGGGTGCTATCGGTTATGACAAGTACGTGACCGACCGTGTCAATGACTCCATGACTCCAACAGCCATTCTTTGGGAGTTTCAATATGTTTCACTTCCAATGTTGTTGTTTTGCCGGAAGATGGTGACAAATCCTCATCGCGCAAGCGCAACAAATCTCGTGGATCGGACAATTCCGGTCAACCACCGGCGGACTTTCCCGAAGACATCTGTTTTTATTTTAATTACAGAGTTTGCAATAATCGCAATTGTCACAAATCTCATGTTTGTCGTAAATGTAATGGTAAGCATAGGGCTCAGGGTTGTGGCGAAGCGACTGTAAAAAACAAATGATTCGTGGCTTTGTGTCCGTCATCACTTCCGGTGGCTATCCAAGATGGCGGACACGAGCTTCCTACCCCTGCTTCGCAGCCCGATTCTTTGGAATTTGTAAGTAGCTATGATGTTTTTGTCAGCAGTTTATGTCCTCCTACTGTAATGCGCAACTGTTCTTTTGGTATTTACGACTTTGACGCATGTTTTGTGGTTGATTCTGTTGATAATCGTGTTACCGATAGTGCTATTTCATGTCTCTCTGTATGCGTACCTAATGACACTGTGTTTAGCGAATCAGATATTTATCTCTACGATGTGTGTGATGCCTTTGCTAGATATAGCTGTTATGCCCCTGTTTTAGTTTGTGACTATTTACCTTTATGTTCTGTCAGAATCTTTGACCATTACATTGGGGGGTTGCTAACGAACTGGAATGTATACGCTTGGGACTATGAGTTACAGTGGGAAAATGACTTGTGTTTACGAGATAATGTTTTTGATGGCATTCATAATGGGTTCACTATTGTTGATGTTGACATTGGTCAGATTGAATACAAGGGTGAAAACTATAGGTCTGTGCTGTCAGGTCCCGCTCATGATTATATCGATACCCTCATTCACAAGGAATTGGCTGTAGGCAAGTATACTATTGCCACCCAAAAGCCCAGATGCATCCATAGCCTGGGCGCTGTACCCAAAAGTGACGGGAGCTGGAGGCCAATAACCAACTGCCGTCAGCCCTTGGGTCACTCTATCAACAATCATATGCTTTCCACGTTCTCCAAGTTTTGCTATAAGTCAGTCGATGATGTAATTGAACTGATAACTCCGAACTGTTATATGTCAACGCTGGATATCTCCTCTGCTTACCGCACTGTTGCTGTTCGCCATGATCAATGGACTTTCCAGGGCATTAAATGGGACTTGGATGGTGTTTCTACCTATTTAGTTGATACTAGACTGTGTTTTGGGTTGCGTTGCGCCCTGTATATTTTCACTCAACTATCCAATTTTACAGTGAGATGCTTACAGCGCAGAGACTACATGAAAGTTATCAACTACCTGGACGACTACATGATCGTCGCCAGTTCCTTCGAGGAGTGCTCCAACGCACAGATGCTTCTCATCTATCTGCTTGGTTCCCTAGGATTCAGTGTGGCTTGGAAGAAGTCGACTTCTCCATCCCAGGTTACTGTTTATCTGGGAGTTTGCTTCAACTCCGCTGACATGTCTGTCTCTCTCCCACACACCAAGCTTCAGAAGCTCTTATCAGAGCTCCACTACTTCTCTACCAAGGACAGGGCCACAGAGAAGCAATTGCAGCGCCTCTGTGGGTTAATGGCCCACGCCTCGAAGGTGGTTCATGGCGCTAGAACTTTTTCAAGACGCGTGATTGATCTGTTGGCCAATATCTCCTCACATAAATCTCGTATTCGCCTAAATCAGGTGTTTAGGTTGGATATTGAATGGTGGATTAACTGGGCTTCCCGCTTCAATGGCTGTCAGCAGATGGTTTTCTACAATTTCGGTGAAGGCCCTGTCTTCTTCACGGACGCTTCATCATCCGGCTACGGTATTGTCTACTTAGACGACTGGCAACTGGGTCGGTTTTCTAGTTCACCTGCCCCAGTTTCAACTTTATGCCCTGACCATAACCACTGGGTGAACGTGGACATAGATCCTGGCATCTACCACATCAACTACCTGGAGTTGTTGCCTGTCAAGTTAGCTATTGAGCGCCTTAGTCACCTGTGGTCTAATAACCATGTAGTCCTTTACACAGACAACACTACCGTCATGGCCTGCATCAACACGGGTTCTACTAAAAGCAAGCCTATCATGAGTCTCTTACGCCAGATTTTTTGGCTGTGTGTTGATTCTAACATTTACCTGACCGCCAGACATATCCCTGGTTGTCTGAATGTTACAGCCGATTTTTTCTGTCCAGAGTTACTTCTTTGAGTGATTTGATCCACCTTGCTGATTTCTCCTTATGTTGTAAGGCTACTCATGAAGGTGCAAATGCTCTCTCTGGATGAGGATGTGTCTTCTGCCATCTCAACTGCCTGGGCTAAAAACACTCTACATACTAGGAACTCCCAATGGGGCAGATTTATCAAGTTTTGCACTGACAACTCCCTAATCTGTATCCCTGCTTCTACTCAGACTGTTTGCCGGTTTCTCACCTTTCAGTCTAGAACCTCTTGCTTCAGCACATGCAACAACTACTTGTCCGCCATAATAGCTCTGCATAAGTACTTGGGCTTTGATGGTGACTTTTGTGGCCAATACGCGGTTAAGCTACTGATGATGGGCTTAGCTAACAAGTTAGGTAAAGAGGTTCGCCAGAAAGCCTGCTTAAGCTTACTGGATTCTTCCACCAATGATACAATGCCTCCACTAGAGTGTCAGTGTGCATGTATATATTTAAGATCGATATTGGGTGATTGTATACTAGAAGTCCTTTGGTATATGTGTGGGTAGATATCTCTAAGTTGGTCTATGTATGATCCTCTAATATAAGCACAGTAAGAAAGACACAACAGTTTCAATTCCATAAAGGTTCTGTTCTTTTAATAAGTCTAGCTCATATATATATCATATTCAATTGTCAATAGTCATGCGTACAGGTGAAGAGGTGGAGTCTGGCTTACAATCTATATTCATAAGTATGCACAGTCCCTCCCCCCATGTGTATCTATTACTCCCACTGACCTGATATGAGCTATCTCTGGACTATAGGTCTGAATACCGTGTGATGGACAATTCCACTCCATCACAATACCAGGGGGCAGTGAAGGGCTCTTGGGTTGTCCCGAAAACCCAACACTGGATGTATGCTCAACCTTTTATCCCTTATTTACACGTGTCATCCATTTATATGTTCTTTACGCCTTTTACCACTGTTTGCATTGTATTGAAATGTATCTTTACTGATCTCTTATTAACAGCTTTTATTGTCTGTGAAAGATCTGATTCTTATCTCTTGCATTTGTTCTTACTGTCTTGTCACACCTGTTTTATTATTATTATTAAACCCTCTTATAATGTTATGTGGCTGGTCCAAAAGGGTTGGTACAAAGTGAGTTGTGTGCAATAAACTTGTGCAATAAGAGTCATCTCTTGTTCCGTTTTATTTCCGCAAAGAGTCCAAACCTAGTTCACTACAACCGTGTACTATAGAAGTCTATTGGGAAAAGGACATTTTTTCCAGTATAAAAAAGGAAAAAAGCTTTATCTTAAAAATCTGTACTACCTAACATATCGCTTTACCCTTACAAGCAAAATAAGGGGGTTCACCATCTATTCTGAAAAAAATATTCGACTGAATTTGCATTCTGATGACTTAATATCAGGTATATTGAAGATTTTCAAAGCTAAATAATTTCTTTCAAAATAAATTGATACCCTGTTCTTTCATGCATGCATCTTTGATAGCTATGTTTAGAAGGATTTTCAACCGAAAAATGTGATACAACTGCCTGAAAAACTGACAAAATATCCATTTTCTCCACAGACTTTAATAGTGAACTTTGGTGGTTCCTAAAATGAAAAGAAAATATGCAGAGATCCAATTTATGTGCATTTTGCCCAACCATCTTTTTCTCAAGACAAGTTTGAAAAATATTGTTCATGCATTAGTTCCCTGAACTCCTGTCTGCAGCACTGCATATGAGAAATGCATGAATATATTTAATAAACTGTCCTGGAGTTTGGTAAATCTATTCAGACTATAAACCGCATCAAACATTCCCACAGAGGCATCTTGTGAATAAAACACTGTCCCAATTATAATTTTGTGACTTGTGACTCATTTTCCTGTAATACATATGTGTTAACTAACAAGTTGGTTGAAGTAGCGTGAATATTGTATGAGTTGCGTAGCAACGAGTGCAATATTCTAAGTGACTGAAACCAACGAGATTTATTATACATGCTTCCAATCATGAAAATAGAAAAAATCGAGTCATAAATTTGAATTTCACCGGTAATTGGATACATTGTTTTCAGAGCAATGCGTGTTTAATACATCATAATAGTCTCTTTTACTCACTACACCCCTGATATAATGCAACTGGTACTTGTGGACCTTGTCCTGTCAGTACATACACTGTTCATATGATTCACGTTATCAGGAGCTCCATTCTGCCTCCCGCTAGACTTGTCTACTTGTCTGCAGCACTGCTTACATACACTGTTCATATCATTCACGTTATCAGGAGCTCCATTCTGCCTCCCGCTAGACTTGTCTGCAGCACTGCTTACATACACTGTTCATATCATTCACGTTATCAGGAGCTCCATTCTGCCTCCCGCTAGACTTGTCTGCAGCACTGCTTACAAACACTGTTCATATTATTCACGTTATCAGGAGCTCCATTCTGCCTCCCGCTAGACTTGTCTACGTATCTGCAGCACTGCTTACATACACTGTTCATATTATTCACGTTATCAGGGGCTCCATTCTGCCTCCCGCTAGACTTGTCTGCAGCACTGCTTACATACACTGTTCATATCATTCACGTTATCAGGAGCTCCATTCTGCCCCCCGCTAGACTTGTCTGCAGCACTGCTTACATACACTGTTCATATCATTCACGTTATCAGGAGCTCCATTCTGCCTCCCGCTAGACTTGTCTACTTGTCTGCAGCACTGCTTACATACACTGTTCATATCATTCACGTTATCAGGGGCTCCATTCTGCCTCCCGCTAGACTTGTCTACTTGTCTGCAGCACTGCTTACATACACTGTTCATATCATTCACGTTATCAGGAGCTCCATTCTGCCTCCCGCTAGACTTGTCTACTTGTCTGCAGCACTGCTTACATACACTGTTCATATTATTCACGTTATCAGGAGCTCCATTCTGCCTCCCGCTAGACTTGTCTACTTGTCTGCAGCACTGCTTACATACACTGTTCATATTATTCACGTTATCAGGAGCTCCATTCTGCCTCCCGCTAGACTTGTCTACTTGTCTGCAGCACTGCTTACATACACTGTTCATATTATTCACGTTATCAGGAGCTCCATTCTGCCTCCCGCTAGACTTGTCTACTTGTCTGCAGCACTGCTTACATACACTGTTCATATCATTCACGTTATCAGGAGCTCCATTCTGCCTCCCGCTAGACTTGTCTACTTGTCTGCAGCACTGCTTACATACACTGTTCATATTATTCACGTTATCAGGAGCTCCATTCTGCCTCCCGCTAGACTTGTCTACTTGTCTGCAGCACTGCTTACATACACTGTTCATATTATTCACGTTATCAGGAGCTCCATTCTGCCTCCCGCTAGACTTGTCTACTTGTCTGCAGCACTGCTTACATACACTGTTCATATTATTCACGTTATCAGGGGCTCCATTCTGCCTCCCGCTAGACTTGTCTGCAGCACTGCTTACATACACTGTTCATATCATTCACGTTATCAGGGGCTCCATTCTGCCTCCCGCTAGACTTGTCTGCAGCACTGCTTACATACACTGTTCATATCATTCACGTTATCAGGAGCTCCATTCTGCCTCCCGCTAGACTTGTCTACTTGTTTGCAGCACTGCTTACATACACTGTTCATATCATTCACGTTATCAGGAGCTCCATTCTGCCTCCTGCTAGACTTGTCTACTTGTCTGCAGCACTGCTTACAAACACTGTTCATATTATTCACGTTATCAGGAGCTCCATTCTGCCTCCCGCTAGACTTGTCTGCAGCACTGCTTACATACACTGTTCATATCATTCACGTTATCAGGAGCTCCATTCTGCCTCCCACTAGACTTGTCTACTTGTCTGCAGCACTGCTTACATACACTGTTCATATCATTCACGTTATCAGGAGCTCCATTCTGCCTCCCGCTAGACTTGTCTTCTTGTCTGCAGCACTGCTTACATACACTGTTCATATCATTCACGTTATCAGGAGCTCCATTCTGCCTCCCGCTAGACTTGTCTACTTGTCTGCAGCACTGCTTACATACACTGTTCATATGATTCACGTTATCAGGAGCTCCATTCTGCCTCCCGCTAGACTTGTCTGCAGCACTGCTTACATACACTGTTCATATCATTCACGTTATCAGGGGCTCCATTCTGCCGCCCGCTAGACTTGTCTACTTGTCTGCAGCACTGCTTACATACACTGTTCATATCATTCACGTTATCAGGAGCTCCATTCTGCCGCCCGCTAGACTTGTCTACTTGTCTGCAGCACTGCTTACATACACTGTTCATATGATTCACGTTATCAGGAGCTCCATTCTGCCTCCCGCTAGACTTGTCTGCAGCACTGCTTACATACACTGTTCATATCATTCACGTTATCAGGAGCTCCATTCTGCCTCCTGCTAGACTTGTCTACTTGTCTGCAGCACTGCTTACATACACTGTTCATATCATTCACGTTATCAGGAGCTCCATTCTGCCGCCCGCTAGACTTGTCTTCTTGTCTGCAGCACTGCTTACATACACTGTTCATATCATTCACGTTATCAGGAGCTCCATTCTGCCGCCCGCTAGACTTGTCTACTTGTCTGCAGCACTGCTTACATACACTGTTCATATCATTCACGTTATCAGGAGCTCCATTCTGCCCCCCGCTAGACTTGTCTGCAGCACTGCTTACATACACTGTTCATATCATTCACGTTATCAGGAGCTCCATTCTGCCTCCCGCTAGACTTGTCTGCAGCACTGCTTACATACACTGTTCATATCATTCACGTTATCAGGAGCTCCATTCTGCCTCCCGCTAGACTTGTCTACTTATCTGCAGCACTGCTTACATACACTGTTCATATCATTCACGTTATCAGGAGCTCCATTCTGCCTCCCGCTAGACTTGTCTACTTGTCTGCAGCACTGCTTACATACACTGTTCATATCATTCACGTTATCAGGAGCTCCATTCTGCCTCCTGCTAGACTTGTCTGCAGCACTGCTTACATACACTGTTCATATCATTCACGTTATCAGGAGCTCCATTCTGCCTCCCGCTAGACTTGTCTGCAGCACTGCTTACATACACTGTTCATATTATTCACGTTATCAGGAGCTCCATTCTGCCTCCCGCTAGACTTGTCTACTTGTCTGCAGCACTGCTTACATACACTGTTCATATTATTCACGTTATCAGGAGCTCCATTCTGCCTCCCGCTAGACTTGTCTGCAGCACTGCTTACAAACACTGTTCATATCATTCACGTTATCAGGAGCTCCATTCTGCCGCCCGCTAGACTTGTCTACTTGTCTGCAGCACTGCTTACATACACTGTTCATATCATTCACGTTATCAGGGGCTCCATTCTGCCTCCCGCTAGACTTGTCTACTTGTCTGCAGCACTGCTTACATACACTGTTCATATCATTCACGTTATCAGGAGCTCCATTCTGCCTCCCGCTAGACTTGTCTACTTGTTTGCAGCACTGCTTACATACACTGTTCATATCATTCACATTATCAGGAGCTCCATTCTGCCTCCTGCTAGACTTGTCTACTTGTCTGCAGCACTGCTTACAAACACTGTTCATATCATTCACGTTATCAGGAGCTCCATTCTGCCTCCCGCTAGACTTGTCTACTTGTCTGCAGCACTGCTTACAAACACTGTTCATATCATTCACGTTATCAGGGGCTCCATTCTGCCTCCCGCTAGACTTGTCTGCAGCACTGCTTACATACACTGTTCATATCATTCACGTTATCAGGAGCTCCATTCTGCCTCCCGCTAGACTTGTCTACTTGTCTGCAGCACTGCTTACATACACTGTTCATATTATTCACGTTATCAGGAGCTCCATTCTGCCTCCCGCTAGACTTGTCTACTTGTCTGCAGCACTGCTTACATACACTGTTCATATTATTCACGTTATCAGGAGCTCCATTCTGCCTCCCGCTAGACTTGTCTACTTGTCTGCAGCACTGCTTACATACACTGTTCATATTATTCACGTTATCAGGGGCTCCATTCTGCCTCCCGCTAGACTTGTCTGCAGCACTGCTTACATACACTGTTCATATCATTCACGTTATCAGGGGCTCCATTCTGCCTCCCGCTAGACTTGTCTGCAGCACTGCTTACATACACTGTTCATATCATTCACGTTATCAGGAGCTCCATTCTGCCTCCCGCTAGACTTGTCTACTTGTTTGCAGCACTGCTTACATACACTGTTCATATCATTCACGTTATCAGGGGCTCCATTCTGCCTCCCGCTAGACTTTTCTACTTGTCTGCAGCACTGCTTACATACACTGTTCATATCATTCACGTTATCAGGAGCTCCATTCTGCCTCCTGCTAGACTTGTCTACTTGTTTGCAGCACTGCTTACATACACTGTTCATATCATTCACGTTATCAGGAGCTCCATTCTGCCTCCTGCTAGACTTGTCTACTTGTCTGCAGCACTGCTTACAAACACTGTTCATATTATTCACGTTATCAGGAGCTCCATTCTGCCTCCCGCTAGACTTGTCTGCAGCACTGCTTACATACACTGTTCATATCATTCACGTTATCAGGAGCTCCATTCTGCCTCCCACTAGACTTGTCTACTTGTCTGCAGCACTGCTTACAACAAACACCTTTGAGTTTGTTTCAAA
This sequence comes from Sthenelais limicola, assembly GCA_942159475.1. Taxonomy (NCBI): domain Eukaryota; kingdom Metazoa; phylum Annelida; class Polychaeta; order Phyllodocida; family Sigalionidae; genus Sthenelais; species Sthenelais limicola. The sequence continues at coordinate 285,596 of OW804102.1, read as the reverse complement.
ACTGTGCTCCTGATATTCCATGAAAGCCAAAGTTTTGCATATGATTGAGTCCAGCCAGGAGCAGAATATATATGTATATACCTTGTTTGTTTGTGAATTATCAATGAGTTCATACAGAGGGAAAGCCAGTATCAGGCACACAAACATTACACTATTCAGCACTGACATTCTAGTCAGGCCTTTCTTCTCTTGATCCATGCTCTTTTAGTCCCCGTTGGTTGGTCTGGCAGGGACCGCTAGTTAGCTGTTAGAGCCTTCGTTTATGGTCCTCACTGGGCTCTAAGCCTGACGGAACCAGTCGAGACGAGGTTGACATTAGTTAAACCCCCCTCTTCCCTTTCCACACTCTCCCCTCACTCCGACCTCCCCCTCTCCCCTCTGCCCTTTCCTCCCTCTCTCCCTCTGAACTCTCCCCATCTCCCCAGTCCCTTTCTCCTCTGTCCTTCTCCGCCTATGTTTTAATCTACTGCCAACCACATTAACTAATCATCTAAATCAAGGGCTGTTGTTTTACAACTGTTGCACCAGTGTTCTACAATATACGACAGAGAGGGACTTCTGGCACATTAGAACAATTTGCCCCCTGAGCTTAAAAAGATTGCCCATACAGATTGCTATTTCATTGGAGCAACACTTTAAAACCAAATATTGCGATTGCTATGGTCAGATTGGTTGACGAGAAACGGAGCAACGCAGCCCAGCAGTATTAAAGACCAGGACTGACATATCCATAAGCGCAAGCATTCGGAGGAATATAGAGACACTTAGGTGAGAGAAGGAAGGTCTGGAGAAGACAACACAGTTTAAGATGTTTCCTGTGATTCCTAATGCACTGAAGACAATAGTGAGGATTTCTCCCACGTCATAATGTATAGGTACTCTCACCAATATCGTGCTACTTGATGTATTACTTGTGGCCATCTTCTTTGCTGCTTATAAAGCCGGAATCCCAGCTTAATATTAAGGACATCTAATAAGTATTTCTATATTTTATGTTTGATATATTTATGTTTGAAAAAAGGTTTGCAATATAGCCCCATCATGATTCATTTTCCTGTAGTACATTACATATTTCTTCCCCAATTGGGTGACTTCACTAGAGAGAAAAACGGCGCCGACAAATTGTGTTGTTGCCCACATATTTTAACAAATATGTAACAAATATCCATACAGAAACAACAGTTCCCGGAGAGTGTGGCAACACATCTGACACTCCTCCGTTTGCGTTTTCATTGCAAACATGAAATAAACTGTTGTTAGTGGGCAAGAATTTGTCGCCGCCGTTTTTTCCTCTAGTGGAGTTCCGCTATTTAAAGCGTCCTTACCATCTGCTTCGGAAGGACATATGGCCAAGGAAGGGAAATGTTAAATACAGGTTAACTAACGAGTTGGATGAAGGAGTGTGAATATTGCATGAGTTGTGTACCAACGAGTGCAATATTCTAAGCGAATGAAACCAACGAGTTAGTTAACAGATTTATTATACATGCTTTTAGTCATGAAAATAGAAAAAAAATTGAGTCATAAATTTGACTTTTACCGCCGGTAATCTTAGTAAAGAAAACCAGATTGGTTGCCATGACAACCCCACTTAAATCACTAGTGAAATACACACTATGTGTAAATCACTCTAGATACGTTGTTTTAATGGAAATGCGTGTATAATAAGTAGGGATAAACCTGTTATGCACCAGGCCCCAGAGGTTGTGGCGTTCACTGGGGTGCGCTAACATTGTCACACTGAATGCCTACTATATTATTAATGAGATATTAATTAGATAATGCTGACAGTGTAGTTGGGTGTGGTCCAACTGTGGAGGCACGAGGGGTCATTGAGTCTCCCATACAATAATGTTTGAGTTGATTTGATCTGAGAATAATTTAATAACTGAACATGATTGACGGTGGTACAGGGGCCTAGGGTTGTGTTTGCTATCTTCTAACCCTTCCTCCTCAACATTGAAATTGCATTGAATTGAAAAATACTTTATTTGTCTAAGTTATCCAAGTAAGAAACCAACCAATGGGTAACCAGGCTTCTAGATAATATCAAGGTCTACCAGCCGTTACTATTATAGATTACTAGACAAAGAGAGCGACTGTCTATAAGTATAGATATTAATAAGACATAAAACAAGTTAAACTTATAAAACAAGTCAACATGAGGAATACATCTCAGTATGCATCTCTCTATAGAGGACATGTTGCCCCCACCCCGCCTGACAGCCCCAGCCAGACATATCCCTGCCATCCCGGGTATTTCTTACGTATGTTAATTAGGTATGGGAACCCAGTAAAGATTACTCCGATCCTGATATTTTGAAGCGCTTTTTTATTCAAACTGTACCCAACGCGTTTCAACCCAAGTGGTTCTTTGTCAAGGGTTGGGCCCACAAAGTGAGGTTGTACAAGCTGTATATAGTGGCGTTAGTGTTGCACAGGTGTACACATGTGTAAGGTTGTATGCTGGATTGTGATTGGTCGTCGATGCGATTTGAGCGGAACGATAGATATATATAGCATTGTAGTGGTCGTGTGTTTTATGGGTTCCGGGATAGTGCAGTCCGGGAGTCCGAGACTGTCCGCTGGTTGATTCCAGTCCTTTCGGACTGACGCCAGAGGGCAGTCAAGGGCTCTCGGATCTATCCGAAGCACAGACCCTGGAAGAGTGGTCTGTAGCTTATTTACTATTATTTGTATTCATCACTTTATATTGTGTCTTTTCCTTATATATTGTCATTTTATGCTATGCAAATGTTCCTTTATGTGTTCGTACCCAATCTCTGGTTTTACTTATTCTTAACTTCGCTTTTATAAGAATATCTGTGATATCGATATTCTTCACACCTTGTTTATACTATTTCCTATTGTATATGTTCTCTTTCTGGCTGGTCCAGAAAGGGTTGGTCTAAGGTTGTGAGGTAATAAAACCAGAGTATGAGAGTAATTCTTGTTCCGTTTTATTCCTAAGCTAAGAGTCCCGAACCGAGTTCACTACAATTGGTGCCGTGACCAGTTCTTAGCCACAACCAGAAGTTAGCTTTTCAAAAAGCCTGAAAAGTGTTCGGATCCATCCAGGTAGAATTCTATGAAATAAAAAAAGAGAAAGAGGTCGGTAGAAATGTCAGACCTAAATAGAGCGAGTCAGACGGAACAGTCGGCCGGGGCGACTGGAGGTGCGGGCAGAGGCAGAGGTAGAGGTACAGGTGCTGTACCGAAGGTCCGAACCGCAGTGCCTAGGCCGAGTCCAAGCACAAAGAAAATTACACAAGATGTTTGGGCATTCCGCGATCCTCGCGAAAGATTTTTTTCGGACGATACGGATGAGGGCTCCCCACAGAGGAAAGAGTCTACTCCACCTCTGCAGTCTCAGGTAGAGGCTTGGCGCAAAGCCTATGAGCGGGCGCACAAGTTCAGCTTGGGCCAGAGAAACCAAGTGGTAATGTTGGAAGATCAGAATGCAGAGCTCCAGAGAACTCTACAAGATTATGCTGAGAGGAGTGATCGTTCAACAGCCAGGTTAATGGCTGAAAACGAAAAACTCCGGGCCGAAGCTTCTAGAGTCGATGATTTGTCCAGATTAATAAATCAGGCAGATCAGACAACAGAATCTCCGAAGGCACAGCCAACGTTAGAGCAGGTGGCTGCTATTTTCGGATTGGGGACGGGCACGGGACCCGAGTCCCCGATAGAGAATCCAGCATCCGAAGAAACTGGCAATGTGAGGAATGAAGGGCAGGGGGAGTCTTATGTACTTAGGACTCCTGCTTCCTTCGTTAGGGGAACCGAAAAGAAGGTCCAGATTATGACCCCGGAAATTCCCCAAACTTCCTCACCAAACCAGGGAGTAGTCACCCCACCCACTGGTACAGCGGGTAGACCGGGCATAGGAGCTGGCATCTCCACCATTAAGAAACTGGCGGATAACACTATTGGTTATCCGGGTGGACATGTCACGGATGGAACCTATGTCCGTCATAATGTTGTTGGTAGCGCAGGTGCTGATTCCTCGCGGAGTTATGTTCCTGTGGCTCATAGTACAACAATGAGGAGAGAAACATACTCATTCAAAGATAAATCCTTGACACAAGGATTAAGATATGACGGGCCCGAGCCAGCTGCAAGCTCATTTCATTATGAGTACATGCATGATGCGGCAAGTCATGTCCCGAAGATGTCTTTCTTGAAGCAATGGGATTCTTCCAAAGACAGTTGGAGCATTCATCTGGGAGAGATGAGGGTGATGGCAGAAGCTCAGAATTGGTCAGACGATATTTTCTTGATGTTTCTGAAGTGTACCTGCCGCCGCCAGGTTCAGGAGCTGGGGGAGTTACCCCCTGGACTGAAACTCCCAGAGTTTGTCCAGCATATGGAGGCAAATTTCGGGGAACACAACTCCCGGAAGAAGGAGGCCATCTTCTATGCTGCGCGACAAACCATGAATCAGACTAGTCGCAACTTCGCAAATGAAGTTGTGAAGAAAGCCCGAATTGCCTTCGGCAATGTAATAGACTATACCGGACGCACATTGTGTTTGAAGGTATATCTAGATGGCCTATCCAACGCCAAGGAAGCTTGGTGGATACGACTCCAGGAACCTTATGACTTGGAACAGGCCGTCCATTGGTCCGAGGTGTTCGAGGGAGCTGATTTGGATGCTGGCAATACTGTATCCATACAGAACACTACCGCTAGTTCAGTGCCGGACTTTTTCGGACCGCCTGAAACTGGTGGAGGGCATAAGAGCAAGACCCCGAAGAAGTCTGTCATTGCCCAGATTACTGAGGCATTGCACGCCAGTGATAAAGTGGAGTCAGAAGAAGAAGACTCTGGCATTGGCGCAATTGTACAGGCCATTCAGTCATGGCAGGCTCACAAGAAACCAACCCCGGATGCCCCGAAAACATCTTATTATGAGAGGTCTGGGTATAGGGGGAAGAAAGAGTTTCCGAAAACTAAACCCTGCTACTTCTGTGGTGATTTTGGACATAGAATCTCTGAATGTTCAAAGAAGAAGGGGCTGTTCAAACTCCTTGCAGAATCCGAAGCAAGGACAGCCAAAGCAGGAAATTCGGAAAACTAGAAGGGGCCCTCATGAGAAGCATAGTGAGGGTCGACGGCAAGGCGCTTCATAATACCGCAATCCGAGAGGAGTATCAAAGTAGTGTAGAGACCGGGAGTAAAACCCAGGCACCGCTTAGTACGCTCGGAAGAATCCCAAGTGTGGACGAATCCGAGTCGAAAGGTGGAGAATCTAGATCGTTGCCGGACGGTAAAGCTCTTTCAAAGGTCTGTACTCCTTTGAGAAGTCCGGAGGATGACCCTGATATACGATGGGGGGAATCCGGATTCCAAGCTGAGGAAGGGCAGATTTTAATGGTCAAGAAGAACCGTAATAAACCTGCCAAGATTCAGAAAGTTTCTGTGCTACGGAAGGAAACTCTGGAGATCCCGTCTAAGTTATTAGTTCGGGAGAGATGGTATGCCCCAGTGATGGTAGGTGGGATGAGTGGATTCTTTTTGGTTGATCCTGGTGCTACTACCAGTTTGATCACTAAGAAGTTCTATGATTCCCTTCCACATCCACCGCCAATGATGCCGGTCCGAACGGTGTGTGCGATGGGAGATGGAACACCTATTAACACTTATGGTAGCGTGCTATGTCCGTGGAATATAGGTGGACGGACCTATATGATTACATGTCTCGTTGTCAGTGGTTTACAAGGCCCTGAGGATGGGATACTCGGTGCAGATTTTTATTATGTGCATCGATGTAGTCTTGATTGGTCAGGATTACTTTACTTGGATAACTACGGTCATTCCGTGAGTTGTAAACTCTGGAAGAGACAAGGTAGTAGTAAAGAAAAGTCCTCCGTGAAGGCGGTGCAGGTCGGAAATTCACTTGCAGGTATAGAGGTGACACTCAAAAGAGGTGTAACCCTTGTACCCGGCAAAGTGACTCTGGCCGAATTAAACATTCACGGTGGTTCAGACACATCGGATGGATTGATGTTCGAGCCAGACCAAAAATTACTAAGTGACTATGCCTTGGGAAGCTTGAATACATACGTATCAGGTGACGGGAAACCGGCTGTGGTGGCATTTAGTAATCCGTCCGGGCGAGCTATTAAGCTCGGAAAGAGAAGAATGGTAGGCAGATTGTATAGTGTGACTTTACTTTCACAAGATTCAGTCATGTCTGGGGAAGAGGATGACGGTGTGATCGAAGAGGTAATCATCAATTCAATACAGGTTATGGAATCACCTGTGGCGGATGATGATTTGATCTCACCTGAAATGCCCGAGAAAATGCCCCCCACTGTGTGTCCGCTGGCTAAGTTAATATCGGACTCAGACCTGCGGGATCAAAAAGAAATTAAAAGTGCAACAGATCTACTGAAAGAATATCAGGACTGTTTCTCCATCCCAGGATCCGGGAAACTACTGGGATGTACACATAAAGTCCGACACGCTATTAATACGGGTGACGCAGCCCCTATTAAGCAAGCGTATCGTCGGATACCAGTGGCAAAGAGAGACAAGGCCGAAGCAGAGATCTGGAAAATGTACAAAGAAGGCCGGATCGAACATAGCAGCAGTCCTTGGGGTGCTCCTATAGTTATGGTGGCCAAGAAAGATGGGACCCAGAGGTTTTGTGTCGACTATCGTCAGCTAAATGCAGTGACCATAAAAGATAGTTTTCCATTACCTCGGATAGATGAGTGTGTAGAAGCCCTTGGAGGAAACAAGTGGTTCTGCACCCTAGATCTAGAGAGTGGATATTGGCAGGTAGCCATGGATGAGGAAAGTAAACACAAAACTGCTTTTCTGTCCACTGTGGGCTTATTCCAATTCAAAGTTATGGCTTTCGGATTGTGTAATGCCCCGGCTACTTTCCAACGCATGATGGATCAGATGTTAGACGGACTCAGATGGAAGTCCTGTCTGGTCTATTTGGACGATATTGTGGTTTTCGGAGAGACTTATGAGCAGTGTCAAAGTAACCTCAGACTCGTCCTAGACCGAATCCGAGACTATGGTCTAAAACTAAAACCGAAGAAATGTGATTTCTTTCGGCAAAGAGTGGAATATTTGGGAAGAATTGTATCTCCGGATGGCATTCAAGCTGATCCGAAGAAGGTACAAAAGGTCAAGGACTGGCCTATTCCCAAGAATGCCAGAGAGGTGAGGCAATTCCTTGGTTTTGCTTCTTATTACCGAGAATTTCAAAAGGATTTCGGAATAATAGCAGCCCCTCTGCAAGATGTAGTGACCGCGGCAGGGAAAGAGAAGCGCTATAGCAAGCCTATAGTGTGGACGCCACGGTGTGACGATGCCTTTAGCAAGCTGAAAGAAGCCCTAGTAACTTCTCCAGTGTTGGGATTTCCCCGGAAAGTGGGAGACTTCATTCTGGACACGGATGCTAGCGGTTTCGGGATGGCTGGGATCTTGTCTCAGATCCAGGATGGGAGAGAAGTGGTATTGAGCTATGCTAGCAATAGTTTTTCTAAATCACAGAAGAATTATTGTGCTACCAAACGCGAGCTCTTAGCCGTTCTGACCTATCTGAAAAAGTTTCGACATTACCTATTGGGAAATCGGAACTTTGTGGTTCGGACAGATCATGCATCCTTACGTTGGTTGCTAAACTTTAAGGATCCAACTGATATGCTCGCGCGGTGGTTATTGACGCTGCAAGAGTATGGTCTGGATCAGAATATGATTGTCCATCGTGCTGGAAAGAAGCATGAAAATGCTGACGCGTTATCACGACTTCCCACTCGGAAATGTGGAAGACTAGATTGCTCGGATTGTGGTATTCATGATGCTGTGGCTGCCCCCACTACTGTGGCTTTAGGCACACAGGAGCAAGTGTTGCGGGAGGCTCAGCAAGAAGATCCACTCATCAAAAGATTACTGGCTATTGTTGCGGGTACAGAGGATGTCCCTAGCAGAGAAGATCTAGCTGGAGAATCCAATGAATTCCGTACATTTGTCCAGCATCTGGGTAATATGGAAATGAGAGAGGGTGTGCTATGTCTGGGTTGGACAAGACTAGCCACAGGAAGGAAGTATTGGAGGAAACTCATTCCTGCCTCTTTGAGAAAGGAAATATTCCAAGGGATGCATGGTCCGAAGATCTCGGGTCATTTCGGTACATTTAAAAATTCTTGGTCAGCTAAAATGAAATATTACTGGCCAGGGATGAGGTACGATTTGAAACGATGGATCCGGGCCTGTCCGGAATGTAGTATGAGGAAATCCAGACAAGGGGGAGGGACTTCCCTCCTTAAGAAAGAAAAACATGGGGATAGGTGGAATCGGATAGGATTGGACATCTTGGGACCTCTTCGGACAACTCCCAGGGGAAACAATTATATCATGGTGGTAACGGATCATTTTTCGAAATGGGCCGAAGCCTACCCCATGGCAGATCACACTGCAGAGAGTTGTGCAGATGTACTCTTCAGAGAATGGATCCTACGATTCGGGTGCCCTGTTGCTTTGCAAACCGATGGAGCTCCCGAGTTTAGGTCTCTGCTCTTAAGATCCTTGTTAGAAATGTTGGGGGTTGAGAAATTAATTACTCTTCCCTACAGACCCATGAGCAATGGTCAAAGCGAGAGACTCAATCGTGTCCTCGTGGAACAATTGTCATGTCTAACAGATGGAACTGAAGATAACTGGGATATATTAGCGCCCTGTATTGCTCATGCTTATCGGGCCACGGTACATGCCAGTACACTCTGTACTCCGAATTCTGTAGTCTTCGGGACAGAACTGGTGGCACCAATGGATTTAGTCTTTGGTGTGACACCAGGAGAACTGGATTTCCCATGCAAAGTGGGATATGTGGAGCACTTGAGACAGTGTATGAGAAAGGGGCACCAGTACGTGAGAAATAATCTCGGAATTTCTGCAGTCCATCAGAAAAGGGATTATGACAAACGTTCTCGTCCTCCGAGATTCCAAGTGGGGGAGGTAGTATACCGATTCTGTCCCCCAAAGGCCTCTAAAAAGATCGGACCCAAATGGGATGGGCCTTATGTCATCAAAAGATTCATAGGAGGTACCACCTGTGAATTAGAAACCTCGGAAGGTCTGATGAGATATCATATAGACTACTTGAAGCCAGCCTTTGACGAAAATGGACCCATACAGGCAGCGAACCTGCATCGGGCGTCCGAATTTCAGAAGCAGGCTAAAACAGGTAGAGATATTCTCCGACTTATCGATGGGAAAGTAGTAGCTGGGAAAGATTGTATAGTTCCTGCGGCAAAAGCTAAAATAACTATAGGGGCCAAGCCGAGAGGCAGGCCCCGAAAAGTTAAACCAGCAGGCCAAGAGAAGCCCGTCCGAAAGAGGGGTAGGAAGACAAAGAGAGCGGATACTGTAAAAACTACAGCTCCTGTGTCAACTATTCCTCCTCCTGTGACAGAGAAAGGCCGAGGCAAAGTGAAAAAGAATGCAGTAGTGCCTCAACCTGTTATTCAGGGGAAGAAAAAGACGAGGGCTAGAAGGAAACCGGGAAGACCTAGGAAAACAGTAGTGCCGGATAAACCCGAAGCTCCAACAACTCCGAAGAAAAGAGTTGGGAGGCCTAGGAAGTTACCAGGCGCTGCTGTTCCACCAGTCTTACCGGGTGGTAGACGGACAAGAAATAATCCGGGTCCGGATACTAGTAATCCTTCCCCAGCTCTGACAAGGGCTAAGCGCACGCGCAATGCCCCAGTTCGGTTGCAAATCAAATAGAATATGGTATCAAATGAGTTAAAATTACCGAACTGATTTTGGCTCAATAAAAAAGTACACAACGAGAAGTCCGACTGGCAGTAGACCGGAGAATTGCTGCTGTGTCCCCTACCGGCGTAATGGATTCATTTCTATTGTGACTGGGAGACGAATCTTTGTCTTAATAAGTATTTGTTTGAACGATAGGTATTGACATGATCTAGGCTTGCACTGCGGGTCAATGAGACCTGGAACTTGCTGTAAGATCGGAATCTATTTATAGCAGATAGAATGTAGCAATTAAACCTATCCTGATGGCAAAGAAAGTGGAGATTAACAAAGGGCCTGTAACGTCTCAACAGGCAGATCAGAATAGCTATTGGATTAGCACCCAATCATGCTATGGGAGCGTGCTCGGAGAAGGAGCGCGGGAAGCGTTGGCGCTACCATCGCGGTGTCGGGTTGGAGTACTAGCGTTGCACCAGGTGCGGCGAGAGTGTTCTACCCTTTGCCATTCTGCTTCCGGAACTCGTATGAGTAAGCAACCGACAGACTTTCACCAACCGTACAGTAAGTTTATCAAGCGATGATGTACATAAAGGACTTGTCATGTTGTTGATCTTGTATGAGTGTAAGATGTCTAGAGATTTGAACGTATGGTACCCTGTATTTTGTTGCCGATTGGCATTTCTATACTTTGGCGGGCTGGTGCCTGGTACCGCTACGTCCATTTTGAAATACACACTGTTAGAAATACTAGCTACGGGTATGCGTGTTGTGTGTTGTTCTCTAGCATAGAAGTGAACCATCATGCCCTGTTAACTTATTCCATTATGATGTTTGGACGTAATTAACCCTTCCGGATTGGTGGGAGATGTGGCAACGGTGTGTTGGCTCGCTAGAAACCTAGTTCGGATCGACCCACGCTAAAGGAGTGGGGGACTGACAGCACAGTTCGGATCCGAAGGGCCATCCGAAGCTCAGTCCGAGAATGGACAAGGCTCAGAAATCGGGCTTTGTTATTCCATGAAGTCTTGTCATTAAAATGCTTTGTTTGTATTCCTTTTCTAGCAAAGTAATCGAAGATGGAGAAGGCTATGGCTGAGCAAGTCGAGAGGGAGTTGGCCGAGGCGGAAAGATTGATGGCCGAGGGCATCGAAACTGAGCTCCCTGCCATGACAGAGGCGGAGGAGCAGCAGTTGTTGCTCGAGGAGGGGGCTGATAATCTGATGAGGTTAGCAGCCGAAGTCAGTGAAGTGGTGGAGGACAAAGAACACGACCGTTCTGAGTCCGAAGCCATGGAAACTGAAGCTTCCGAGGAAGTGGTGAAGGAGGAGCCGAAGCTTCGGGTGAAGGCCAAACCCGTAGCTGAGGCAAGTCCGAGGGACAAAGGGGAGACTGTTGTCGACCCTGATGTCCTACGCCGCTCTCCGAGGAAGCAATCAGCACCCCGGAAAAGTGAGGATGGATCCCAGTCTCCACCGAGCCCTAAAAAGGCTGACGGTGAAGACATGGAATCCCGGGGCAGATCCCGAAGCCGCAGATACCCTGTCGGTGGCAAATCGGGATCCGCATCCATGACCCGAGGCGGGTCAAGTAGGTCGGAAGAGGAGAAGAGAAGCAAGAGCGCGGTGCCACAACCAAGCACCAGTTCTGTTTCTGCTGGGACCACCTCTTCCAAGAAACAGAAGCAGAATCCGAAGCTGTCCTTTAAGAAGGTGAGAAGGGTCCACAAAGCTCGGATGTCTGTGTGGAGAGCTAGGGTTGGTGAAATCGGGGGAAGTCTAGAGCACTTCAAGGCTGTAATGGATAAGCCCGATAATACAGCACCCATCAACCCTGGTTCGGACAAGCCAGGATTCCGGTTTCCTTCTGATGGTCCGGAATCAGACTCAGACGACGTTGATTTCCCCGGGACAATGAAACGCTATGAGTCCGAGATCTGGCCCGAGCTGTTGCAGGAGGACAGCTTGGATGAGGGCACCTTGGGAAAGCTCAAGATGTCCCCTATGCTCTGGAAGCCAGGACACCGTTGCCCCTTCTTGGTGTGTCGGTACACTGGTTTCCGAGATGTGGGTGTAAAAATTTACACCACCCGAGAGAGGTTCTTTCGCCATTTGTGCGAGTGCCACGCCCCCCTCCGTCAAGCCTGGACTTGCCCGTACACTAGCTGTGCACAGGTCCTGGATCGGAAGGGTGAGCTTATCCAGCACTTGATGAATGGTGAGGTGAGACAGCACAACCTCAGTCGGGAAAAGGCCCAGGCCCGCATGGTGAAGGACACAGTGACCGCCGGAACAAAAGAGAATCCTCTCTTTTACAAGATGGTGTACTTGTCCTTCAATCACCTGAGGGTCTTAAGAAAGGCACAGGCTGCAGTCCAGACCCGGCTAAAGGCTGCAGAGAAGGCCGAAGCTAGGAAAGCCTCTTCTTCCTCCAGTTCTGGGCTTAGCAAACCCGCAACTGGACAGCAAGACTCGGTATCGGTGAGCTCTGCTTCCAGCAGCGTTGCCCCTGAGTCCGGAAGTAGGCCCGCTTCGGACAAAAAGTCCTCCAAGAAGACGCACAAACGACAGTCTTCGAGCCATCCGGAGGCACCCATCACCAAGAAGGGCCGCAAAACCCAGCAATGGGTGGAGCAAGCCAAGGAGGATCTGCCTTCTCGCCATGACACCCAAGAACTGGTCCGGGCAGTTGACGTTAACGTCGAAGCTGCCCTGACGGATCTAGAGAAGGCAGCCATAGCTCTAAGCGAGGGGGTACGTCGGTCAATTGCTTCGTTGACCACGCCCCTTCAACGTTTGGAGACTGTGGAGAGTAAGATTGATGAGGTCGCCAACCTCCGAGAGGAGAACAACCAACAGGCGGTCATCATCAAGACCCAGCGCGCGTCCCTAGCCCAGAAGGACAATCAAATCCGCGATTTGATGGAGGCTAACGCGCGGCTGAGGTCAAGGTTGGAGTCCGCGGAGTCCAGTTCTCCGCCGGAGCAGGACCCAACGGAGAGTGTGGGAATCACAGATCAATCTGCCCCCACTCTACATGTGGATGGTGGTCAGGCTGGGGCGATCCAGGTCAATGCCCTCCAACTGGATGTTCTATCACAGTTGTTGGGACAGATCGGGAAACTCCCCCAGATGGCCCAGATGGGTGTCAAAACACCCAGCCATCCTTCAGCATCCCCCTTTCGGATGATTGTGTCCCCCGAGACTTCTCGGACGGTTCCCGCTGCTGCTGCTGGATCCGCAGCTCAAGCTGCAAGGCAGCAGCAAACGCAGAGGTCCGCGCCCCGACAACGCTCACAGAGCAGGGCCCGGACTTGGCTAGAGGGAAGCGGTCTGGGACAGGGAGGAGTGGGAGCATCAGATCTCGGAATCCACCAATTGTTTGGACCCGAGAAAGTGATCTCCCCTCTAAAGTCGTCGCCCGGCTCAGGTATGCAGGCACCCCCCACTCCTGGAACCAAAACTGGCCACAGTGACGTGGAGGATGATGCCGACATGGACATGGAGCAGGACGACGAGAAGGACCCTCATCGCCAGTGAAGGAGGATGGCCATAGGACGGACCAGACGACAACACGGATCGCCCACGAATGATGCTCGGACTCGGAATGGAACGACCTGTGTGGATGATGATGACTGGACTGATTTATGGACTTGGCAATGGATACGGACGCACTCGGATTGACACAAAGATGAATCGGACTACCCACGTATATTAACCACTGGAACTAAAGTAATGAAGTAATGGACTTTTCTCTCTTATTTGTTATACTACAGAATGTAGTAGTGGGATTTATTTTTCTCACAGAGAGCCGGAGGAATTTTTTTTTACTTTTTCGCCATTTACACGGATCATTTTTATCTTTCCACTTGTATCAGTAGTGAGGACACTAAATGCTCCTGCTTGTACTTGTTATGATCTTTTATTATTGTGTTGAGTGACTTTTGTGTTTACTCGTGGTGATTTGTATTATTTTTCCTCTTTTCATATGCTTTATTGTTCTATTACCCGATTTTTAAACAATGTTTTAAACTCTTTAAAAGAAAGAGGGGGTATTGTAGTGGTCGTGTGTTTTATGGGTTCCGGGATAGTGCAGTCCGGGAGTCCGAGACTGTCCGCTGGTTGATTCCAGTCCTTTCGGACTGACGCCAGAGGGCAGTCAAGGGCTCTCGGATCTATCCGAAGCACAGACCCTGGAAGAGTGGTCTGTAGCTTATTTACTATTATTTGTATTCATCACTTTATATTGTGTCTTTTCCTTATATATTGTCATTTTATGCTATGCAAATGTTCCTTTATGTGTTCGTACCCAATCTCTGGTTTTACTTATTCTTAACTTCGCTTTTATAAGAATATCTGTGATATCGATATTCTTCACACCTTGTTTATACTATTTCCTATTGTATATGTTCTCTTTCTGGCTGGTCCAGAAAGGGTTGGTCTAAGGTTGTGAGGTAATAAAACCAGAGTATGAGAGTAATTCTTGTTCCGTTTTATTCCTAAGCTAAGAGTCCCGAACCGAGTTCACTACAGCAGAATAGATTAAGAGATAAATGGTTTATTGGAATAGTTTAGTTAATAGAATTTTCTTGGCATATATAATATGTGGAATAATATAAGTAATAGTATTGGGTGGGGAAGGATCTATAATTTGAAGTCCTGGGGGGCGTTTCATAAGTTAACGCAGTGCGCGTTCGTTATGGTAGCGATAAATTTAGCGCGCGTTTGTTATTGTAACGCAATGTTATTTGACGTCAATTTTGGCCCTTAACGCGCGCTATGTTTGGTAACGACTGTCGTTAGGCCCTATAGCGCGCGCTATTCAAACTTATGAAACGCCCCCCTGGTATATACGGGGAGAGAAAGAGGATCCATAGTTTTAAGTCCTCATATTAACGTTAGAGTTAATGATTAGTTTTCATGAACATATCCATATTTCTTACTTAGTTTACATCGAATGTCATGAAAAAATGTATTAGATGTCTTCGTCTGGGATTCCTTATATAACGACTGTCTCTCTCTAAACATGATGTTAGATGATTGCTTGACTAGAGATGCATTCTCAGCGTAATTGGCCTAATTATTTTCACAATTTCTTTGATTCTTTTGGTCTTTTAGAATGGAATATTAGTGGAAATAAAGGAAAACTGGCATTTCTTGAACTTCTTGAGTTTCTCATGTGTTTATGATTATTGCCTATTGATTATTGCTGACTAGGTCTACCATAGGAGCGTCACCGGACGCCTTGTGTGATGGCGGCGATCTCCTCTCGATACGTTCCAATCTGGCCAGGATTGCCTCCAAGGCACCGGCGCCAGGATTATCCTTACCAGGACTACCCTTACCAGGAACTTTCTGGGTGTCTTTCACCTGTTTCTCTAGGAATTCCAAATAAGCTGGATCCGCTCTGTCTGTGAAGCCGCCGGGGAGAGTCATGGCGTAGTTAGTATCAACGACAGGTAAGTCCGAGTTCTCTTCACTTGTCTCCGATGAATCACTAGAAATACTTGAATCGGAAGCCTCAACCCCAGCTAATAGCGTAGCAGCAGGGTCTAATATATTGCAACAACTGCCAAAAGGAGGTGAATGCACGAATTTACACTTGGAACACCTGCCCTTCGGAGGCATAACCTAGCCGACATAGGAGAAGAAAAAATTTTCGAGCTCCTAACATGGCTGCAAGAAGAGAACTGGCGCGAACCACTGCTGCGTGCCTGGGGGTCAGCTGACCCGTGACCACTTCCGGTCGCAGATATATTCCCATATACACATATATCGGTAAACATGCATATTTACCAATAATTAAATATAAATTAAGTATCTATGAAGCCCCCCAAGGATCTCCCTGGATACCCCCGGGATGTGATGTAATTCCTCCAACCCCCGATAGGGTATTCATGTCCAGAGCAGAAGATATTCCTGAGATGTAATGTTTTTATCATAGATACTTCATTATGATTGTAACACCTTCGTGAATGAAATGTTCTCGACTTCAATTATACTTGGGTCTAAGTATATCAAATACATTGGGAGTCAAAAAGCACAGTAATATAGTACTGAGTCTGCTTTGTGATTATAGGTTTCAATAAGTAGTCTGTTGTACCATCAAGTACATACTAAGTTATTAAGTGACAAATGAATATGATTTAACATTTTACACAAGATATCAATATAGGTCAATATAGGACTTAATGTCGCTGTAGACCAGAACAAAGAAACAACATTTTTTTCAAAAGTCGACTTAGACCCGAGTATGATTGACGAGTAGGAACGTTTAGAGGTGTTTCTGTGTATTTCTAGCTAAAAGAAATAGAATTGAATTTAATTGAAAACATTTTTATTTGTACCTATAAGGGTGTTATACAAATAGGAGCGTACATCTGAATCCAAATCCAGGTCTTCCAGTATTTTCATAACTATACAGAGATTTCACAGTGGTTTTTTTAAATGTTTTATTTGCGAACAGTTTCAGGGTTACCTGATAATTTCATGTTACACAAATGTGGAAAACAGTAACATAAACTATTTAGTAGCAATTGACTTGAATTTTTTTCTTGATTTAACGACTTTTAAATTATTTAACCTCTCTAACAGCTTTAGTTTAGCTTCCATTAATATGGCCATTGTTTTAAACATTATATGCGACAACACTACTAACTTACACATATTACAACATAGGTCATGTGCAGTACCAACCATACAGGTCGCAGAGGGAATGTTTTTTGTATTTTTTGCCATCGAAATCATGAATAATATAAGAATGCACACAAGTATATCATATAAAACATCAAAACTATTATTTGTCAGGGCATTCATGATGCTCCTGGCACCTCATTCTCTAATTCCACAGATACAATGGCTTTAATCTGTTTCATACAAATATTAAAACAGTTAGTAGATATAAGTTGCTGATATAGGGAAATATGAGATTGGGGGCGAGTGATAGATGAACAGGGGCGGTACCAGAAGGAAGGTCTAGGGGAGGGGGCACACTTGAGGTCAAAATCTTCTGAATTTGCCTGTTTGGAATGTCATTGCAATGCATAACAGTTAATTTGCCTAATGACAATGAAATAAAGCCCCCACAACTCTAATTTGTCTAACAAAATGACAACCCAATTTTCTGGCACCACAAAAAAACTTTTTGAGAAAATAAAATTAACGAAATTAATTGTCTCTATTGAGACCCTCTTGAGTCCTCACATTTGAGCATATATATAGGTTTATTTTGTTCAGAATTTAGATTTTACTGGACCCTGTCATGGTTCCTTTGGGAAAAGGAAATAACTGATAACCCCAAATTGTCCAAATGATGAACAAATCATAACTGTAAACTGTTCAATCTCACTGATTCTTGTTTTGAGACCGTCTGAAATTTAAAAACCTGTAGAGACATTCTGGGTCTAAAAATGCTTTTTGAATAGAGGCCCTGAAACTGAATAACAATGATGAAGACAAGACAGCGTGCCAATAATTTTTTTCAAGATTTTAGCCTTATAGTTTAATGTTAAAAGAATTATTAAGCTAAAATTAAATATGGGGTTATTGGGAGTGTTGTACATG
The DNA here is from genome assembly GCA_942159475.1 of Sthenelais limicola. Taxonomy (NCBI): domain Eukaryota; kingdom Metazoa; phylum Annelida; class Polychaeta; order Phyllodocida; family Sigalionidae; genus Sthenelais; species Sthenelais limicola. The sequence continues at coordinate 268,296 of OW804102.1, read as the reverse complement.
TAGAGTCACAGGTTTGAAGGAAAGTGCAAATTCTGGCAGTGCTTTAGTGGCCATTTAGGGGCCCTCGGCCCCTCTGAGTTAGGGGGGGGCACAGGGACCATTTTAGGGGGTCTAGGGGGGCCGGTGCCCCCCAGGCCCCCCCTGGTACCGCCACTGATGAAGACCAGTTTAGAGAATGCTTATCTTGTTATCTTGTTGCTGGGTAGATATATTGAGAATGTACGCAGAATGCAATTTATATATAGATATACACATGATATGGGATAAGTTTATCACAAGTTTACAATCAAAATATGTGATGTGCTTCAGGCAAATGAGTCACAAGTTGCAAACTCAATATTTTCCAAAGTGATTCAAATTTACACGATCTCTTTGTTGGAATGTTTTCATTTTGGGGGAGTTTAGCACTTAAAGTCATAATAATTTATGTACCAAATTTTAAGACTATTAAAATCCCGCCTGTTCCTTCACCATCACTGAAAGAGCTAAAGTGCCAGAACTTTATACCATTTTATTGTGTTTATTGAATTGAGGGAACATTGGCTTCATTGAACTGTTAAATGCAGGGCAGAACCCTTCTGTGTCATTATTGCCTCTCGCTGTTAGAAGTACAATGAATGAAAAGCTAAAATAACGATAATATAAGTAAGGATTCGTGCTACCTCAGTCAAAATGTGGAAAGAACGTCTACTTGCTCAGAATAACCATACAAGTTTTAAAACATATTTGACGCAATTTGAAATGGAAACAGCTTAATTTGCAAAGCTTATGAACCAGATTTTTCATTGAGAAAATATTTTTGATTTCAACATTTTTATCAAGTATTCTCAAAATATTCCTATAAAGTACTGACTACTACTTGAACAGTGGGAAATGCAAATCTTGAGCCATAAATTCATCACACAATATCACAGATTTCTTAGATCAGAGTTACATTACACAATATCTTGTCATACTTATCACTTTATCTGCGTCAGTGAAACATAATCGTCGATTTTTGGTCATTCTCCGTGTTGAATTTTACTGTAGTATTAGTGATGTATTGATTTGGAACAGTATTATGACTTAACAATTAATGTGTAATCACTTCATGATTATCAATTAGCATTAATTATTATCCCCATTATTTCAACTTCTTCTTTACCCCTTCTTTAATTCTTCAATAGTTCTACAATATCCGATATCCAGATAGACAATAATTTATATAACAAATATCGGATACATATCAATTATTTTGGTAATATTAAAGGTCCAATCGACAACATTTCGGTCCTATGCACACCGGATTCAATAGTTGTCAGCTATAGGTGAATTGGAAACACACTGTTTTTTGCTTTTCTCAATCCCGTTCTATGTACATGTAAGGCTGCATAAATGGAATGAATTATGTTCATCCTACCATAAAATGGCTAACCTTTCTTGTTCCATTTCACGTTTGTAGTCGTCATCACATTCCAAAACCTCATTCTGTATCTGTGCTACTTGTGTGCGTCTGGGTTGTGGAGGTAGCTCTGGTGGCTGCCCGGGTGGCTGCCCGGGTGGCTGCCTGGGTGGCTGCCCGGGTGGCTGCCCGGGTGGCTGCCCTGGTGGCTGCCCGGGTGGCTGCCCGGGTGGCTGCCCGGGTGGCTGCCCGGGTGGCTGCCTGGGTGGCTGCCCGGGTGGCTGCCCGGGTGGCTGCCCGGGTGGCTGCCCGGGTGGCTGCCAGGACGAATCTCCCATGTTTTGTCTTGCTGCTGTCCTGTACTGGCGAGGAACGCCTCAATCTGTGTAGCAATATTAGAAATTGGGTCATATTTTCAGAAAATGTACAATTGGCAGTTGTACACACTTAGTAAATTCTGCAAAAGTAGGCTGCAGTTCGGTCAATATTACGTAAATTTGAGCATATTTGGCATTGCATTAATTCTAGCAATTTGTTTGGTTAGGTTGAACTGTATTTTGAACTTTATTTTCGTCTGGAATCTGGGTTATTTGAGAGGATTAGTGAAGGTAAATTGTACATATTCTGAAAATCTGACCCAATTATGTATCATCTCCAGTGAACAGGACTAGCTAAACTGTTCAATTGTTAACATATCATTATGTATAATAGTGTAAGTGTCTGGTAGGGTCACTAATTGTTCTTTTTAAAAATGCCTAGAGATTGTGTAATGATGATATTAATAATTCAATATAAAGTAATGTTAACATAATGTTAATCTCATCAGTAGAACCGAATATTGAGTCAGTTAAACATGTGTACAACCACCTGTATACATCTTTTCATGAAAGGGTTTTGATCGACTTAACCCTTTATCCTGAAATATAACTGTGATAATATACCAGAAATAAATCTAATTGATACATACATCAGATCAAACATTCGAGTTTGTATTTCACTTATCTCCCCACCTGCTGCTGCATTGAGCTGTGCGACAATTCCATCCAAGGTCAGGTGCCAAGGTTGCAGGTGTCCCGAGCTCCCGGGTCCGCCAGCTCCTGTTAGGCCTAGTGTGTGTACAGATAGAGTCACACTATTCTGAATACAAGATAAAGCCGTAATGTTTGGTTTCACTGCTCTGACATTTAACAGTTCACAGCTGTCTCAGCCGATATTGATTACCAGGCTAACAACAATGATAGATGTAGACACATTACCTTTCTATAGGAAGACTATTTAGGTGTATGCAGAGTATGATTTCAGGCCCTCTCCTGACTCCACTGATCTCCCTTAATGAGAATGTGTTGTGAGAATTGACCATATGGGTTAGATTTTCAGAAAATCTACAATCTACAGTTTTACACATCCATCAAATTCTGCTTAATTAGAGTGAAATTTGATAAATATCAGGCATATCTGTAAATATTCTGTATTGTATTCATTCGAAAAATCTGTCAGGTTATGTTGGACAGTATTTGAACCTGATTTTCATCCTAAATGTGGGTTATTTTAGAGGATTGGTGAAGGCCAATTGTACATTTTCTGGAGACTTGACCTATATATACTGAGTGATGACTTGATTACTATAATGAGACATACCTCTTCAGGTTGCACTCCACACGGAGGACAGGGAAACTTGTGCTTGTGCTTCCCACTCTAGGAATCCTCCTCCGGCGGTGCTGCCTGACGATCCTGCTGACCACCTCGTCCTTAAACCTGGGAATCTGGAGTGGGCACTTTGGGCACAATTGTGCGGGTCATCTTTGGGTGTAAGTCCTCAGCTAGTCATAGGCCTTAGGATTTAATTGATTTGAAAATGATATCATAGAACGGTACCTCCTAGTTGATCTGGGGTAAGGATCTCATGGACCTCATTTATTTCTCATGGCACACAAGCTGATAGCGGAGTGTGTTCAATAGTAAAGAGTCGTTGAGGGTCCATGTGTTCCTTCATCCCACATCAACTACGAGATGTCATTTTATATTACTCCACGGTGGTGATGAGGGAATGTTAAATTATCACAACAAGTCTTTCATTTACTTACAAAATTACGGTGAGGTGTCGGCCATTGTTCTCTAGTCAACATCAACACTTCTGCAATTTTACATCACCAAAATCAGGACGATGAGAGCCAATCAAATGACTTTCAGGATGAAGGGAACCAGTCAAATGACTTTAATTTCACCGTGGAGTAAATTACAAGTTTAATCTGTTTAGTTGTTATGTCTTCATTTCTTTTATATTGATTAACCTATTTATAATCACAATTATCAGAGCCTCTTGTCCCCTGTTACAATGTGGTGCAAGGGCTAATTAATTACTAATTAGGGAACATTATTCAGAACATATAAGTACAATGGAAGGATGATATCTCTCACCTGTAATCTCACCTGTAATCGTCAATATCTACCCCTGAAGGATGACGAGACGCTAAACGATGTAACAAGATTTGGAAACCTGTCACTGGGCGCATTATTACAAAAGTCATGATTAAGACTATTTGAAGTTTTTGTCCAAGTGCACACTTTTCTAAATCTTTCAGTAGGGCTGGACATCCATCACAGATCACACGATTATATGAAGTCTTGGGGGAAGAGCGACCCTGTGCAGGGCCTTCTCTGGGGTGAAACCCTCTCCACGTGTCACCTTGTATAGCCTGATGCACTTTATATGCTGATTAATTACTAATTAATTATCAATATTATTGCCACAAGTAGTAGAGTAACAATACCATAGCGATGAAAACAGACGAGATCGTAAATTTCTGCCTTAAGCTTTTCGTTCAACAGGTGTGCTCAAATTCAAAATGGCGGCTGTGCTATCGATTGGTCCCGCCCAGTAGCAGGATATCAACCAGGCATCGAGGTGCTTAAACTGGGTAGATATATTGTGAATGTACGCAGAATGCAATTTATATAGATATACACATGATATGGGATAAGTTTATCACAAGTTTACAATTAAAATATGTGATGTGCTTCTGGAAAATGAGTCATAAGTCGCAAAATGGATATTTCTCAAAGTGATTTATTTATAAAATATCTTTGTTGAAATATTCTAATGTTTGGGGTGCTTAATGCTGCTAGTCACATTGATACGTGTGCAAATTTTCAAGGCAATGTATTAAAGCCATCTATGCATTTCTAAGGTCATTTTATGGAGTATATTTAGGTATTTTATTAGTAATTATCCACCCAAAAATATTAATAACATTTTTAAAAATAAAAATTGAAATTATAGAAACAATACGTATACGTCCTATTGTTTACTATCATTAGAATTGGCTTCATCTCATCTTATCAAATATGGTGATATCTCAAAATCCTTTTTTTGCGACTCATTTCCCTGACAGAACGCAAGTTCCCCGGAGAGTTAAATGAGAGCGCTGTCTGACTCATCCCGCCGTAGAGTTGTGGTTCTTTCCTCCCACCAGTGTATATATAGTAGTGCAGGACCGTCTCCCATGTACGAGGGGAGTGCACAAATCATAGCAATCAGCAAATTTAACTCTAAAATTGTAAAGTATTATCGGGGCAATGACTTAAGATGCATTTCATTTTTCGTAAGACATCAGTTGCTAATATATATGCGTCAAAACTAAAATTATATGCATGCATATTTCGAAAAGTACCACAAGAACAATAATTGCTTCAATAATATTTATTATATATTCATGATCTCATGTTTTACATGTCACAGCAACATCATATGAGGCAGGTCCAACATTAAGAAATAAACATTTTATTTGAGATATTCACATGAATATCTATACATACTGGGGTGTATACAAGAGCAGCATGCTCCTATTACATGCACAATAACCAACACAGGTTCACAATATAACATCACATCAATAGGACAGGCAGATCTGCCACCGTGTATTGCTGTCTTAAATATTTCCGCTAATGTTGTCGATCATAAACCCCAACAAACCTCCGCTGGGAGAAGAAAACAAAAGTCAAAACTGTGAAACAGCTGTTGTCGAATTAATGGCTAAGATGCTGTTACACTCACTGATCTACAGTCAGTTCCACGGTAACATACGCTGATTGTTTCCTTTGAGTGCTGTAACAATAATCAACCCACATTTACATCACAAGATGTTCCTACGACGTTTAATTGCAGGAGGACACCTGTAAATACCTTTCTTTGTGCTGGTCATTGTCTGACCAGGCAACACACCCCCGACATAGGCTGACACACAGTCACTGATAGTTCTAGGCTTGGGAATAGGGGATTTGCATGCGCATGTATGTTACGGTGCATCTTGGGAACGATTTTGTTGAAGTCTGACCTAAGAATATTTGGCAACATTTTTATCGAAAAGTGCAAGAATGTTTTCACCAATATCACAGCTTGTGTAAATGATCTATGGTAACCAAATGCATGATGGGAAAGATGGGGACCTTTGTTATAGAAACCTGTATAACAAGTGGATATTGACATTAGGGCATAGCTAATTATTACATGCCGAACATGGAATGTTTTCTATCGATTTTAGACTGCACCATAATTCCTTGCGAGTCAAGATTCAAGATGGCGGCTATACAAATCCCCTATTAAAAGATTGAAATATACTGACATTTGTATACGGGTCAGATTTTCAGAAAATGTACAAATCACCTTCACCAATCCTCTCAAATAACCCACATTTAAGAGAAAAATGAGCTTCAAAATGCAGTTTAACATAACAGAACTTATACTTTAAATCAATGCGATACCAAATATACTCAGATATACCCGGTATTCATCGTTAATTCAGCCTAATTTAGGAGAATTTCCTAAATGTGTAGAGCTGCCAATTGTACATTTTCTGAAAATCTGACCCATACATTGTTAGAAGACTCTATTATTGAATAAAGACCTCAAACCTTTCAAATACCTTTTATTTCATTCCAATACGAAGAGAGTGGCCTCATCTAGAATATTGAAATCGGGCTGTCAAAGTGACATTGCAGCCACATGCATGCACAACTTGCCTGGGACCAGCTATTCTTTGAGACGGAAAGGCATTGCGTTCCGAGGGGCACATTGTGAGCGGTATTAGGTGCAAGTCCCATAGAGTCCCATAGTTAACTTTTGAGCTTCAATCCAGCGAGAAATATTGAAAACATTTGTAAAATATCTTGACATCAATATTTTGTCTGATAAGGGATACTCGTATTAAGATATATGTGAAAGGATTTGTCCTGATATACAGCATACAGGTGATTGTACGATCCAGAATTCATTTTCTGACAACAGTTCCTACTGTACCACTACCACTATAGCAGAACTCACTCGCCGTCTCAAAGAATAGTCATCCTCACAAACAAAGATTAGAAAACTGATATGAACTTAGGATGTATAAATCGTAATCAATGGCTCCGTTTTTTTCCATTTCCTTTACCCAAGGTGTAAGAAATGAAAGGTTTCTCTTTTTATTTCTTTTGCACACTGGCCGATGAGAAAACTCATCTGCGGGGAAAACTTTCTTTCATGTTCACAAAATTAGAATTATTATCACATAACTATTATTTCTGATGTCATTCTCTGGTTACTCATGTACTTCAGTCATTACGGGGTGTAATAAATATTGAATGAACCTTGGAATGTTTGGTTTCTCCCATGGTTATGCGCCTCGGTAAATGTGTGGAATGTTGGTGGGTTTGGCTGTGCTACGCCCTCCCACCTTCCCGCCTTACTCAGCCACCATGGGAGAAACATCACACTGAGTACGTTTTTTTTTCTTATTTCGATCAAAGGCCCAGAAATTTAATTACAAAGAAAGGTTCAATTGAAATAACACTCTAGGTCAGAACCCTCAGATCAGATAAGAATAGTATGCCAACCTATTTCGCTGATCGGTTTTCTGGCACATGACTCGGCGTTTTAATGGGAATATAATGACACTTTGCGGCTTGAGGCGAGAGGCTTTCCCTCAGTTTGAAGGGACACTCTCAAGTCTGGGCCTGCACTGATAAGGCGATGTCCATCATGGACGTGTTCAGGCGCTGCCTGTATAAATGACATACAATATAACATAACTACTGCTAACTTAAAAACAGCAGAAACGCCAAGAAAAGAAAAGAAAGCATTGACATTAAATTAAATTAAATGCAAGTTTCAGGACCACACCGCTCCCATCTTACAAGAAGGAGTTAGATACATTATAAATCAACATTGACTCATATCATCGAAATTGACCAAGATGTCCCTATATTGAGAATTTACTACAAAATACAAATAAGGATGAAATAATCACTCAGCACCTCTCTCGTCATATCGTCGCTTCCATTCTAGTTGTAATGCTTGGACAAAGGTATCACAGTCAGTTTCTGTACCTAGGTTCAAAGGCAAACTATTCCACAAATGTTTTCCTTTTATAAAGACACTACTTCTCATTTGTTCTTTAATTTTCAACATATTATATCGTCTGCCTCTTAAAACATGGTTCAAGTTTACCAGTGGCTCGTAATTACCCTGGCGAGAACCACATCAATGAAGTGAACTTACATGCACCTTATCTAAAAAAATATAAAATAATAATAATATTGTGAGATCCTTTTATTCCTCTTTGTTGATTGATTAACTCACATCGTCTTTCATGTGTCACAGGAAAATGAATATGTCGCATGAAATGGACTTTGAGATATCACCATATTTGATGAGATGATCGAGATCAAGCGGATTCCGATGATGGTAATTATTGGGACATCTAATCAGTATTTCTTTATTGTTTTACGCATGATAAAAGTGAGTGACATTGGCTGATGGGGATGAGGATAAGTAAAGTAAGATGAGTGAAGTAGTTAGATATTATGATAGAACCTCACGAATAGGTATTATTAGCAATAGGATAGCATGGGTCAGAGTCAAATCTTTTCCATGGCTGCACAAGCCCGATAGGGCGAGTGCTGTTATGTGAAAAGATTTGACGAGGATATACAATATGTATTCAGGTACATTTATACATATGTATTCAGGTTACAAACAGCACTACACAATTCATTTCTCAAATGTCTTTTCCACAAGGTCTCGTTGTAGGAATGTTTAGATTTTTGGAGTGTTAAGTCGAATCAGTACAATCTCAGTAGAATCTGTACATTCAATATGTCTCTGTGTTTCTGAGGTCATTAAAAAAAGTACATGTAATTACTTTACCAGGGATTGTCCCTCAGAAATATCAATGAATATTTTATAAAACATACAAATATATACTTATTAGATGTGCTAACGTTTAACATCGCTGGAATCTGTCTAACCCAATCTTTTATGATATCTCAAAATCCATGTTTTCGCGACTCATTTTCCTGCTTGAGAGTTGTTCTTTTTATTCTGGACAAATGGATCATTTAGCACCAAGATCATGCAACAAATAGAGCATTCAATATTGACATATGGTAGATATATAGGCGAAAGTGCATGAGGGAAGATCTGTCAACCCATATTTCCCACGGGCGTAGCAATTTTAGTGAGTTCGCGTTAGTGAACAAACGGAATTGCGTGTTCATTAGGTTTTGTTCATTATACCTTTCAGAGATTGGTATGATACTCCCATTCTTAAGCACTGATTGTCATATCAAAGAGAGCGGGTAATACAGTGACCGTATTACCCCGGTGTATTACCCGCTCTCTTTGATATGACGATCAGTGATTTAGCCAATGGGAGTATCATACCAACCTCTGGAAAGGTATAATAAAGAGTAATATAACCTTGAAGGTGAACATCCATCTAAGGGAAGAACATAATAGATGGATAGCCCCAGGAGCACACACAGATATCAGCTGAATATCACCAATATCTGTAAGTAGAGAATACACTGTCCGGCAGTGTCCCTTCATCCATGTGCATAACGGCTATTGTCAGAACCTAAGTCATTATTACATTTACCATGTTTGGGCTTGCGCCCCTATACTTGAAGAAAGAACATGTGTATTTACTATATGTGATGTGTTCCAGGAAAATGGGTCAAAAGTCGCCAGAAATGAACTTTGTAATATCACCATATTTGAACAGATGAGATCAAGCTGATTCTAATGATGGTGAACATTAGGACATCTATAAAATACTTCTATATTTTCTTTTTTAAGTTTGCAATATTTCTTGGTGGACAATTACCAGTAGATTAACTAAAATATACTTCGTAGGATGACCAAAACACAAAGATATACTGTTTTGGAATTTGGTACATGGATTTATATGACGTAAATCGCTAGACCACCTGAACGTTAAATCATTCCAACAAAAATATCTTGTGAATAAATGACTTTTGAAACTCTTATTTCTGCGACTTGTGACTCATTCTCCTGAAACCTATCACATTATGTATTACTACATTTAATTGAGGATGAACAGGGTTTCTCCTCTGGCTAAGGCAAGGCGTCAAGGCCCCTGTTGCATAAACTAAGGAAAGTAATTTTCTTATTGCAATTCCTTCCCCTGTAGGGAGGGAAGAATTCCTTCCAACATGTGAAATTCCCAGCTGGAAGAAATAGATTATACACTAAATGGTGGGTAGGAATTTGTATTCCAACCGATTGAAGGATGGGGGGAAAGAGTAGTTGTGAATTGCCACAGACAATTCTTTCCTTAGCTTATACAACAAGCCCCAGTGGTGTGACGTCACAAGAGGTAAACAAACAATACATCCGCAGTAAATAACTATATGCAGATAATCCCCAACACAGCGTCTCTAGGATTAGCATCTGCATATGTGTTGAACAATTTTAGCAACCTAAAATTCCTTGGAAAATCTGTGCTAAAGTAAAAATAGTAAATTTACGTTGAGAACCTGTTACCAGTGCAACCATATAATTAAGACAGTTTTATAACTTTCTTATTCATTGAGATCATGTTTAATAAATTTGTTCTGATCAACATCAGGAAAATATGAATTTACATAATTACTGATGAAGCAGTGGTGAATAGCGGCCATGGTCTCATGGTCTCACGGTCTCACGGTCTCATGGTCTCATGGTCTCACGGTCTCATGGTCTCATCTCTATCACATCCATGTGATGAACCGCTTAACAACAAGTATTGAATGTTATTGGGTAAATCCTGGTATAGATAATGTGATGTTAATTATTCTGCATCCAACTGATCCAAATCATGATTAGTATAATTGTCTGAGGCGTAGGATTATGTAACCATAACAACCATATTAGATTAAATATTAAATAAATACCATCTTCAAACCAACTCATTTGTTGAAGATCTGATGCTTCATGGACAATAAATAAGTTGTGAGACGAGCCATGGAAATACTCGTGACATTATCAGAAGCATTCAGCAAAACCCCACACAACCATATTTGTAAATTTGTAAATATGGTTGAATAATCATAGATTCATAACTGTCAACATAACGTTCCACAAATGTTGACCCCGTCACCCCCGACGACGGAGACCGATAGGGAGTAAACTGGCTGCGGCACGTCCTGCAGCACAGCCGGGCAAAGCAGTCATCCTTCATCGGTCTCCGTCGTCGTCAGGGTGGTGCGGCATTGGGGTCAGATTTTCAGAAAATGTACGATTCGCCTTCACCAATCCTATCAAATAACCCAGATTGCGGACGAAAATAAAGTTCAAAATACAGTTCAACCTAACCAAACAGATTGCTAGAATCAATGCAATGCAAAATATACTCGAATTTACATTTTCTGAAAATATGACGCATATATACAGGAGCGGTATAATGCTACTGACATGATACAGGTCTATTGCACAGGTTGCACCTCCGTCTATACAACCTGTCACCTTTTATAAATAAAGATTAAATATAGTTCCCGATCCGTCCCGTTTGTCAGGAACATAACTGTTGAAGTATATAGTTTGAGACGAACGGTGAAATATACTGTTCACCGGTAAATGCATCAGCTGAGGTTTAACATAGTTAACCTTCACATATAACATGGATAAATATTGACCCTGAACCGTCCCGTTTGTCGGTGGGCTGATCTAGCTTTCATTATATACAGGGCATGGGACGAACGGTGAAATATAATTCTCACCGACATATTATTTCTTAACATGCAGTAAAAAGGAATATATTCTGACTTTACAAAGGTCAATCTGCCTTCTGTTGTTCAAGTCAGTATAATTAATGACCACAGTACATTAATAGTACATTTACACATTGTAATGTACAACACTTTCTTCTCAAGAGACTTCCCGATCAAAGAAATATAATATTTGGCTCAGATTTTCAGAAAATGTACAATTCACCATCACCAATTCTCGAATATACTCGAATTTATCTAGTATTGGCCAAATTGCAGCCTAGTTTAGCAAAATTTACTAAATGTATACTGCTGCCAATTGTACATTTTCTGAAAATAAAGTAGATTTTAAAAATAATATCAAAAGCGCCCAGGGGTACAACTAAGGAAACCTAAGACCATAAGATGTCAAGGTTTACTGGCATAATTTTGCTGCAACCACCAAAAAGATACAAGACAAAAGAACTGCACTACAAATACAATTAAGTAAACTTCCTGGTGTTGATGCCCTACTGTCCCAGTCGATACCGCGCATGCGTCTACATCTATATCCTGCCTTATCTACAGCCCATTTATTGCCTGGCAGACACATCACCCATATGGGTCAGATTTTCAGAAAATGTACAATTCACCTTCACCGATCCTCTAAAATAACCCACATTTAAGACGAAAATAAAGTTCAAAATACAGTTCAACCTAACCAAACACATTGCTAGAATCAATGCAATGCCGAATGTACTCGAATTTACCTAGTATTGGCCAAATTACAGTCTAATTTAGCAGAATTTAGTAAATGTGTAGAGCTGGCAATTGTACATTTTCTGAAAATCTGATCCATATATGGTTATTGACGACGGGGGCGGGAAGGCCCAGTGACGACAGGCTCACACGATAGGCACATGGGTCAAGTTTTCAGAAAATGTACAATTCACCATTACCAATTCTCTCAAATAACCCAAGTTTCGGACTAAAATAAAGTTCAAAATACAGGTTTACCTAGTATTGACCAAATTGCAGCCTAATTTAGCAGAATTAAATAAATACGTAGAGCTGCCAATTGTACATTTTCTGAAAATCTGACCCACAAGCCGCCAACACTGCCGCCAACATTGCTTGCTTTATATCACTAAATATAACAATTTGATTTGTCTGAAAAAATATTCAGGAATTCCATTTTTACATCAGATATGCAGATATGCACAACCTAAAAGTTATTTTTAGGATGTTTCTTACATCGGAGTGACAAAAATATTTCTCCAAAATTGTTACATGCACAAATTAGTGTTTAATTTCTCCAGGCCCTGCTGCAGGCTACAGGAATACTCGGTGTGCCAGGTTAGAACCAGACTGGTTCATACAGTATTTGTACAACTCTATCTTGAATAGCTTCATCAGCATCACGGCTGATCCTTGTCTTATATAACACCAGATCCAGTTTCTGTTCCCCCTGTACCAGACATGCACAGGTAAACCCATCTATATCCACACCGGGTGTAACGACCCACAGTGTGCTGCTGAGGGCCTCCAATAAGGCATTTACACCCGCAACACTAGTTGTACCGTACCATAATACAAGCCCCCTCACCCCCCAGTCATACAGCCCCTGGAGGTGGGACACAAGTACATCATACATATCCCCCCATGGGTGGGAGGGGGGCAGGTATATATATAGCTCCCTCCTCCCCACCAGACATAATGGTGAATCAGTGATACTAGAGAGCAGCCTACCATAGTGTTGGCTGCCTGGGGGCGGTGGGTGCTGTGTACTGTAGACCTGGTAGCGCAGTGTGCTTGTGTTAGTGACTATATACAACACCTCTAGTGGCAGGTGGTACGTGTAGGGCAGGTGCAGGGCTTCACTCACATCCACACCCGGGGCCGCGTGTATAAACCTACCACCAACCTTGGTGTCAGGGTGTATCCCGTCCCACACCCGCACACAGCCCGCTGTATCAGGTGCAGGCAGCAGGGTGAGGATGTCTCCATCAGCATCAGTCCTGTAATGAAGCATAAGGTACACGTGCGTCAGTAGTGCTGGGGCAGACTTTCAGAAAATGTACAATCGGCAGCGCTACACATTTAGTCAATTTTGAGTATATTCGGCATTACATTGATTCTAGCCATATGTTTTGTGGGGTTGAACTGTATTTTGGGTTATTTGAAAGGATTGATGAAGGTGAATTAGACATTGTCTCGCAATATCAGCCTGGTGGGTATGGACGGGCAGGGTGCAGTCATGGTAACTATCATCACATGTATGTATCTATTAATTGTTGTTTCGTATAAATCAACCTATTTCAACTTTTATGCATTTTTTCAAATGTAAATTTATTTATCAATGCTTTAAAAGAGAGAGAAATCTGTTTTGTTGCCACAATACGGCTAACGCTGCTAAGTAGTGTTTTAGTAGTAGATCCGTCAGGACATTAGCCGTGGAGTATATCAAACTATCAAACTTTGTATTTTGGGGCCACTAGCCTAACTTTGTTTATTTCATACTGAAAAATTGTCCGAACTTTTTCAGGTGCTTATGTACTGCCTGGTGAAACACTGATATTCACATGTCGAATAACTGCTATAATATAGCTGGTATTTCAGCATATTTTGATGAATATATAGAAATTAAAATAAATCTATTTTATTATGATTTATACATAGTTAGCCTGTCATAAATTCATGAATCGCGCACTTTGTGAGACCTTTAAGAAATCTGGTATGGTGTTAGACCAGTCCATAAGTTTCTCAACAACCACTGGGTACAAGTTGCCCCTCACCCCTGGTGTCGGCTAGCTGCATAATTCAGAATGGCTGACGGCCAACACCAAATGCACCATAGTTTGGCTTCTACTTATCATATAGGTATAATACAAATTTTTTTTTTCTTTTTTTTTTACATTTTTAACCAGGACTATTACACCTTACGGTGGTCTTCCACTAGTACCTGGGGGGAGGAGGTGAAACTGTAGCTGCACCCGGGTTCAAACCCACAACATGCTAGGCATGCCAGTCAGCCGACCCAGCACTATTATTATTTATTTTAAGGTCATTTTCTAGGTCAAAATCCAATATGGCCGCCACTGGAAACAAAAGTGTCATATCTCAGTTCCTGTTAGCACTTGAGTCACATATAATACCACTTTATCCATGTTTTAACATATGTGATGCGTTTCAGGGAAATAAGTCACACGTAGCAAAATTATTTTTTGTCAAAGTATTTTTTTCACAAGATTTCTTTGTGGGAATGTTCCCAATTTTGGAGTGTCTAATGTTCCAACACGTATCAATACATGTACCAAATTCCACTCATAACAATCGGCATGAGTTCATCTTTTGAAATGTGCTTATATCTGATCCTATGGGTCAGATTTTCAGAAAATGTACAATTCAACTTCGCCAGTTGCGGCGTAATTTTGCAGAATTTACTAAATGTGTACAGCTGCTAATTGTACATTTTCTGAAAACCTGACCCCTATATGGTCGTTGAGTGCACCCGGTGTAGGGACAGGTCGACCACCACCCCCCCCCCCCGCCCCCCCCCCCCGCCCCCTGTCTCACGATGGGTCCATAGATCCCAGTTACAGAGCACTCTGGGAACCCTGGGTTACACTGAGAATTCACATTCCTATTTCTCCGGTGCTTTTTCTATAATTCAGCTTGATCCTTAGTTCTTCGTTTCCCAGAGGATTCTCACTGGGGAATTTGCATCCTATATCATAAAGCCTATTATCTTCACTAGAACAAGGCATTTTGTCCAGAAAGTTCCAAAAGTATTATGATCCATAATTGGTCTGGATCCGGAGTCACTAAACTCAGTTCAACGGGGATTCTTCCAGATCCAAGGAGATGATTGATAGGTCTGAAGTGTCCATCCTTATATAGAATAGGGAGGGGGTATACAGAGCTTGCAGTAAGAACAATATCATATACCTCCAGGCAACAGGTCCTACAGCAAACACACATTTCCATATACTACTCACATATAACACTGCGGTCTATGGAAGCGCCGTGACCTGCGCTGGACACAATGGTGGCCACAGGTCCGCCATATATAGTGACAGCCGATGTAACATTCTGGTTTGTTTATTCCTTCTCTATCTAGTGAAGGGATCCAGTCATTCATAGAAGAAGTCATAGCAACTTATGGGACGAAATAACATCGAGCCAGCTCCTGCACAATGAATGCATTAATAGGGTCGAATTTTCAGAAAATGTACAATTGGCAGCGGTACACATTTAGTAAATTGTGCAAAATTAGGCTGCAATTTGGTCAATACTAGGTAAATTCGAGTATATTCAGCATTGCATTGATTCTAGCAATCTGTTTGGTTAGGTTGAACTGTATTTTGAACTTTATTTTCGTTTGGAATTTGGGTTATTTCAAAGAATTGATGAAGGTGAATTTTACATTTTCTGAAAATCTGACCCAATAGAATGCTAGTAGAAAAATCTACTTATTTCTACCAGAATTATAGAAAAATCCCTCTGCGAGAGGTCCTGGGTGGGGATATCCCCTCCAAGGCTGGCTGACGGGAGAATTGGAAGGCAAAGTCTGTCCAACAAAGCAGCGGCCGGGCGGGTTTAGCCTAAACACATTGTCAGTCCTCTATGGGGGATACTAAGATAACGTTGAACAAATAAGAAATAGAAGGAAAGTCAGTATCTTCTTCTGAAAAATATCCATTCATGGTTTCCAGATGGCCGTAGATCCACCATGTAATCATCATTTCTACCTCCATGTGTCTCACCAAGAGCGTGTTTGTGTGAATATGCTCCATCCTGATGACGGAGGTGGATTACTGCTAATAGCGCATCTATATTCACATTGGGTTATTGTATAGAAGTAAGACATAATCAAGTGAAACTATACATTGGGAAGGCTCTAATCTCTATGGGTCTAGTTCTCTTATCATATCCTGGCAGTTTCATATCTGTAGCTCAATGTTGTTCCCGTCAGTCTAAGGAATCTCTCTCCCTAGCTGCATAAGGTCAGGTTTTACATAATTGGGGTTATTTGGGAGAATTGGTGAAGGTGAATTGTACATTTTCTGAATATCTGACCCATATAATGACATACTCATGGATCCCAGTTGTCAGAAGTTAATCTATATGGGGTCCTCCAATACAGCCCATGGGTTCACACATAGACCGTGGTCACATTTTCAGAAAATGTACAATTGGCAGCTGTACATATTTAGTAAGTTCTGCTAAATCAGGCTGCAGTTTGGTCAATACAAGGTAAATTCGAGTATATGGCATTGCATTGACTCTAGCAATCTGATTTGAATTGTACATTTTCTGAAAATCTGACCCACGTGGGCATGCCTAGAGTGAGCAAGCCAGGATCATTCAAACCTTATTGCTAGCAAAATTATTAATCAAAACTAAGCATAAGCATGAACTTGAATTGTTAGACAATATACTGGTATATCAAAGAAGATAATTGATTTATAACCTACCATGTGACTGGTAGGAGTTGCCCAATGGTGCCCTGGAAGGCAGACACCTGGTCTTCCGCTTCCATGGACGCGAGGATCGTCAGGACGTTGGCGATGACTGTAAGGCCAGCAGGTGTTGCCCAGTAGTCATTGTGGGGAAGGCAGCGTGGGCAGGGATGGATACTCTGGTATGTGGTCACACTGGGCCCTTCTTCCTTCATCTGCTGGGTGGTAGTAATTAGAGACATCTTGGTTTTGAATTCATCATTCGTCCCACAAGTACATCCTTTTTTTTTAATTTTTATTTTGCGAAACAGTTTTATTCCTTTTGCTTTGACCTTACTTTGCATTGATATTACCGTGTTCACAATGCCAATATAGTCATCTTTGGTGAATTCCATCATGCGGAGAATATATGCCAATACATAAGTCAATTCCGGTCGTCCACTTACAAGTGTTATTAAAGACCTTTGAATGGGCGGGGCACATTCCTCTATGAATTTGGTAGCACCAAATTCACAGAAAGCTCTATGTGTCCAGGTAACGAGGTCACCCCGCTCTGCATTTAGCATGTCCACGTTTGTCTCGATATTGAGAAAGGGAAGTTTGTGAGCCACCTCGCCGATGTCAGAGGTGAACAGCTGTTTTTCACCTTGGAGGAGATAATTAAATGCCAGCTCATGCAGTTCTTTTAGAGCATCATCCTCAATGGATTCCCGCCGAGAAATGAATCTTTCTAAATGACAGAATATTGTGAACTCATTTAGATCAGCAACCTCGTCAATGGTTATTGACTTATTGAAAGCTAAAATAGATACGATCACCAAGAGTAATGGATTACAGAGGAGAGTTTGTATCCTATCATTTGATTTCAGGATGCCCTTTAATTTGTCGGAATCAACTTCCCTTTCAGAGAAATATTTTGAAATGAATTTCAGAATATTTTCTTCTGAGAAACCGGCCACAAATATACTTTGCAGCGGGTGGACATCACTGAATATGTGGGACGCCTGGTGCAGGTGACGTACACCAGCAATAATAATGAACTCAGCATCTATCATCTCCTGCCTGACGTCATTTAACAGCTCGCCGAATGAAGCGACTTCATCCAGCGAGTCTATAAGGATGGCTGTTTGAGCTCTGTTGGAGAGACACAGAGAGAAGGCCTCACTTGCTAGACGGGACCCAACATATTCACGCAAGGCCTTTTCCATGCTCTCCTTCAGCGTCCGGCCACACAGTCGAGGAGACAGATAGATGAGTTGTGTCACCCTCCCGAGAAATGTATTCCTCAGCTCAGCATCTCCAGCCTGGAGCCGGCACCAAAGAATGAGTATCTGGAGGATGACACTCGACTTTCCGGCCCCAGGTCCGCCTGAGAAAAGAATGTTTTGGGTTGTGTTCAGGCGGAGAAGGTCATCCAGCGACACTTCCTCCCGTTGGAGTCTGAGAATACAAATGTAACATTTGATTAGAATACTTTGATAAAATTATAAAGAAAATAAGGATTTTGATTCCTTGTTATTGCATGAAGATATACACGAGAAATTATAAGTATAGACAATTCCACCACTATCATGGAATTCAATATTACAGCACACACATTACTGTCAAAACAGCAGATTTTGAAACAGTCAAGTCTTGAAAGCAGCCATGAATTTCACAATGCAATTGTTTGCCCTCAGTAATAGAAGCCAATGTGTAGTACTCCCATGAATAAAAAACACTTATATGGGTCAGATTTTCAGAAAATGTACAATTGGTAGATCTACACAATTAGTAAATTCTGCTAAATTAGGCGGCAATTTGGTCAATGCTAGGTATAGTAAATTCGAGTATATTCAGCATTGCATTGATTCTAGCAATCTGTTTGGTTAGGTTGAACTGTATTTTGAACTTTATTTTCGTCTGGAATTTGGGTTATTGCAGAGAATTGGTGAAGGTGAAATTTACATTTTCTGGAAATCTGACCCACATATATCCCATTCTCACGAGATGGGTTTGGGAATGTTTTACCCCAATGAGCTTTCTACTTTCACAGAGAGAGAGAGTAAGGAAGCCCAAAACGTTCAATTAATTTTTGTATTAATTGGTGAAAATTAATTGATAGAAAAATATATAAAAGATATATTTTTAGCAAAGAAAAATATCATTTGTTTCTATATTAATCATGAGATATCCTGCGATCTTGTTTCTTGTTCATACAGTTTAATTTAGTTTTATCAAACTTACATTAATTCATATTTTTCATATATTATGCCTCCAAAATCACTTTCTGTGTGACTGTCTACTTGTTTGTGCGAATATTATTAGACACATCTCTGCACAGTTATTTGTGGTCCGTTTAAGGAAAACGAGTCACAAGTCACAAAATATGGATTTTGAGATAGCATCATATTTGAAAAGAGGAGATCAAGCCGATTCCAATGATAGTAAACACTAGGACATCTAATGAGTGTTTCTATATTTTAAGTTTGATATTTTAGTTTTGAAAAAACAATTGCAATGTTTCTGGATTGGTAATTACCAGTTTACAAAGTAACTAAATATACTCC
This sequence comes from Sthenelais limicola, assembly GCA_942159475.1. Taxonomy (NCBI): domain Eukaryota; kingdom Metazoa; phylum Annelida; class Polychaeta; order Phyllodocida; family Sigalionidae; genus Sthenelais; species Sthenelais limicola. The sequence continues at coordinate 248,902 of OW804102.1, read as the reverse complement.
ATACGAAGGCCTTCAAAACGCAAGAATATATCTAATACAATGTCTCGAAATTTGGTACATGGATTTATATGGCTATAAGTGCTAAACTTTCTAAAAATCAGAATATTTCAATAATAAGATCTTGTGGAAAAACACTTTGACAAATATCAATTCTGCAACTTGTGACTCATTTTCCTGGAACACGTCATATTTACATGAAGCATCCAGACAATAAACATAAGAACAATAATACATCGATCTCTAAAGCCTGTAAATATGAGCTTCATATTCTCAATAGTTCGACTGTAAATAACTGTCAAATTTGCCTCAAACACCTGCTGCTATATCTTTGTGACATGATCACCCATCCGCTACACTAGAAGAAACCCTTATCTTTATCTAATATGGATAGAACTATTGATAAACGGGCTAAAACTATCAATGTTTCTTTTCTTGTCAATGTATAGTTATACCGATCCCCAGGGCAGAAACAAATAAGATTAATATAGATTAATAAGATCCATTTAGCCCTAGTTGATATCCAAGCCATGCAGTATTGTTTCCAAGTAATATTGTTTATTCTTAGGACTCGCTGACCAACATAGAAGTTCCCTCATTTATAGTAACATAGATAGAATGTACTGATTCAGCCCTCCCACGTACAAGAACAATACATGTTCTATCAATCATGTCAATTCTCGTGCTTCTGGCCACTTTGACCAGCAACATTGGTCTCCCTGACTGTTGTGATAGGGTGCTTTGACCATCCCCACTGTACCCACATCTTCACAATACTCATATTGATGGATATATTGCCTTGGATGCTATGATTCTACGAGTCTCTAGACAAGTTTCCTTGTCTGTGTATGGATGGCAGAATGTCTACCGTGAAGTTCATGTCATGTCACTTACTTCATTCGGCTGAGGTCGTCCTTACTCAGGATGAGTGTGGTATAGTTGGCTGTAAGGTCATTAGTAAACTGAGTATAGGCCGGACTATTCTTTAGGACTTGATGGCGCTGGGCAGTCCTGAGGTATCTGGTCACCAATCGTTGCCTAATCTCCGCTGAAAGATCAAACATTCAAGAATGGGTGAGTATTTGATCTCCCACACAAGTGATATATTACCTTACATATGTAGTGAACGCTGTAAACATGGAATATTTTTAGCTCCTGATATTATGTCATGTAGGCCTATCTTGTGGGACAATATTACCATAAATTATATATTAACCCGGCATTATATGGTCCTTGGCTGAGCTGTTTCACAGGGCTCAAAATTATTTGTAATCGACCACAATTCATGACAATTACTTTTGATTAATCATTTTCATCCATTTTTCAGTAGCCATTTACACATTGATCCTATTGCTCACAAATATCTAAAATATTCTAACAGGTTTTCCAGCAGTTTGTCATATGAATGACATTGACCTTACTTTATTCCCATGTATCATAATGATAACTGTAATGCTAGATTTGCACCTTAAAGTGGCACTCGCAGCTCAGTCAAGGAATAAACATTTTCTACTTTTGTCCATTCTGTTCTAACCCATCTAAAGGTAGATAAATACCAAATAATATACCCTTGGAGCGATTTACAAGAAAAAGTATTGGATTCATCTGTCTGAAATTTTGTAAAAGCAGAGATTTATATCCTTCAGTGATTGCGGTGAGGCCAAGGGATTATGCACCACAACAACACCAGCAGGCCCGAAATGGAGGTTATTAATCGTTTTAGTCTCTGCCTAAGGGGGTTATAGCCCCTGAAATTTCAACACAAAACGTACACAAAAATATGGTGACATCCTGTACTCTATCGCTTATTGTTTTCACCCAACAATCGTCTTTCTCATGACAACGTTTGACAAAGATATTGTGATTCCTTCTTTTTGCATTGATTAGTTCTCCCGCCTGCACCAGGCAGTGTATATAACACTGATACTTTAACATGACCCATTCCCTACCTGCCAACGCATCTCTGGACAATCTCTGGGAAGAGCAATAACCAGCTAACTGACCCCATCTACACACACACGTCAAACTTTTTTTGGTCAAAGAAGTTTGTGGAACTATTAGCTATACCATCAGCAGATCCAGAAAGTATCTGCACAAGGTATCCTAGGAAGTAAATGGGTTATATTTCGGAATGTTAGAGTGTTTTTATATTTAAATTTCAGACGAACTACCCTCCACCCACCCGTCGCGTTGTCCACCCCACGTCCCACCCGGGCCTCGGCGCTGTTTATTCAGTAAATAAACAGCGCTATCCATTTCGAATCCCATTTGCCGGTTACGTTGATTACGTTGATTACGTTGAAGTGACTTCCAGCTTGTACGGAATGGAACAAGGGATCGGAATGGTCAATGGCGTGGATGTAGCTGTGTGGGTTGAGTGTGGAGGTTGAAACGAAAATGGATTGTGGAAGTGTGAGTGCCTGAATCGACAATGTAAGTACGCTAGGTTGTAGGTATAGGCCTAAACTAAGTATTCCATGCATCAATAGACATTCTCAGCGGGGAAATTATTGAATGCAGGCAGAGAAGTAACCACATGGAATAAGAGTATATATCGTTGGACACTAGTAGTCTGTGCACCATGCGAAATTGTAAATAGAGTCATTCTGACTTCTTCCAAGGAAGAAGCGGGGGTGCCGACCGTCTAGCCATGGAAATATTAGTTATAAGTGAACATACCTTTCATGAGAACAAACTTACCAGTGTGGCTGGTTTCCTGGCCATTAGAAGAGCTGCTCTCCTGGGCTGGTGGGGGATGTGCCAATGGCTCGCCAGGAGGACGTACCAGGGATTCTTCCGGGTAAGTCAGCTGATGTACCAGGGATTCTTCCGGGTAAGTCACCTGGTGTACCAGGGATTCTTCCGGGTAAGTCACCTGGTGTACAAGGGATTCTTCCGGGTAAGTCACCTGGTGTACCAGGGATTCTTCCGGGTAAGTCACCTGGTGTACCAGGGATTCTTCCGGGTAAGTCACCTGGTGTACCAGGGATTCTTCAGCAATCTGAAAAGAAAAATGCGACCATGAATCGTATTGTGGGTGGCGAAGTTTGGTTTTGTGGGGTTGTCAGTATTCCCACATTCTCATCAGATTGGTGAGAAATGTATTCAGGGGTGCATCGTTGTAGTCAATGTGCACACTGTGGCAAACAGGCAAAGTACATGCGGCAAATACATGTAGTAAGTTTCTTATAGTAGGTATCTTACTTTTGTGTTTCCCATCCTCCCCGCTGTTTAGAAGAAACATTTGTATTGTTCCAAATATCTTCAGGGAAGTTTGTTTGTTTCTATCCCTGCCTGCGCTACTTACCACAACCCTGCCTACACACACAATACAGTACTGCCCTCTATGGTCTACATGCCTGACTATTCCTGCCTCTTTGTGTTTGACTTGGGGAGCATAAAGCCCTCAAGTACTCTTGGTGTATGAGTGATGTACGGTCACAAATTTCATGACTTTTTATAAAGACAAGATCCCACCAACTCCCCACGAATACAAAGGTTCTAATCACTACTAAACAATTATTACAATTGATGAAGTGCAACTTATGACTACAAATATTATTTGAGTACTTACTGTTGAGGCATATTCAGCGAGCCCATATTGACCTATAAAATAATGTTTTACATGCAATTAATCTATATTCAACACATAATATCATTATATCCCCGTCATGAGTGTTTAAAGGGATTTCCATCATCAGGGTCTTAATGCTTCTTCTCCAAACATGTAAAATTACCAAGTATTTAAAGCTAAGTTATAGCAGTTTTTCCACTCCATTTTTTCATAAACAATGTGTATGCAAGGGAACGTGATGTAACTGACGGGGCAGTCATTTCAAGTCAAAGACAAGTAAATTAATTCTTATATTATACCAAATCATTCAACAATCATTGCTGGAGGCCAGCAAAGATAAAAGTATACAATGTTTTAATGTGGAATTGACTTATTCTGATAACCCCATATTGTTGTATTTCATTGAAGGCCTATACATGCATCCAATGTACGTTGACTCCATGTCATAAGGCATCAAAGGTCAATATGTAATTAGTGTGGACAATCCTTAGTCCAAATTATTTAAAGCTGACATTTCATATTTCATCATGTGTACTTATTTTTTATCAATGAATACTTACTCTCTCCTTTCTGGAGGGTATCAATGATAGCCTGCTGACCATCTTTAAGTGCGTCCAGCAGATGTTCATAAGCCTTCATTCCCCCTCGGCTCACACATGTCAGGATAATGTCCACCTTCTCATCATCCATTGTGTTTTGCTGCAAAAATGGAGGAAAATGAGTTTCTCATAGTGAATGGAATGTTGAATGTGAAGAAGATGGAAGACCTGGACCCAGCCGTCATACACAGTGAAAAGGACATTTGTCTCATTTAAAGCTGCACCCTCACACTCTCAGCTAACGTCAGTAAAAACAGCATGAGATTGTTAATGGCAATGCGCATTCGCTTGCTAATACACCTATATTACCATGTTCTAGCTTTGTAGAAGCCCAGAAGGCAGGAAAATGAATAAAAGCTTTAAAACAAAAAAAAACGTCAGTAAAAACCTTTTTTTTCCATTCTTTTCCAACCCATGTAAAAGTCATTTGACCGAAATTTTGGAGGATTCCCTGTGTTTGCTACAAGCTTCTAAAACGTCCCCATTTGTATTTGGGAGACCCGCCCGAATCCTTCTTATGATGACTTCACTTATTATCGCTATAAGTCAGTCCTATAAATCATATGAGTAACTCTTGTATGAACATATAACAACAGCAGAATATTGATAAACTCGGTCCTATAAGTCATAATATGGGTAAATTTGTTAAGATTTGTTAGTCATAATAGCTGAGAATGCAGCTTTAACAGTGTCTACAAAGCGAGGTCACATAGTGGCAGTGTGCGTTTGAGGCACTGCACCTGTGTGTTGACCCCGGGTGTTGACAGGAAGCGCGCTCCCATAGGCTTAGCATTGCCAATATGAGTATTCACTGTTCTGTCATCACCTCTAGAGATCTGAAGAATTCTGACGATCAGATATTAATTTATAGCCCTTAACTAGGCCTATTTCTTTTATAACACATAAAACAGTTGTTTAATAGAACAGTTGTTTAATAGTCATGGAATATGAAGACAATTAATAATCTATGCATGATTGTATAAAAATAGTTAACAAATAATAGATCTCTCGGAATTCAAGTAAATGTAGATTTAAACTTTACCTACTGACCGATATTGAATATGCAACTACACTGTCATTGTATTATGTATTATGTCTTTCTCATATTATAATATTATTTAAAAGGAATACCAGGAAGATCTCAGCGTAGACAGTACATAGAGAGGGACCATTCCTTTTCAGTATCTCATTATAACAGAAATGTATATGTTTATTGAATAAAAATTGTTATATATATATAAAACCACCAGAAACTTTAACCCTTTATAATTAATGGGACAATGTATAGAGTGAATATTCATCAACCACAAATGTTAAGTCTGTTGTGATGCTGTTATCCAGAAACGTATCCGCTGCAAGATATGTACGGTTTGTATGGTTTGCTATGGTATGGTTAGAAGGGAAGTTCTCAATAAGTAAATGAAAGCAAAATAGTTGGTAACGGGAAATGTAGCCTCCCCCCATGCCATCACTCACAAAGCCTTGAAGATAGGGCTTCGAGGCCATATTGGGGAGATCCTGCAGCCGACTTATCTTGAATAACGCTAAACATAACGAATAGGTCACAATTTGCATACGTTCTTGGGTGATAGGTTATGCTTTGCCCGTATGAATGCAACATCTTATGTTCTGAACTCCCTATCCATCTCCTAATCAACCTAAATGATTTTAGTATCTGGAAATACAATCGGTTGTTACCTGAATATATTATATAAGTAGTGTCCAAACAATTTGATTGTAGATGAATTATTTCTACGGTAAAAGTTGCAAATAGTGGACCACCATTCCATCCTCGGGTCTCTCACGTAAGGGTCATTTGCTTGAACTGATTTGGGACTGAACTACGTATGTTCAAACCTATGTGAGGGTGATCGGGTAGCGTTAGTATTTCTTTATTCAGGAGACAGATGTAGATAACTAACATCTATTTTATATATCTTACATTAGCAATAATCTTTCTCCACCTCCCTCAATCCCTCTTTTTAAAATTCAACTATTGATCATTTAAACATCCCAATAGATATATTTATATTTACTGCTAAATTAGTATATGTATTATTCATCATGGAACATTCAAACAATTAACATTGTTATATCAAAGTTAAACAGTTGTTCTTTATGTGTTGCCTTGATATCAACCTTTTAGTATTCAGTGTATATATATAGAGGTAACTTTTTATCTGAAAATATTTAACATTCATCATACCATTTTATTCAAAATAATCTTGATTATCTTACTAACTAATCTCATACCTTTCTCCAAGGGAAAACTTTTGCCTCTTTCTCTATATATCTCTATATGCTATCAAACATATTTGTATTGCCCACAAGACTTAGTACAGTATGTAATCTTATGTGTAGGTGTATGTATGTTGAATGTTGGGACTATATCAAAGAAATTTAGTAATTGGCCTCAAATTAAGATCAAAATGCACCTCTAGATAGGCAGTGTTACTGCTGTACAGTTGCCGTCGTGGGTTTGTTTGTCTGAGGTTGCACCGCGTGGTGCCCTGTGGGACAGTGGGCGGAGCATAGACCCGCTGGTGGAGAGGTTCATGTCTGTCTTATATTACGTTTGGACCTGTGATAACGGGCACAGCCGTTCTGTGAGTAATTATTAATTATTGCCAAAGGCAGCTTTTTTTCAAAAGCGGTTGTCGTGAACAGTCCAGTCAATACATTGGTGCAAATGCGCACCTGCATTATGTATTGAATTGCTCACTGTTGCCTTGATAGATGTGTCATCAGTGTAGTTAATAGATAGTTATACCATAGAACCAGTGTTTCTAGTTTTATGGTTATACCGAATGGCACGATACCATCATAATCAGGTTGAAACCAGTTGGAAGGGATGAGTTGTGTTCCCCAGCTTGAGAGTGAATAATGACTCATACAGAGTACCACTTGGTATTTATAACGATTTCATTAATTCATCAAGTTATTCAGTAGTTGTCCTATTCATACTATATTAGCTGCTGTATTATTGTAACAATGTCTGAGAACGTTGAGAGGGGGCAAGCTAGTGTGGAGGCAATGCTTCCTAAGAACATTGAGACTCAACTTTTGAGACCATGTCATGCTATAGATGGGTCTCAAAAGTTCAATTCAAGTCATGTAAATATTGTTTAATGTAAGAGCTTGAATACAAATATCTTAGAGCGAAGAACTGGATTAATGACTCACGTTCTTTAGCTTTCTTTCTTCACGGAATGTCAAGTGGTCCGCCATCTTGGCCAGGAGCATGATGTCCACCTGCATGTTCTCCAGGAGGGCTGGCCGCACCTTCCTGTCACGCAGGAGCCTATCTAATGGCGACCGCTGTCTTATCCATCGGCCTGCATATAATGTATAATTATATAGTACAGATGTTATGCAGCGATGTACAGTATTTACAATAGATAATATTTTTCCTAAAGAGATAAATTTGACCTTACTTGATTGAGTTACATAGCATTATATGTTAAACGTGTTGGGGGCTTTTTTATGTATAAGGGTGATATTGCGAGAAAATGTACAATTCGTATTCACCAATCCTTGCAATGCCGAATATACTCGAATTTACCTAGTATTGACCAAATTGCAGTCTAATTTAGCAGAATTTACTAAATGTGTAGAACTGCCGATTGTACATTTTCAGAAGATTTGACCCAGATGCCTTGATATGAAATGTTATTATATGTCAGCTAGTCAAGAAACTAATGTTTATTAAACAACCACTAGATCAGCAGAACAGCAATTAATAGCCTCCTAATCTTTTCTTAAAGTCAATCACGTATCTTTAACCTGTGGCGGTTAGTTTAGTCGACTAGAAAATATAATTGTGAAAAGGAGTATTCTCTGTAAAGAGTACAGCCTGTGGCCTCCCGAATACCCCTGAATGTGGAACTAAGTTATGTATCAATAGTAATGATATTCATAAAGTAGCCGCTCCATGGACGGAACAGTATCAAAGTAATACAATATGATTTATGATGTTTGGGGCAAATTACCACCGGAAAAGCAGTGACTTTGACGGGATACAAAGATAATACACATGTAAAGATTCAAAACTTTTAGGTGAAAATAATTATGAACTTGTAAATCTAACCCTAGAATAGATCCGTTACACTCAGAGGAAACATTATTAAAGAAAAAAGAGAACTTACGCTTACTGAACGGATTCCCCATCTTCTTTTGTTGGCGCTGCCTTCAACTAAGACAAGAATAATCCATGTTTTGACCTAAAAAAGTGAAGCAGCAATAACAGTGATGAGACGATTTTACTACCAAATCCTCTGCTAGTGCCATGCAGGTTCGTATACCTATAATTCTTTTTTAAAAAACATCTTTCTTAATTACCTATCCTGCCATCTTGGCTTCTACATTGTTAATGTATGACCTGAGGTTAACCACAGGGTTATCCAACTGGTAAGAAAGATAAGTTCTCTTTAGAACCACCAGGTGGCGCCACTATAAGTGCGTATTTGAACAAGCGCACATATTAGACGTTTAACCAGCATCTATAGAGCGAACACAGTTTTTGTTGTTCCATAAAAACATCTCCGATTAATATAAAACTAGATACACGGTAGCAGGAACTTTCAACCCCTGGTCATTTCAACCCCAGTCCTCTCACCACACATACTTGGACTATTTAAATACTTGTGTCAACATCAGATATGTGAACCTTGTTTTGCAATTAAGTTTCAAGCGGTTCCTTAAAAGGGTTGCATAGCTATACACTTCTGACGAGTGAAATCTCCTTCAAAACAGAGAAAAGAAGTTGAATCACAATGGTAACAGATTGCTAGAATCAATGCAATGCCGAATATACTCGAATGTATTAAACTAGTATTGACCAACATGTGTAGAGTTGCCGATTGTACATTTTCTGAAAATTTGATCCAAATATATACCGCATATAAAGCATATAAAGCGGAGCTGCCACGATTATTTGTGTAAAAATGTAAACCCAATCAGAATGGAACTGATTGGGAATAGCGGGAAGAGTCGAATGCTCACTGTGTACATAGATGTTGTACGAGTACGCTATGAGGGACAATTGGAAGACCTGCAGGTTGCAGATATTGTATTCTGTATTGATATTGTATATTGTATTCCGATTTTGATGTACATGTACTTTGAATAAAAACTATAAGACATGACAGTGTAATGGTTAATGGTAAATACCAGCGTCGTTAGCTGGTTGGAATTCAATAAACATTAATTTGAAAAAAGAAAGGGTCACACTATTGTTGTCAACCTTTGTCTTGAGAAAGAAGGTTGGGTGAATTAAAAAAGACAGGATGTTACCATATTTTTATTTTAGGGGCCACATAAAATAAGATAAGATAAGAGGTTTTTTATTGGCCTTTAAAGATGTACAAATACATAAGTAATTGTGATTTTTATAAGGGAAGAAAAATTGGTCGACATATGTTCCACTATGGAAGTCGATGGGGGAAAAGTGATCTTTTCTCAGTTTTTCCAAGATTTCAGGCGGATGAATGCCATTGTCTTACTGTAGATTTCGCCAAACATAGCTGACATACTGTGTTGTCTTCATAAATTAAAAACAAACTAGGACATACTTGGATTTGAAAATGACACCTGACATTGACACATTGCGACCGTTTCTTAACTCATTAGGATACAAATTCAGCTAAATAACTTCCGGAAACTCCGTTTATATTCTGCGGGTAATGCATTATGCCATCTATGCATACTTTTTAAAGATTTTAAAGGTAAACGCATGATTCAATCGTCTGATATTCAGAACAAATGCAGAAAATACCCGTTTTTACCGATTCCTATAGTGAATGGTAGTAAGGTTCAGTGGTCACTGAAATAAGAACTAATCCAGAGACATAAAGAGAGAGAATGGGACGAGCCGTCAATAATCGAAAATTTATAGGACGAGATTCGTCCACATAAGCACGATGCCGTAGGCAGAGTGCTTATGTGGACGAATCAAGTCCTATAAATTTTCGATTATTACCGGCGAGTTCCATTCTATATTTATTATATGTGCATAAAATTTGATCATATGTCATCAAATATCACTGAAAAAATATTAAAGAAGCACAGAGAGCCCCGCTGCCCCGCTGCCAGCCCCACTGACAGCCCCGCTGACAGCTTCGTTAGTATAGGCCTATTTATATTGTTAACTCAAAACGTTCATATTGTGGCCATTTATTGAGTTACATTAATAAAACTTATATCATTGGATAGAGAATTTAATGCTCTATTTAATGATATGGTTTTTATTATGTATTTCTATAATCATAGTACCAGAATCACGGGTGGATTACCGATCGAGGGGATTTGTTTACATGCTCCGCTGAGAGCCAAAGCTCCAAGAAGCATAACAACAGAGCTATTTTTAGACAACTACATTTCATATAGGACACGTCCTATATGAATATTTTTATAGCACCCCACTTATAGCACGTCTCATATAGAATGCGCGTATAATAAGTAAGCCTATATCCCTGACCCCCAACTCAATTTCCAGAATTAGGCGAAATGTATAGAAAGATTTGAATACCTCAAGTGAGTTGGTGTCATGAGTTTCTGGTGCGCCTCCTCCAATTCAGTCTCTTTCCACATGTTGACCTGTAGAAGTCATGGAAAATTGATTATAATCGTAAATTGTTAAAAACTTTATTTGACTGTCATGATGTTGAACAACGCGCCGGTGTTGGTTTTTATACGTCATTGTTTCATTATTATATTGTCTGCTTTTCTTAAAGATAAATAATCTTTTGTTTGTGATCAACATCTACACTAATTATTTCGTAAAATCTTTGTTTAATTAGAATCAGCAAACTCTGAGAATAATGCACCTGTTACACAATGCTTTTGTCTGAATAAAAATCTTTAAATACAATGTAAATAACCTGAATTAAAAGGGGGAGAAGAAGGATGGGAGGAGGAGGGGCAGGGGTGTATAACAGGTACAGTAACGGGGGAGGAGGAGGGGCAGGGGAAGAGAAGAGCGGGAGAATGAAAAGGCGAGGAGAAGAAAGAGAAGGGGAAGGGAGAGGATTTAAAGACCTATTTTTGAATATGAACATATAATATTCTGAGGACCACATTCTCCCAGATGAAATCTAGGCTTCAATTCAATTCAAAACATGTTTATTTGCATCTGTGGGTGTTATACCAATAGGAGCCATACATCTGAATACAAATCCAGGTCTTCAAGCATGTGTTCCTTAACTACAGGGGGTGGGTCAGAATTAAAGGTATTTGTAGGTTAATTATAGAGTCTGGGAAACATATGTTGGCAATTATTCTAGTAAAGTCTACCACTATAATAGTACGTGTGTTATAAGCGAGTATCGGTTATGAAATGATAGAATGAGAAATGAGAAATGATAGAATGAGAATAGAACACAATTTCACCTCCTCAACTAGCTAATATGTAGACATATATATAGTATAACGAGTACATTACAATACATTTAAACATAAATTTTCACTTGGAAAAGTAATAAATGTTTAGAAAAGAAATGTTGTGATTGTGTTAGTGGATTATTAATGGTAATCTTAGTAAACATTAGGAATTACACCTAATAACAGGGAGTGTGTGTGTGGGAGGGGGGAATCAAGAACCGGATAGCGTCAGGCTGGGAGGGCGGGGGGTCTAGCAAACCGTGACAAAGTATGACAAGGGGGAGGGGTCAAACACGGCAAAATATAGCGTGACGTAATTTAGGGACGGCCCCTAAGAGATGATTTAAACGGTTGTGGGTGGGAGGGAAGTTTAGGATGACGTGAAGTGGTGAGAGGATTGGAGGGACGTGAGTGGTGAGGGGTCTTGTGTGGTGTGTGTGTGGGTGTGGAGGTGTGTGGGTGTGTGGAGGTGTGTGTGCGTGTGTGTGTGGGGTGTGTGTGTGTGGAGGTGTGTGAGGGGCCTTGTGTAGCCGGGGATGTGTGCGTGTGAGTGTGTGTGTGTGTGTGTGCGTGTGTGTGTGTGTGTGTGTGTGCGTGTGTGCGTGTGTGTGTGTGTGTGTGGAGGGGTGTGTGAGTGCAGTAAAGCGGTAAATTGTTGTGTTTGCTAGTGGTGGAGCGAGTGCAATGATGGCGCATTAAGTCATGGCCCAATGCTAACTGTATCTCACATAAGGGTCAGATTTTCTGAAAATGTACAATTCGCCTTCACCAATCCTCTCAAATAACCCACATTTAAAACAAAAATGAGCTTCAAAATGCAGTTTGACATAAGAGAACTAATACTTTAAATCAATGCGATACCAAATATACTCAGATATACCCGGTATTCATTTTTCAGCCTAATTTAGCAGAATTTCCTAAATCTGTAGAGTTGCCATTTGAACATTTTCTGAAAATCTGACCCATATATGTATGGCACCCCTGCATGGTATTAATTCCCACTAAATCCACATATATTATTAGTTTTATTAACGTAGAGGGTCTGTCGGAAGATCTTTCTCTGGCAGAGACGTGAAACCCATTCTCCATCTACGCCATAAGTGTATAAAAATGGAAAATAGAGTTTCAATAATGGAGAGTTATGTCTGGGGATAAAAGGGCGCTGGAGAATATAAGGAGATTTCACAATCATATCTTAATCATTTTATGGCAGAAGGTTCATTGATCAAATCATCTATTACTTCTTGGAGTCTCCCCCTATGTGTAATGAGGATTGTTGATCAAATTCAAGATTGATAGGGAGAATATTATAGTCTATAGAGGAACATTTTAATGTCATTTTGCGGACTTTCCCCAGAAGTAATTTGAAGAGAAAAAACTACCTAACTACTTAATGGCAGAAACATCATAGGTGGAGTTTTATGCGTATAATGTTCATAAAGTTTGAGTTTTTATACAGGCATGTTGGTATTTCTTACATAAGGCTATAAAACTCACCGATTCGTAGTCGACCAAAGAGGCTAAGCAAGAAGGAATATTTCCTAATAGTCTGAACTTGGTCTGTTGTAGTTGAGGCAACTGTAGGCTCTATAGAGACTGTGCGTCCCCGGTGCGTCCCTCACTAAATCCATGGCTTTACATCAGTCAGACAAATTAATTCTCGTGCATTGTCAGTTATTAGGATATACTCTACTCATATCGTACAGGGGCATAATCCCAATATTAGGCATCGTACGTACGAGCCAAATAGATACCAGCAGATTATCCACTTAATCCTTTCTCAGTATTAATAGAGGAGCGACAAAACAGTCCATTTTGTGATGAGAATCTTCAGTGGTTAACTACCAGTAGTGGCACCAGCTGTTCCATGCACATATAATGCATCTATCAGTAAATGATCCACTCAGAGAAGTCTGCTAGATTTAGACATGATCGAGGACTAGGTGCATGGGTGAGACACTTGTACGTGTGTGTAGGTGAGGATGGACGCTCTGTGTCTCATATGCCCATGGTCACACATCAACGACTCTAACAATACCCCCACCCGGTGATTATAGAACAGACTGGAAATTTCCATTACATTATGAAATTTGCATTGGAAAGATTTTAACATTTCTCTCTAAAGAACTAGGAAAACCTGTGCATGCACAGATAGAATTTGAATGATTATTTGTCTTTCTTTATCCCTTTTTCCTGACTATTCATTTATCGCCTATGTAAATGTAAGATCGGAAATAAAGTTATTACATACATACATACATACATACATACATACATACATACATACACATACATAATCTACTTACAAAATATCCCCGACTCATCATAGAACAATTTCTTGAAAATGAAACCAATGCGGGTTCATTACATGATAAGCACTTTGATATATATGAATAGTCGATTGGATTTGTCTGTACAGACATGGATGTCTCCTTATTTTGTCCTTATTAAGTTAATTGATAGGGAAAATGATAATGATAGCGCAGAGTCAAAAATTAGCCACAAAATGTGACTAATTGTTATCAGTTTGGTTCTTCCTCTCTGCATACATTTGCATTTGCATCTATTTATTTTCGCATGTATATTCCTCGTTTGCCTTGTCAAATCCTCCACCAAGACCAAAGTTTAATTGCTACAATTCAATTCAATTCAAAATACTTATTGTTCACGCCTTACTATATAGGAGAGATATTTTATCATAATAATGAACATAAGTTTCTCGCCTAACAAACAGAATATATATATGGTCTAGCTGATACATTTCATATCCCGACATTTTCAGTATTCAAAAAGCCTCCCGTAAAAAAATGAAGGACTGGTGAGGGAGGGGGTAAGGAGAGAGAATTTGAAGAGAGGAGGAAGAGAGGGGGTAGAGAGGAGAGAGGGAGGAGAGAGAGGAGAGATAGGAGGGAGAGAGGGGAGAGAGAGGAGCGAGAAGAGAGAGAGAGGAGAGATAGGAGGGAGAGGGAAGAGAGAGAGGATAGAGGGGAGAGAGAGAAGAGAGGAGGGAGAGAAGAAAGGGAGGAGAGAGAGGAGAGAGAGGAGAGAGGGAGAAGTGAAAGGAGAGAGAGAGAGAGGAGGGAGAGGGGAAAGACAGGAGAGAGGGAGGACAGAGAGGACAGAGAGGGAGAGACAGGGAGAGAAGAGAGAGGGAGAGAGGAGAGGAGAGAGAGGGAGAGAGAGGAGAGACAGGAGGGAGAGAAGAGAGAGGGGAGAGGGAGAGAGAGAGGGTAGAGGGGAATGAGAGGCAGAGGAGAGAGAGGAGAGAGAGGCAGAGAGTAGAGAGAGAAAAGAGAGAGGAGAGGGAGAGAGGGAGAGGAGAGAAAGAGAAGAGAGAGGAGAGAGAGAGGGAGGAGAGGAGAGAAAAGCCAGAGAAGAGGGAGAGGGAGGAGTGAGAGAGGAGAGAGAGAGAGGAGAGAGGAGAGAGGAGAGAGAGGAGAGAGGGAGCGAGAGGAGAGAGAGAGGGAGAGGAGAGAGAGAGAAGAGAGAGGAGAGAGGGAGAGGAGAGAGAGGAAGAGGAGAGAGAGGAGAGAGAGGATGAAAAGGAGAGAGAGGAGAGAGAGGATAAAAAGGAGAGAGAGGAGAGAGAGGAGAGAGAGGAAAGGGAGAGGAGAGATAGTGGGGAGAAGAGGGAGAGAGAAGAGAGAGAGAGTAGAGAGGAGAGAGGAGGGAGGTGGAGAGAAGTGAGAGAGAGAGCGAGGAGAGAGAGCAGAGAGGAGAGAGGTGGAGTGAAGTGAGAGAGAGGAGGGAGTGGAGAGAGGAGAGAGAGAGGAGAGAGAGGGGGAGTGAGGGAGCTGGAGGAGAGTGAGGGAGAGAAGAGAGAGGAGAGAGAGAGAGGAGAGAGATGAGAGGGAGGAGAGAGACAAAGAGAGAGAGAAGAGAGGAGAGGTGAGAGAGAAGGGAGAGAGGAGAGAGAGGTGAGAGAAAGGAGATAGAGGATAGGAAGAGAGAAAGTAGAGAGAGGTGATATAAATAGCTGGGATGAGAGGAGAGGAGAGAAAGGAAGGGAGAAGAGGGAAAGAGGAGGGAGAAGAGGAGGAGCAATGAGAGAGATAGAAGGGAGAGGTGAGAAAGAGGGGAGAGAAGGAGTTGCACTATTGTTGGGTGTATGCACATGATTTCTCTCAAACAACCCAAATTTCAGATGAAAATAAAGTTCAAAATACAGTTCAACCTAACCAAGCAGATTGCTAGAATCAATGCAATGCCAAATATACTCGAATTTACCATGTATTGACCAAATTGCAGCCTAATTTAGCTGAATTTACTAGATAGGTACAGCTGCCAATTGTACGTTTTTTTTGAGAATCTGACCCACGTAGGCTATACTAAGAAAATTCCCCAGTTTCATTTTAAATAGTAGAAAGGGGGGTGGGGGCACGGAGGAGCGAGGGGGGGGGGGGGAGGATATCACGAGTCACGATCCAGGGCATTCTGCTATGAGGTATGTAAGGAGGATGTAAAACTTGTTTGGTAAATGGGTCACACCGTATAATGTACAATTCGCATTCACCGATCCTATTCAATTATGTTGTTTATTGTACTATGAATCACAAGTGATATATATATGTTTGCAGGTGTTCCATTATGTTCTAGACTAGAGGAAGGAGTCATTGATGCAGAACCCATTCTAGTTTATCTACATTTATAAAGTGATGTATAAATACTAATAGTAACATATTGAATATGTGTACATTTCTACTCTGTACCTCGATGTTGTACGATTTTAGGTGTGGCTAAATGTCTAACATTGGGATTAGTTCTATATGGCCAAATGAAATATCTCTATATTTTATTCTGAGTTTTAAATGTGAAAGATATGGGCATGTATAGGGCCTACCTGAAAATGTACGTAGACATACTTAATAATTAAGCCTTCCTTATTCTACATTCTACTTATTGTATCTGTGGTTGTTATTAAATTGTCATTGAGACTTTAAATGATTTCAATCATAACCGAAAAATAATACCTTATACATGCAAGACATAATTACTCTATCTGTGTGGGTCATGTTTGTCTCATTTTTGTGACGTTTCGAATTCAAATTATGTTTAATCATAACTTGTTCCCACTCTCTGTTCGTCCGAGGGATCTTAGTAAGTTAGTTTATAGTTGAATATCTTAGAGTTGAATGTATACTTTATAGGGTTATCACAGTGACAAATATGTACAGATATAATTAGTGACGTCACAAACAGAATCAATAAGGGCAAATATAGAGAACAATGCCATTATAATATATATAGAATAATAAAATGGAACAAAGCTATGGTGATAAGAGAAAGACTTTAATAGTATATTATAGTTGTAGCAGTAGTAGTATTGGGCAATACTTGCGTAGACAATTACCTTCATCACAAGGGGCTGTAGCACCGATTATAGAAGGAGTTAAGGGTACATGAAGATGTATAGCCAAGGGCAAGCAAGTACTTGAGTAAATACGTTGTCTCAATATATCCATAGTCGTTGTGCACTTGATAGGAGTTAGGCCAGCGCAATGTTAACATGTTGTAGAAAATCGATATTTTCTAGCTATCTAAAGAGACTATAGTCCCTGCTAAATGCCTCAATCAGAGCCGCATTAGATTTAAATAAGAGGACAAATGTAGATAGAGAAACGAAAAGTTCGAATATTTATTCTAATGAGGTGAGGAGAAAGATTCCCATTGTAGAGAGCGCCTACTACCTGTCTAAACCACCACAACATCTTGATAATAGAAGGCTACCGACGAGAAGCCATGCCAACAATAGGACAAATTTGAAAATTGAAAATCATCCTTATTCCAAAATAGTTTCCTGTATAAAGGCAAATCGGCCTGGAATCTCCTCCCAACTAAACTTCAGAATATTGAAATACAGAAAGAATTTAGACAGGAGGTAGAAAAACATTATGTATAAACAAATAAATGGCTAAGCTTATGCAGGGACTCCACTATGGGGAAAACGGTAAAAAACGGCTGTGACGAATTTTTTGCGACGAAATATCTAATCAAGTTAGATATTTTGCAATTGTTGGCAACAAATTAATGTGTTGCCTACAACCTATTTTACCCCTCTTTCACTAGTGATTTTTGTGCGCTGAATTTTTAGGCATGTCGGCGACACGTTTTGCCTGTCGGCGCCGTTTTTTTTCTATAGTGGAGTCGCCCTATAATAGGGACTCCACTACGGGAAAAACGGCAAAAAACGGCTGCGACGAATTTTTTGTTGCACTATGCGTAACTCACTGTAGATCTATACGTTGTTCTCAGAGCTATGTGTGTATAATAAAATATAATAATATACCGCCCTGTTCTAGAGGCTAACGCCACTATACATGACCTGTGAAAGCGATCTACTTACAGGTAGACTCCCCTTAAAATGTAACATAGTCCTCAGCCCTCGGGGAAACAGAACCAGTAGGGTGGAGAGGGAGGTGGGGCAGCTCTATACAGTAATTGTGATCCCCTATCAGACCCTGGAAGTCACCCTACGATGCCCAGGAAACCCCCGGTAGTGACAGCCGAGTTACATACTCAGAAAAAATGACAAATAGGTTGACATGTCTTTATGAAAAAAGATATTCCATTTCTACCGACAGTTACCTTAATTCTGAAAATATCGTGCGAGTCTCGTACCAGACTAATGAGAGAAAATAAAATAAAACAAAATAAAGGAAATGAGATGTTAAATAGATGGGAGGGATCCTACAGCCTATATGTTTGTTTGCTGATGCTTTACATATAACCTTAGCGTTAACTACTATAGCATCAGATGTACCTCTTATGTTCACGTGAGATTTTAATAATAATAATAATAATAATAATACGTTAATTAATATAATGTAGACAGTTCTATCGACTCCTGTCAATATAGCATAAGATATACTTTTTACGTTTACATGGTTTGAAGAATTGTGGGTCATTCTCCGAAATAGTTAGGGTCAGTAGTTGAGCGAGAAATGAATCAACGCAACACACAGAGATGTATGTTTCAAGTCAGCTAAACCGGTTAAAAGAGGCTGCTGTAATCACATGTGTTTTATTTTATATGTGAACAGATTACAATGAGTACACAGGGCCTGGGTTGATTGGCTTGTCCTCGCTGGACCAATTAATTGCCAGGTTAGATAAGAGATCCAATCAACCACAGGATAACAATGAACATGAAATATTAAAACGAGGGTCAGAGTGACCACCGCCACACCTGACCAATCCCTTTGCGTGGTGACCAGGTCCCGTGGTTATCTCCCCTTCCCCCCTCCCGATCCATACCCCCTCCCCTGACCTTGCGGTCAGTCCCTCCCCTCCCTTCCCATGTGATCAACCTTGAGATAACGGTCAGACCTGGACCTCACTTGTACCTTTGGACTTTTAGTGATAAGCGATCCATGAGTGTTGTGGCGGTAAGAAAGTTGTTTTCGCCTTCTTGTCGGAAATATGCCAACTTTCACCTCATATTTTACAGGTTGACCACTCTTACATAGTTATAAACGATAATAATAATAATAATAATAATAATAATAATGACAATAATAAACAAATAAGTTCCGGTGCTGTACCGCACTGGGTTATTTATCTAGTTTAGTGAAAAGT
This sequence comes from Sthenelais limicola, assembly GCA_942159475.1. Taxonomy (NCBI): domain Eukaryota; kingdom Metazoa; phylum Annelida; class Polychaeta; order Phyllodocida; family Sigalionidae; genus Sthenelais; species Sthenelais limicola. Next base: position 229,780 of record OW804102.1, on the reverse strand, counting down.
CGATCGTAAGGTGAAAATAGTCGATCGTAAGGTGAAAATATCGATAGTAATGTCAAAATAGTCTACCGTAATGTCAAAATATTGATCGTAAGCTCAAAATATCGATCGTAAGGTCAAAATAATCGATCGTAAGGTCAAATTAGTCAATCGTGAGGCCAAATTAGTCGATTGTAAGGTGAAAAAAGTCGATCATAAGGTAAAAAAAGTCGATCGTAAGGTGAAAATAGTCGATTAAAAGGTGAAATTAGTCGATCGTAAGGTGAAAATGGTCGATCGTTAGGTCAAATTGGTGGATCGGAAGGTAAAAAAAGTGGAGCGTTAGGTCAAAATAGTCGATCCTTAGGTCAAAATAGTCGATCCTTAGGTCAAAATAGTCGATCGTAGTCAAAATAATTGATCGTAAGGACAAAATATCGATTGTAAGGTGAAATTAGTTGATTGTAAGGTGAAATTAGTTGATTGTAAGGTCAAAAGAATCAATTGTAAGGTCAAATTAGTCAATGGTAAGGTCAAATTAGTCAATGGTAAGGTCAAAATAGTCCATCGTAAGGTGAAAATACTCGATTCTAAGGTGAAAATAATCAATCGTAAGCTCAAGTTAATCGATCGTAAGGTGAAAATAGTTGATGGTAAGGTGAAATTAGTCGATAGTGAGGTGAAAATGGTCGATCGTAGAGTCAAAATAGTTGATCGTAAGGTCAAATATCGATTGTAAGGACAAAATATCGACTGTAAGGAGAAAAAGTCGATGGTAAGGTGAAAATAGTCGATGGTAAGGTCAAAATAGTCGATGGTAAGGTGAAAACAGTCGATGGTAAGGTGAAAACAGTCGATGGTAAGGTGAAATTAGTCGATCTTAAGGTGAAAATAGTCGATGGTAAGGTAAAAATAGTCGATGGTAAGGTGAAAATAGTCAATGGTAAGGTCAAATTAGTCGATCGAAAGGTCAAATTAGTCGATCGGGAGGTGAAAATAGTCGATCGGGAGGTAAAATTATCGATCATAAGGTGAAAATAATCGATCGTATGGTCAAAATAGTCAATTGTATGGTCAAAATAGTCAATCGTAAGGTGAAAATAGTCGATCGTTAGGTTAAAAAAGTCGATCGTAAGGTGAAAATAATTGATCCCAAGGTAAAAAAAGTTGATCGTAAGGTCAAAATAGTTGATCGTAAGGTCAAATTGGTCGATTGTAAGGTAAAAAAAAGTGGATCGTAAGGTAAAATAAAAGTGGATTTTATGGTCAAAATATCGATCGTATGGTAAAAAATCGATCGTAAGGTGAAATTAGTTGATTGTAAGGTGAAATTAGTCGATTGTAAGGTCAAATTGGTCGATCGTGAGGTTAAATTGGTCGATCGTAAAGTCAAAATATCGATCGTAAGGTCAAAATAATCAATAATCAATAATAAAAAAACAGTCGATCGTAAGGTGAAATTAGTCGATCTTAAAGTGAAAATAGTCGATGGTAAGGTGAAAATAGTCGATGGTAAGGTCAAATTAGTCGATCGAAAGGTCAAATTAGTCGATCGTGAGGTGAAAATAGTCGATCGTGAGGTAAAATTATCGATCATAAGAATAATCGATCGTATGGTCAAAATAGTTAATCGTATGGTCAAAATAGTCAATCGTAAGGTGAAAATAGTCGATCGTTAGGTTAAAAAAGTCGATCGTAAGGTGAAAATAATTGATCCTAAGGTAAAAAAAGTCGATCGTAAGGTCAAAATAGTTAATCGTAAGGTCAAATTGGTCGATCGTAAGGTAAAAAAAGTGGATCGTAAGGTAAAATAAAAGTGGATTTTATGGTCAAAATATTGATCGTATGGTAAAAAAATGGTAAAATAATCAATTGTAAGGTCAAATTAGTCAATGGTAAGGTCAAATTAGTCAATGGTAAGGTCAAAATAGTCCATCGTAAGGTGAAAATACTCAATTCTAAGGTGAAAATAATCAATCGTAAGCTCAAGTTAGTCGATGGTAAGGTGAAAATAGTCGATGGTATGGTCAAAATAATCGATCGTAAGGTGAAAATAGTCCATCGTGAGGTTAAAATAGTCCATCGTAAGGTGAAAATACTCAATCGTAATGTCAAAAAAGTTGATCGTAAGGTGAAAATAGTTGATCATAAGGTCAAATTAGTCCATTGTGAGGTTAAAATAGTCGATTGTAAGGTCAAATTAGTCCATTGTGAGGTTAAAATAGTCGATTGTAAGGTCAAAATAGTCCATCGTAAGGTCAAAATAGTCCATCGTGAGGTTAAAATAGTCCATCGTGAGGTGAAAATAGGCGATCGTTAGGTCAAAATAGTCGATCATTAGGTAAAAATAATTTATCGTAAGGACGAAATATCGATTTTAAAGTAAAAAAAGTCGATCGTAAGGTAAAAATATCGATTGTAAGGTGAAAATAATCGATCGTAAGGTCAAAATAGTCAATCGTAAGGACAAAATAGTTGATCGTAAGGTCAAAAAAGCCGATTGCAAGGTGAAAATAATCGATCATGAGGTAAAAAAAGTCGATCGTAAGGACAAATTGGTCGATTGTAAGGTAAAAAAAGTGGATCGTAAGGTAAAAAAAAGTGGATCGTAAGGTCAAAATATTTGATTGTAAGGTGAAAATAGTTGATCGTAAGGTGAAAATAGTAAGGTCAAAATATCGATCGTATGGTCAAAATAATCTATTATAAGGTCAAATTAGTCGATCGTAAGGTCAAATTCGTCTATTGTAAGGTCAAAATAGTCCATCGTAAGGTAAAATACTCAATCGTAAGGTAAAAAAAGTCCATCGTAAGGTCAAATTGGTCCATCGTATGGTGAAAATAGGCGATCGTTAGGTCAAAATAGTCGATCATTAGGTAAAAATAATTTATCGTAAGGACGAAATATCGATTTTAAAGTAAAAAAAGTCGATCGTAAGGTAAAAATATCGATTGTAAGGTGAAAATAATCGATCGTAAGGTCAAAATAGTCAATCGTAAGGACAAAATAGTTGATCGTAAGGTCAAAAAAGCCGATCGTAAGGTGAAAATAATCGATCATGAGGTAAAAAAAGTTGATCGTAAGGACAAATTGGTCGATTGTAAGGTAAAAAAAGTGGATCGTAAGGTAAAAAAAAGTGGATCGTAAGGTCAAAATATTTGATTGTAAGGTGAAAATAGTTGATCGTAAGGTGAAAATAGTAAGGTCAAAATATCGATCGTATGGTCAAAATAATCTATTATAAGGTCAAATTAGTCGATCGTAAGGTCAAATTCGTCTATTGTAAGGTCAAAATAGTCCATCGTAAGGTAAAATACTCAATCGTAAGGTAAAAAAAGTCGATCGTAAGGACAAAATAGTTGATCGTAAGGTCAAAAAAGCCGATCGTAAGGTGAAAATAATCGATCATGAGGTAAAAAAAGTCGATCGTAAGGACAAATTGGTCGATTGTAAGGTAAAAAAAGTGGATCGTAAGGTAAAAAAAAGTGGATCGTAAGGTCAAAATATTTGATTGTAAGGTGAAAATAGTTGATCGTAAGGTGAAAATAGTAAGGTCAAAATATCGATCGTATGGTCAAAATAATCTATTATAAGGTCAAATTAGTCGATCGTAAGGTCAAATTCGTCTATTGTAAGGTCAAAATAGTCCATCGTAAGGTAAAATACTCAATTGTAAGGTAAAAAAAGTCCATCGTAAGGTCAAATTGGTCCATCGTATGGTCAAAATATCGATCGTAAAGTCAAAATAATCTATTATAAGGTCAAATTAGTCGATCGCAAGGTCAAATTCGTCTATTGTAAGGTCAAAATAGTCCATCATAAGGTAAAATACTCAATCATAAGTTAAAAAAGTCCATCGTAAGGTCAAAATATCGATCGCAAGGTCAAAATAATCTATTATACGGTCAAATTAGTCGATCGTAAGGTCAAATTCGTCGATCATAACATGAAAATAGTCGATCGTAAGGTCAAATTAGTCGATTGTAAGGTCAAAATAGTCCATCATAAGGTCAAATTGGTCGATCGTAAGGTAAAAAAGTCGAGCGTAAGGTCAAAATAATCGATTGTAAGGTCAAAATAGTCGATTGCAAGGTCAAAATAGTCGATTGTAAGGTCAAATTAGTCGATTGTAAGGTCAAATTAGTCCATCGTGAGGTTAAAATAGTCCATCGTAAGGTGAAAATACTCGATCGTAATATCAAAAAAGTCGATCGTAAGGTGAAAATAGTTGATCGTAAGGTGAAATTAGTTGATCGTAAGGTGAAATTAGTCGATTTTAAGGTGAAATTAGTTGATCGTAAGGTGAAAAAGGTCGATCGTAAGGTCAAATTGGTCGATCGTAAGGTCAAAATAGTTGATTGTGTTGCGATTCTTGCCTATGTTCTTTCCAGTGTATGAATGGCCATCGTTGCACATCTGTGTTTCTTCTCCGGGCTTAATGTTAATCGATATTTAAATAATAATGTTTCGTGATCGTATAGGTTTACTTCTGCGAGATGAATTATATTACCAATATCGATAGCAGGAGATGGGAGGAAAGGAACTATAGTGGCCGGATTAAATTAAAGTTCCAAAGGACCAAGGGTTGAAATATTCTATGTTTCAAAAGCAGCTCCGAGCTATAACATTGTTAAGGTATGGATTTTCTTCAACCAGCTGTTCCTGACCAATATTATTCCCAGCTAGTTGCTGCACATTTCTGTTCATGATATCGTCTAACCAATGATTATTCACTACCCTTTCCTGTTGAACTTGTTCTGGCTCTTCTATCTGTTCACGTGCTGGAGGAGGGGGTAGCAGAATTGCTTGTGGATTTGCTTCTACTTGTCTTTCGTGCTCATCTTCCATAGCCTGAGGCACTTCATAGGGATGTTCCTCGAAAACAAGTTGTTTAGGCTGTTGGTTCAGGATTTTACCACGATCTTCTCTCAATTGTCTTCTCGTCACAATCGCTTGAGGAATGGCCGCCAAACGTTCTACTGATTTCTTTAGTCTGTCGAACAATGCCAACTCAGGCGAATTCGGAGCATCTTCCATGCTTATTATCTGATGAAATGTTCAAATAATCTCTCCATATTCCAGGAAAGAACTCGCTTGTTCATGTGAGATTTTATAAGTCCAAGATCGAGCGGGTTGTCCGCCAGTGTTAAGGTATGAATGGAAGAATAGCAAACAAACGTGTGGTCTTCGTGAGAAGAACTAAGCAACTGATTTAATGAACTAGAATCTGTACACATGTCCCTTCAGGATGTGGCTAAGAGTAGGGGGCAGAGCCCTTACATAATACCTATGGCTTAGCATGAATAAGTAGACTTGCACAGTACTGGATAGCTAAGTATAATTAGCGATTTTAATAATGAGATATTATAATTAATAGGTGATAATTAGATAGATAATGAGGTTACACAATGTTACATAATGTTACATAACAACATCAAGAGTGAAATACTTCTTTCATATGTTCTCTTTATTCCTCCTTGTGTGTTGGGTTGAAGACCTTGCTCCTCAACCCGATTAGTGAACAAATACATTGGATATATCAATAATATTCAACACAAGAACAGACTATGTTTGCAATACAAATCAGGAATAATTAAATAAATATAATGATGAAACAAGTACAAACTTGCACATAAATAGCGAAATATGTGATAACCATCATGGTTAAAATCCGGATGGAATAATATGAATGGTTAATTAATAATAAATTAATCAAGTAATACAAAGTATAAATGTCATAATGAGTTGAAATGTAGACTCCTAGTGGCATCCGGAGGTACTACCCGGAGGTGGCCGGATCCGGAGGTGGCCGGATCTGGAGCTACCCGGAGCTCGATGGAAATGTTCATATAGTATAGTAGAATCGTTACAATTGTAAGGTCAAAATAGTCCATCGTGAGGTCAAAAAAGTTGAGCTTAAGGTCAAAATAGTCCATCGTAAGGACAAAACAGTCGATGGTAAGGTCAAATTAGTCGATGGTAAGGTGAAAATAGTCGATCGTAAGGTGAAAATAGTCAATCGTAAGGTGAAAAAAGTTGATGGTAAGGTAAAAAAAGTTGATGGTAAGGTGAAAATGGTTAATCGGAAGGTCAAATTGGTCGATTGCAAGGTAAAAGTAGATCGTAAGGTGAAAATAGTCGATGGTAAGGTGAAAATAGTTGATGGTAAGGTCAAAATAGTTCATGGTAAGGTCAAAACAGTCAATGGTTAGGTCAAAATAGTCGATGGTAAGGTCAAAATAGTCGATGGTAAGGTCAAAATAGTTTATGGTAAGGTCAAAATAGTCAATGGTTAGGTCAAAATAGTCGATGGTAAGGTCAAAATAGTCGATGGTAAGGTCTAAATAGTCGATGGTAAGGTCAAATAGTCGATGGTAAGGTAAAATTAGTCGATCGTAAGGTGAATATAGTCGATCGTAAGGTCGAAAATAGTGTATCGTAAGGTGAAAATAGTGTATCGTAAGGTCAAACAGTCGATCGTAGGTGAAAATAGTCGATCGTAAAGTGAAAATAGTCGATCGTAAGGTGAAAACAGTCGATCGTAAGGTGAAAATAGTCACTTGTGAAGTCGATCGTAAGGTGAAAAGAGTTGATCGTAAGGTGAAAAAGAGTCTATGGTAATAGGCGATGATAAGGTGAAAAAAAAATAGTCAATCGTGAGGTGAAAGCAGTCGATCGTAAGGTGAAATAAGTCTATCGTAAGGTGAAAACAGTCAATCGTAAGGTGAAAACAGTCAATCGTAAGGTGAAATTAATCGATCATAAGGTCAAATAATCGATCGTAAGGTCAAAACAGTTGATTGTTAGGTCCAAACAGTCGATCGTAAGGTCCAAACAGTCGATCGTAAGGTCCAAACAGTCGATCGTAAAGTCAAACGAGTCGATCAGAATCAGAATCAGCGAAAATATCTTCCTCAGATGGTATATAACAAGCAGATATTTCAATATCCCACAAAGCAGAACACCAAAATAATTCTCTCAACAGGCACATTGCCAAACGGTTACTACTTCTACCAGTTTGAATCATAGACATTTTTTTTATTTATTTCATTAGAAACGTTTATTAATCGATACACAAAATAATATGACAATATACAATCCATTCTTGCAAGTACAGTGACATGTGTATAATTGGTAGGAAATGAGCCTCAGTTTTAACTGTGTGTTATCAGTGTGGAAAAGAACTGCCCTACCCTGGAGAGGTTTATTCCATCTTTTCACCGAAACAATAATGGGCCAAAGTTCCAATATATTAATATTGGCAAACGATAGATTATCCTGAACAGGACCCAACTCAAAATGTTCACAACGGGCTTTCTAACATCTCCAACTACCATAGAAAAAAATCCGGTCCTAGATAACCACCAAACCCTGACAAAGAAGAGTCTGTATATATATATGGATAGCAGGGGCATAATATCCAGATATTTTCTTAATGCCATTAAAAACAGGAAAAAAACTACTCCACCACTGTAAATCCCGCTTATACATCAGACCCAACTTGACCCTTGACAAACCTTTAGTTGCTCTTAAAAGGGAATATAACCTTCTACAAAACTTCTACAAAAAGTTCTACCACCTTTAATCACTACTGCACAATGTGCCAAATAACCAGTCAACCTCTCAAGATCCTTTCTAGTACAGGAGTTTTTAGACAAGGTAAGATTTGCCATATTCAGGGCACGATCAATCTTTTCTTGAGGGAGCTTGAAACACCAATCTACCAAGTCAATGATAATACCCAGATAAACGGGAGTATGAGTGGGGGTCATAACCTTATTAAAGTTAACATTAAACCCTACAAACCTCAGCAGCTTATTTAAACATTTGCCATTGTCGTCAACAGCCTTAGTATTCTGCTTAGTTGTGGCCACTTTGTCTTTCTTAAACTGCTTGGCAGTAGGGGTCCACCTTGACCAATCTATCAAGCGTGATACAGACTCATTCTCAGATAACTTGTGTTTAAATGACATATCTGAGTCAATTACCAACTCACATTTCGCCCCAGTTGGAGGGAAATGCTTAGTGTTGCAGTTTCTGCAGAAGTGCATACGTTTGCCAGGCATGGCGAAACCTATCGGTCCGTATCAGTCAGTAGCCAAAAGAATTTTCTAGACCTTCCTGTGTGGAGGGTCTGAGCAGAATGACCCACACACACGGGAGCCTCTACCTTGCTGGTCAAGTCATGTGACCAACCTCTGACCGCTAGTGGTGACACCTGGTGATATAAACATCTCAACCTATTGAGATGGTTAAATAATAATAATAAAAATAGTTGATCGTGAGGTCGAAATAGTCGATCGTGAGGTCGAAATAGTCTAGGGCCGGATGGAAGATCTAACTTTAGCATGTCTAATCTTCGAATCACATGTCCTTTTCTTGTATCTGACCAACTTGAATAAAAATTCTATAATTTACTAAGATCTTAATACTAATAATAAAAACGTTAAAAAAGTGATAACTAAAGAAGTTATTTGGAAAACTAAATCCGTTTTATACCCAAACTAGAAACCTGTTAATTATAAACTGATCAAAATTGATTTTGATGACGAAATATCAAATGAAAATACAGAACTCTTTCCCTATCAGTTTCGAAATTCCAATATGGCTGCTCGTCAGAAATGAAGCGCTTGCAATTTGAGAACTAAGTTTCTCAACTACACTGAATAGGATGTTAAAAGCTATATTTTCAAGTCCAAACATATTTATTATGAAAAATATTCACTAGGAAAGTGTTTGAACCCTCACATAGTAGCCATTTATTTCATTCTGTATACCCAGTCTTTCCAGTCTCAGTGCTTGCTAGCTTTGTGAGCCCAGCTTTGTTACTGGGCTTTGCATTGGAGCCGATTGAGATAGGGTGGATAGGTTTGCTGTAGTTTGTGTAGAGTTGTAGAAGTTTCTAACCCCTCACTATGACAATAAAATCGAAGTTTATTAAGTTATGTCCCCACTTGTTACCTTTCAATACTGGATGTGAAGAATTCATCAAATGTGGGCAGTGTTTACATCTGCTCCACACAAAAAAAACGGCGAGTGAGCCATTCTGTTTCCTCTGAATGAAATGGCAAAAAACAACAACTGAGAGAGACACAGACAGGCCCATACGTTTGCCTACCGTTGTAACTGTGACCTAAACCGTGACCTAGTTTTTTTGCTCATTTACATACTTTTGGGCATGCGCACTGAGACACAAACAAGTCTGAACCCCATGTTCCAATATCGAAAAGATTCTGGAACAGATATGCAGATAATAAACCTAGCAGTTCTCTGTATATTTTGCACATCCTCTCCCAGGAATGTACTGTAAGCACCACAAAATGTTACTGATTAAGGGCATATATATTCATGACAAGTGTTGCTTGAGTATTTTGTCTGGAGAAACTAGAGAACTTTGAGCTGCCCCGTTTTTACCGAGGCTTACTTTCAACCCTATATTCAATAGTAAATATATAGGGTTGATGATTTGGCTAAGTGCTTGCCAACATATGAATACCAAAACAAATCATCATTAGAACTACTTTCACCGCCTCTACTTCCCGTGGGTGGCGCAGCCAGAGGTTGAGCCCTGCCAGCCCCTGACCTAGGTTCAGGCCTAAATCTAAAATGACATTCAAATCCAATGCAAAAAAAATGAATAAGTTACATATCCCTCCACATTGAAGCATGATATGGGTAGTCACTCAACCTTCCATCTGCTGATAGAACCATATGACATAACCAGACAAACAGAAAATTGATGGCAGACCCAGTCTTTCGTGATTTGCAGTCTGGAAAACAAAATCATAATCACCAACCTTGTCTGTGACGGTGATCGTGAAGCTGGGCCTATACATCCACGCTACTTGCCCAATCTACTCCTGGCAATATCACAGCACAATCCATGTTAAAATAATCCAATATCCAGTATAAATCCAGTGATAATTGATGCCAAAAATATACCCAGATGGTCTCGAGCGTCATCATGATCGATGGATTGCCGGCCTGCCCGCAGACACAATAACGTAACGTTATGAATTTGTACAACGTTAGTTATGCACTTTGGCAGATGCGTCCTTGACAACGCTTTTTTACCGCGCTTTGCCCCATGGTTATAGCAACGATCCTCCACAGAAAGATGGGCCACTATACGCCCTGGTAACACGAGGGGAAAGGGGTTCAGTCAGTTAGTTAGAGGACACCTGTACATCTACAGTCCTTGCATTTCTTTTCGAAATATTGGACATTGTTTGAATTTTATATAATTATTCTGCTATTTGCTGAGCGTTTCTCCTGACCATTTAGAATCGTGGACATTATTATTACATCTCGTCGAGTAACATTAATAAGAATAGATCAACCAATAATAGTCTGTTTGAGCAGAGTGGGAGTTGGAGGGGGGGGGGTGCATGTTGAAGGGGAGATCTTAGAACAGTTTAACTTGTAATAATAATAATAATATTAAAAACAGTCGATCGTAAGGCCAAAATGGTCGATCCTAAAGTCAAAATGGTCGATCGTAAGGCCAAAATGGTCGATCCTAAAGTCAAAATGGTCGATCGTAAGGCCAAAATGGTCGATCCTAAAGCCAAAATGGTCGATCCTAAAGCCAAAATGGTCGATCCTAAGCCAAAATGGTCGATCCTAAAGCCAAAATGGTCGATCCTAAAGCCAAAATGGTCGATCCTAAAGCCAAAATGGTCGATCCTAAAGCCAAAATGGTCGATCCTAAAGCCAAAATGGTCGATCCTAAGCCAAAATGGTCGATCCTAAAGCCAACATGGTCGATCCTAAAGCCAACATGGTCGATCCTAAAGCCAAAATGGTCGATCCTAAAGTCAAAATAGTCTAGGGCCAGATGGAAGATCTAATTTTAGCATGTCTTATCTTAGAATCACATGTCCTTTTCTTGTATCTGACAAACTTGAATAAAAATTCTATAATAATGATAATAATCAAAATAGTCAATTGTGAGGTCAAAACAGTCGATCGTGAGGTCAAAACTGTCGAGTGAGGTCAAAACAGTCAATCGTGACGTCAAAACAGTTGATTGTAACGTCAAAACAGTCGATCGTAACGTCAAAACAGTCGATCGTAACATCAAAACAGTCGATCGTAAGTCAATCGTAAAGTCAAAATAGTCGTTCGTAAGGTCATAATAGTCGATCGTAAAGTCAAAAGTCAATCGTAAAGTCAATCGTAACGTCAAAACAGTCAATTGTAACGTCAAAACAGTCGATCGTAACATCAAGTAAGGTCAAAACAGTCGATTGTAAGGTCAAAACAGTCAATCGTAAGGTCAAAACAGTTGATTGTAAAGTCAAAACAGTCAATCGTACGGTCAAAATAGTCGATCGTAAAGTCAAAACAGAAAATCGTAAAGTCAAAACAGTCAATCGTAAAGTCAACCGCTAAGTCAATCTAAATATCGTGAAGTCTAAATATTGTGAAGTCCGCAAAGTCCAAATATAGTGACGTCCACAAAGTCCAAATATTGTGAAGCACCATGTCTCAAGTCGACTATGAAGTCTGAAAAAGTTGACCGTGAAATCAGAAAAGTCAATCGTGATGTGCCACAGGAAAATGAGTCGGCAGACTGAACTTAGGGGAGGGACAAGAGGAGAGATTATTTTTGGCTTATTCGACTTATTTCGGACGAATCTAAGCACTTTTCCAGCTCTTAGTGACACTTGCGGTTTGGAGTGTTTCAATGACATTTTGCGGTTAGGAGCAAGACCCTAGACAAGGCAGATGAAAAAAAAAAGAAAAAGGAAATTCTGTCCTAATGTGATTTTAGTGACATTTGCGGTTTGGAGCATTTCAATGACATTTTGTGGTTAGGAGCAAGACCCCTAGACAAGGCAGATGAACAGAAAAGTGACATTTGCGGTTTGGAACGTTGCAGTGACATTTTGCGGTTAGTTGCATTGGATATGAGTAGTAATTATAATTTTCACAGACATTACAGACTCTTAGGAGAATTTACACAACTTGCCAAATATACACAAGCCTATGATAATGACCTAAAGGTAAACAAAGTGGCCATGTGCGTTTTCAATCGCAAATCTCTCTTTGAGCCTATCTAAAAAGTTAGCGGAACTCCTCTAGAGGAAAAATGGCGGCGACAAATTTTTTTGTTGCCCACTAACATCAGTTCATTTCATGGTTGCAATGAAAACGCAAATGGAGGAGTGTCAGATGTGTTGCCACATTCTCTGGGAACTGTTGTTTCTGTATGGATATAAATTTGTTGCAACAAATTAGTGGGCAACAACAAAATTTGTCGGCGCCGTTTTTCTGTCTAGTGGAGTCTCACCATTAGAATACATAGTTTATAGTCTGGCACTCTTAATAATATATAAATGTTGTGCTATACTTCTCTGTGCATGGAATTGATTGGTATTTCACAATAGGTTAATTACTCAGCATTGGCAATTTGTAAAGTCAACATTAATTTGTCAATGATATACAAAGGTTAACAAAAAAATCCTTGCAGTACAACAAGGGCCGCATTCACAGGGACATGAATCCCAATCAGAACAATTGAGGCAGTAACGCACAAAGTTAGCACCCAATAAAACATTGATAACTTCGTAATACTACTTGTTTGACAGTCCTGCTTGTCAAAGTTTCTGAATATATGTAAATGTAAAACTATAATACTCTGAAAAATGTGTTGACCACAACAGCAACTACAATATAAAGAATATAGCAATCCCTAACTTTTGGAGACACTTTCATGTCTTCTCAGTCACCTAGAACTACGGCAACAAGTGTAGTGTTCCCGAAAAGTTTTCATAGATCTATGCAGGCCAATATGACCTGCATAAACCAGTCACACCCCGGCCATTTGTCAGAGACGCAACCCATTTCTCAACATTGGCAAACTAGCATAAAGGACATTGAAACCCCACATAATTTACTAAGCTAAATGTAGGTGATTGGAATTTCTGTACCTCCAATCTTTGTCACTAGCTAGTTATCATCATCCATAAATGGCAATTACCAGTTTGTGAACATGAGCTTTAAGGACAACATTGTTATACTGCATCTCAACCCATTAGGCCCCAGAAGGGCCCCAGAAGCTAAGGATGTTTGGCTGGCTCTCTGGTGCATTTTAAGTATTTGGAATGTTAAATATCATCTGGACAGGAACATAAGTTTCCCAGTTTGATTCCCATAATACTATACGGTATATAGTTGTTCCAAGGCACTTGTGTTAACCAGTACTTTCGGTAGTGTAACAGAAAGAATGTTTCTGCCCATTTGCTTCCCCCTCCCCCTCCAGAGCCTCTATCACCAAATGGTCCTCATGCACTTTGAATCGGCGTTGGATCTTTGGGTCCACTTGGTCAGTGTTCACATAATAATTCGCCCCAACCAGCATTGGCAGCTTTTTCACTGTGGTTACTAGGGGTCCATAGTTCTTGCCATCGTGTACTTGCGACAGATTCTGCAAGCAGACTGGCATAGGTAGACTTCAGAGAGGATATACTTGTCCCGGGAACGACGTTAGGAGTCAGTGGTTTAAGGTTTAGTTTCTCGGAGGTGCTAGGTTTCTTTGATTGTGGTACTGGATTGATCCTCCTGTTCTTCTTTCTCCCTTCCGTTTCGTTCCTCCTTCAGCTTGACTAATTCCATGGAGGCTGGGTCCCCCTTCTGGGTCTTTCCAGTTGTTTTAGCCTGGGTTGCTTCTGTGCTGATAAGAATTTCTCCGTTATCACTGCCCTCACTTCTGAAAACAGAATATTATATAACCACTCAACTAGCAAAATATACATGTTGGCGTTATACTATACTAATGTGGTTCTTATGAATGTTAATAGATATTTAAGGGAATATCTGAACTATTGATACTTTCCTTTTAATCATAAAGGTGCCAATTGTTTATATTTATTAACTGCACATAACATATTTTATATTTTAAGTCTAAGTGTTTGTAAATAGGAATGCGTTTACTTGTGACACATATATTATCATAATATCTTCTTTAGAATTAAATAAATCAATGACAAGTAGGGACTTAAATTATGTCTTACCACATATGATGAATTGAATGTATCCTGGATGTATTGTTTCCATTCCGAGTTTGACAAAAACCCCTGAGGATGTCAGTTCTTTTCTGTAATGGCCAAAACAAGACCGTTGCGAGGTGATGTGCTTATCCACTTCAACTACAATGACAAATAATTCATAAATGTGTGATGGACAACTTGGTGCAAGTTCTAAATCGGATAACACTTTTTAAACATGAACATCTAACATCATGGGCATAATATCCGCTAAAAACCGTTAACTATAACGTATTACAAGCATTCAATTATTTGTTCTCACCTGGGTTTTTTTTCCAGAATTACCGCCATCTTCTGGAGTGCCTGGAACCTCCCCCTTATCTTTGTGGTGGGGTGCTTCTTATCGTAAAGGGGTTTGCTTCCAAAGGTCACTCAGTGCGACCTCTCTTTACTTGGCAGCTTGTTGACCTTGGGTGTTGAAACCCAGAAGGAGGTAGCTGAACGATCCAAGGACTTGTCAAGGTCTATGTTCTCTATGCTACCTAAGAGGGGATTCTATGCAGGGCCACTTGTTTTCGCTTGTTCAGATTTTCTTTCGTCTTGCCTTTTATTTTCAATATCCTCGTCTGATCAATTTCCCTCATCCAGCACTTCGTCAGCACTGGCCTCGGGGCACGCGCCACCACATTAGGCTTGGGTTTCTGGCTATACTACATTTCTTTTGCCAGCTAACCGTTTCTTTCTTAAATCAGATTTGTGGCCTTCATTATCACCATTGCTAGCAGCCACAATTTCCACAAATTTTGGCTTCTTTATGATTTTCTTAACCGGTAACGCTGGCTTGTCTTTTATCGAGTTATTGTTCTCCTCGTCCTCTTCACTGTCCTCATGGACGCCCACAACCTCTCATGGCTTTGGCTTCAACAAACCTTTCAGATACAGTGTGCTGCCCAACGTCATCTTTCTCATTGCTCTCAGTCACACTGTCAACTATGTTTGCTTCGTTTTCCTGCTGTTTTTTAATAACAAGTAGCCGCTTCTTTTCTTTGGGCAATTCAGGGCCCTCCTCCTGGTCAAACTTACAACCACTGCTAGCTCCCCTCTCTTGGTATTGTTCTTAGCAGATAATCCATTTGTAGCATCCTCAGCCATACCATCAACCACTTTTGCCTTGCGTTCATTGGTATTTCTTTTGGTAGAATTTCTTTTGGCAGGATTTCTTTCATCAGCTTTTTGTGTTTTGGGCTTAACGTCCTTTTTGAGGGCTCTTGGGTCGACTCTACGGGCTGTTAACCCTAAGGCCTTTGTGACACACTTCATTGACAGACCCTATAGATAAAAATAAATGGATATAACATCAAATCCGGTAAGAACAATTAAGTTAAGAAGTAGGCGTTAAATAATCGATTATTGAATACTTCTAGTTATAGGCTGCACACATGTAGGCCCCACTAGTAAACATTGTTGTTGGACTTACAGGAAAATCTGTTAAATAAACATAACAAGAATTATTAAGTTGTAATCGGAATATTCGAAAAATATCAATGTTTTCATTAATTCAAGTTGGATCTTGCAAGAACCAAAGTGGTCCTTTAATGGAGACTCAGCTATAGTCAATGTTTAATCATGTACAGGTAGAGAGGTGCAGCTTACAAATATATTATTGATTGATATGCATGATCCCACCCCTTAACTCCCATTGACATCATCCCCACTACATGGTTGGTCATAATCAATTTGTTATCATCACATTCTAGTCTGATTTGATTAATTTAGCCGTCTACAGTTTTACAGGAGAAATGGGGATCAAAGAAGGAAACCGACATTAATTTGATAGCATTGTATTCTTTCATTGATTTTAGCACAGTAGCGGTCACACAGTTCGCTGTTTGCGCAGAAAACGTCGGCCCCCGACTGGAACTAACGACTTAATGAGTACAAAAAGGGGGAAATTACTTGGTACAAATACTTATGTTCCCCGTAGAACTACAAATATCATATTCCGGTTGTGTAGAAGTAACAAGCGACAGTGTACAGTATACAGTGCAAGGGTTTGATAACCCTTATATCGGGTTGATTGGATTACTTGTTGATAGTATTGGTTTTAAAGTTATTTATGGTAAAAGACTGTCTCTACTCAGAAATACAATATACAGGCAATGGGTGACTAGAACGGTCGCTAGTACACTATAAAATTCCCTGGGTCTGACGATTGGCACTAAAAATGTCCAGTACTGAACTAGACACCAGGCCCCTGTTGTACAAGCTAAGAAGTGTGAAATTCCCAGCTGGTAGGAAAAGCCAATATGGTGGGTAGGAATTTGTATTCCAACCCATCGAAAGAAAGGGAAAAATGTGTAGTCCGGAATTACCATAGAGAATTCCTTCCTTAGCTTATACCACAGGCCCCAGCAATGCCTTATTCCCTATAATGTAACGTTAGATCTAGTATAACTTTCGGTATTTGTATAAATTTATCTTTTCTTCAACCATACGAGCTGAAATATTGATGAAAGTTGATAGCTGATGGAAATAGAGAAAGAAACAAAGATATACTGGCCTTAACGTGGGATAATTACATCGTTGATTGACAATTACCATGGCGCCAGAACGCTGGCAGCAGAAGGTCGCTTCAATCACCCTATGGGGGGCATATCAAAAGTAGCTGGATTTTGAAATATATTTCCTACTTTCAAAATATATTAATTTTTCAGAAAATTAGCCAAGCAGCGGAACATTACAATTTACAATGAGACTTAACACTAAACAATACAAAACCTAACCCTAAACTTAACCTTAAATTGGTGGTTCTAAGTCAGTAAAGCGGGTAGTGAACTGTCCCGAGTAAAAATAGACTAATAAAAGGAATTAACCGGTCTGGGCGCTTCGATCCAAGCCAATCTAATTCTAAGCTGATCCAAGGCCGGGGAGCTTCAGCCCGGGCGCCAGATGCTAAGATGGCCGCTACGATCTCGGGGCACAGGTCAATACCAGTTTCCCGACTTAATGTCGAATCCACAACTCCAACACTTCCCACCACCTTAAATGGCTGAACATTTCACAGTTTCACCAACATTTCAAGTAGTTTAAAGATCGTTTCAACTTACTTTCAACATTTCTTTTCTGTGGAAGTTCCCACTCACGCCGAAGCGGAAGTTGTATAAAAACGGTAAAACACACAGGGAACTCTATAGTTCATCACCTTGCCGTGCGGTGGCAGCATCAGATAACCTTCCCGCTCTACCCAGTTCTCCTTCCCGGGCCCTGAATTAACACGCTTGGCTCTGCTGTTCTTCTGCTGACACTTCACAGAGCAATTTTCCTAAATTCATTTGATTATCAAACCAAGCCTGAAGCAACACTCTTTTTACTATAAATAGATTCCGACCGTGCAGCAAGATTCAAGTAACCATAACTCGCAGGGCAAAAATCCAATACTTCCCAGTATCCAGGATCAACATTTCCCAGTCATACAGAAATAACTCCATGTGTTGTGTCGGGAAGACCAACTTGCTCCTCTTGTCTGCTTCTCCTTGTGTAATTATAATGAAGAATATTCAGTTTGTAAAGCCCCTCATTCGAACATTTCCACATGATGCACATCTGGCGATAAGATGGTTCTTTAGTTGCCTCAATAGGTGGAAAGTTGACAAAATGTTATAAACTTCTCAAATTAGAGTTCTTCCAGGCAATCTGGACTGACCCAAAACAAATTGCAAAAGAATTTATTTTTGCGGGATCCTCTTCCTTAACCATACCCTTTTAACAAGTCAAAAGTTTACCATAGTTTGCCGCGGGTAAGGTTCCTAAAATCGCCACTAGGGGACCCGACTTTCACATTTATTTTTATAACTCAATAAACATTTTTTCTACGGCTTAACTTATATTAAACCATGAAACTAGACAAGATTTCCTATTTTTTTAACTGGAGAACGTACATATCTGCCGATAATTACTAAAGTAATAGCGATTTTAATATTTGCATAAAATTGCTAATTAGGTCACAGCTATCTAATACATGACCTACATTCACAATAGTAGGCAAGCAAAGAGCTTAGCTCATATTTTTTTTTTTTTTAAACTTTTATTTATACTGGGTTGCGAAATCCCAAACCAGGGTTTTTCACAGGCCCCAGGTGTACAAACATTGAGCAGGCAATATACAAGTTATGTTACATTTATGTGATATTCTAGGAAAAATCAGGGAATCACTTTGCCACTGTCTCGGAGTGTTAGTGTCCTTCATAAAAACAATATTCAAAGACAATTTAGTAAGATTTACAGATGTACAGTATATACAGTATATAGAGAAGAGAAGCACTTTGCCACTATCTCGGAGTGTTAGCGTTCATTCATAGGTAGTAGTAGAATAGATCAGCTGATAAGTCACTTTGCCACTGACTCGGAGTGTTAGTGCTCGTAGAGTTTACTATAATGTTTCTTGTATGTACAGTGTCAAGTCAATTAATTACCGTGAGTAAGTATCATAATGCTTATGATATGCTATGTGAGGGAAGGATATAGCAGGGGAGGAGTCACTTTGCCACTGTCTCTGAGTGTTAGTGTTCTATGTATATAGTCGGGGTAGATTGGTTAATAGATAAATTGGGTTAAAAAAGTGATTGTAGCCAAATTCTCTGGTTTGATTTGAATGCTTCGATAGTACCTATTCCGCGTTGTCTGGCCGAAAGTTCATTCCACGAGTGAGCACATTTTATCTGGATTGAGTTGCGACCATATTTAGTTAGGAATCTTGGGGTTCTGAGGGTAATACCCTCATTTCCTCTTGTGGGCCTCGTTGGGTGGTTGACTAATTCAGGGATTTTAGATTTTCTGTAGGCAAGCGCTCTTAAGTGTGTTTTCCTTCTGTTTTCCAGGAGAGGGATTCTAGCTTGGGCATGTAGTTGGATGGTGGGAGTATCGAATGGCATGTTCATGGCTATTTTCAGGGACCTGTTCTGTAACCTCTGGAGTTTCTGCATTAACTGGGTATTAGAGTTGTGCAATATAACATCGCAGTAGTCGAAGTATGGGAGAATCTTAGTTTTGTAAATTTGAAGGGCAGTGTGAGCATCTATATATTTCCTTATTTTATGTAATTGGTGGGTTTTATGTGCAATTGTTTTAATTGTTTGGTTTGTGTGAGGCCGAAAGTTCATTTTGTCGTCAATTAAGAAGCCTAGATATTTATACGTAGGTACTAGTTTCAGTTGGTTGTCATTGTATAGTATTGCTTTAGTTTTGCACAATTTCCTGTTTTGGTTGGATCTAGAAATGAACATAGTATTTGATTTTGATGCATTAACGAGAAATAGGTTATTGGTACACCAGGTGTGGAGGGAGTCTATTGAGTTCTGCATGTTGGAGTAAAGTGTATCAAGATCTCTGCCATGTGTATATATTAGGGTGTCATCTGCGTATAATGATATCTTTGTGTTTCTAATATTGGATGAAATGTCGTTGATAAAGATGATGAACATTAAGGGCCCTATAATGGATCCCTGAGGGACTCCAGTTGTGGTGGGTGCCTTTTCAGAGAGATTGTTATTAACTATTGTTAGTTGCTTTCTGTTCTGGAGGTACGATTTGCACCAATTCAGGAGGGGCCCATCAATGCCTATGTGTTTTAATTTGGATGTTAGGATTGAATGATTTACAAGGTCGAATGCCTTACGGAAGTCGATGAAAGAAACAAGAGTGTCAATATTTTGGTCCATGCTCCAGGAAACCTCATCAGTGAACTTCCCAATGGCGTCCACCATGGATCGCCCAGGTCTAAAGCCGTATTGATGAGTGTCTAGGATGTCATACATTAAGAGGTATTGGTAAATTCTGTCGTGAACTATTTTTTCTATGATTTTGCTGGGTGTGGGCAGAAGGGCTATGGGTCTGTAATTATTTATTTTGTTGGGATTTCCACTTTTGAAGAGGGGTATTATTTTGGCTAGTTTCCAATCTTCTGGGAATATCGCTGTGCTAAAGGACAGGTTAATACAGTAGGTGAATTCATTACAGATTTTGAGTAGGGCAGGTTTGAGAATAGAGTTGGGGAGATGTTCCATTGAGGAAGACTTATTAGGATCTATTTTCTTGAGCAAGGTTTCGACTTCAGTTTCATTAGTAGAAATCTGATGCAGGAAGCTTAGGGCTGGTTGTGTCTGTGGGTGCCAGTCGGGAGACATACCCTCAGTGAGGTTGGAGTAGCATAACCACAGGAAAATTTGTACTACTTCTGAGTGCTTATTTAAATATATGGCCGTATTGAGCTGATAATTATGAATCCACTCCTTTTAGTTTCATAAAATTCGGTAAATTATTTGCTAAGCTGTGAGAGATAAACTAAATGAGTATGATGATTTTCTGAAGGATCAGCATCCTATAGGATTAGCCATTAGACAATGGACCCCTAATTACATAAGGGTAGCTTTGTGTGATGTCCACTTCGCATAGGCTGTCACACTGCCCACTGTAAGAAATTTTGGTCAGCAGGCCAATGTTGCAATATTAAAATCTATTTTCGCGGGACAAAGCCTAATCAAAATACAATATATTTGGTATCCTCTCAATCAGAAGAAGCTCCTCATTATAACCTGTATGGATTGCATTTAACATAATCTTTTATGTAAGTGTAAAGTTAAGTTAAATGTTTCAAACTCCCCGCTCAGCCACTTAAAAATGGAGAATCTCGTACAAACTGGTACCACATGAAAGAGGAGAACGCCTTCTGATTGGTCTGAAAATATTAGGACGCTCCGACCATATTTATTGCCGTGCAAACGTGGAAGAAGTAAACATCCTTTTCTAACAAAGAGCGCGAAATGTCGCGCAAAGCGTATGGGCGCCCACTCCCTTGTTTGGGGGTCAGCTTTCTCACGCCTGTGGTAATGCTAGTTGGAGGCAATGGTAGCGAAGTAGGTATTAATATAGTTGGGCAATTTGTCGTGTGATATTGGATCGTTAGAAGCGTCAGTGAGATTAATTGTTGATGATCTGTTGTTGCTGTGTGATATTGAGTTGATTAGTTCCCAGAACTTTTTGGGGTCTCTATTGGTATGGTTCAGCTCATTTGTTATAAAATTTTTCTTAGCATTGAAGAGTGCAGTCTTCGCTTGTTTATTTAGTAACTTGGCATTTTCCCAATCTCGGGGATTTTTGGATTTGGTTGCCTTTTTCCTTGCACGATTTTTGTCTTTCAATTTCTCTATAATCTCTGGTGATATCCAAGGATCATTACTTATTCTGATTTGCGTTTTTTTCAGGGGGGCCATTCTATCCAGCAGTAGGTTAATCCTACTGATGATTAGTTCCCATGCTTGGTTCGGGCATTGAATATTGTGAAATGTTTCCCAGGGGTATTCCACTCTTAGCCTGTGGGTAAACTCATTTATATTTAGGTTCTTTAAAGGTCTCGTCCATTTCACGTTTTTTTCTACTTTAAGTTTAGATTTTTTTCTCGTAAGGTAAATTAGTTCATGATCGCTGAGGTTGAGGTTGATCACCCCAGATTCTAGTATAATCTCAGAGTTTGTGTAGATGTGATCAATGACGGTACCAAGGAGTACATTCTCCCTGTTTAGGTGGTATCTAGTAGGGCTCGAAATTAATTGTCTTAAGTTAAATTCAGATTGTAGTGATTTCAGCAGTTTTTTGTCATTCGACGAGTTCTCATTATAATTTATATTGAAGTCTCCTAGGAGGAATATTTCTGCTTTTTTGATAGATGAGATCTGGTTTAGTGAGTCAGTGAGGTAGGTGGTAAGGTTCTGTGTGCTTCCAGTGGGTGGTCTATAGAGGGAGCCTATGAATATGGGTTTCGTGTTCATAATATTCAATCTGATCCATGCACATTCTACATCCGGGGAGCTCGTGCTCAGGTTGTCAAGTGACGAGAAGTCTATGTTAGAGTTAATAAAGAATGCTACCCCGCCACCCTTCTTGGGTGATGGGTTGCCTGGTAGTGTCCAGGATCTGTCTAGCCTACAGAGCGTATAACCAGGTATTAATAGCTCATTATCAGTGATATCAGGACGTAACCAGGTCTCTGATAGGGTCATTATTGCAGGTTTCAGTAGTAACAATTCCTGTTTAAAAAGATCAAATTTCCCAGAGATGCTACGAGTATTTAGGTGGCATATAGATATACCCTTAGTTAGGGCCATGATCAAAGAGTCCCTTTTTGCAGATTACTGCTGGGACAGGTGTTGTGAGTCCTGTAGCCCGGTAGGGTGGCGGAGGCCCTACGAGGGCAGCTCTGTAAATGGGAGGGCTGGGGGGTTTGTCAATTCTGTGAGGTTGGGGGAATGCTAAGGTAGTAAGCTCTTAAATGCAGCTTATAACCAAGACAAGGTACACATAAGTGATTATCTATCTATGCTTGAATAATAAATACTTACAATCGCTTTAGTTTGAATTGTATGGAAGTAACTTGAAGCATTGGTACAGAGCAAGAGTGATTAGTTATGCAGGGTTATAGACCGACGCCTCGGCCAGCATGCTGGCCGCTCCGCCTTGGGTGGAGGCGGCGTGGGTGTAGGGGAAGACGGGCTTCTGATGTGCATAAGATATGCGCAAGTGGGGTGGTATAGGTCTAACAATGTATACAAAGCTAGTATTCAAACAGCTGTTCATGTTAAAGTTCAATAGGTAGGACACAGGTACAATAGGTGGGACACATGAGTGTTAGTTGTTAGTTGCGATGGCGTAATTAGTAAATGTACACAACGATCATGCTTGCCACGCTCTAGGCATGTTGCATTTAATTGATGTCATTGGATTCTTATATGAGTGTACAATCTGTGCACACGAAGGAATAGAATATTCATACAAATATATATATACGAACAGTATCAGTGCTTGCCACACACATAGCGTGGTTGCATTGAATTTTTAAATCAGGCATAGAGTTAGTGATTCAGAGGAAAGAAGAAGAGGCACATTTCATTAGTACTTACTATTTAGAATGTCAATGGTTGCCACACACTAGGTGTGATTGCATTGATTTTGAGTAGATATAAAGTCATTAATAATCGATCTTGACAGAACATTTAAATATTGCATGCGTATATAGATTTTCAATGCTTGCCACACACTAGGCGTGTTGCATTGAATTTCGATATAGGTTTATCTTTATAATTGGATGATAATATTATCTAGTTTTTAAATTCTAGATCTCTAATGCATGTTTTTCTGATGTTTTTGTAGAAGGTCGTGAATGTCATGTAGGCAAACTTGGCTATGGTTTCATTGGTAAAATGAAGTCCATCTCTGGTTTTTGATGAGTATCGGTGCGCCGTGTAGAGCTTTCTCTTCTTATGGATAACTCCCTCTAGATGCGGTCCGATAACTTTGGCTTTCCTATTTATCTTTCTTATTTGGTTATTTATTAGGAGAATTGCTGAGTGGATTTCGTTCTGGTCCTCAGAGGATGATAACCAGCCATTAGTGTAGGATTCCAGGGAAATCCCTGGTATTTCCATTACAATTAATGCTTTACAGACAGCGTTTAACACTCGAATTAATAGATATAGTTCATTAGTAAAGTGCCGGGCTGCAATTTGATGGTTTGCGAATCTTGGATATACTTTCCTGCCTCTTAGTTTCTCGGTGAGCTCGTTGATACCGGCTTGAACGTAGCACAAATCAAATTGATGAAATGTGAACCTCTTGAAGGCTTCCGTGGATATGTCATTGAGTCTCGCTCCAGGCAAAGGTAGACATGTAAAGTTGAGATCAAAACAGTCATGTTCCCTAAGTAATGCCTGCATTGGGGCTTCCCAATTTCTGACCCTAGAATCCCCGATTAAGAGGATTTTGAAACAGGGCATGGTGAGAGTGGTTGTGCGATGGAGTAAATGGAGGATCTCAGATCTCAGATCTAATTTTCTTGAGTAACTTTCCGCCTTCGTTTTTATGCTGATCAGAGAGCTGGTCTTTGCTTAGGCCTTGCGCATCTGTCAAGTGAAAGCCGCACCCATAGTATGGGTCCATAGTACATTCATAGAATGTGGCGTCAAGTGTGTACTCCTTGAGTAGGGTTTTTAGGGTAGGATTTTGCTCGAATTTTAATCTCATGCACTCAAGCAATGTAGCATGCGCTATTTCCTCCGTCCAGTTGACTGAGAGTGGAATCTGATTGGCTAGTCTTTTGGCCACGTATGGATTACGGACCGATTTTATTCTGTCAATTAATGACTGGTCCGCTCCAGAAATAAGCGCCTTGCGTGTTTGATACAGCTGTTCGGCTGAATTAGATGTTATTTCATTGTGGGTAACTTGACAGGTATACAAATTGGAGAACGGGCTCATGTGGCCTTGAAAGGCCACCCCGTCTGTGGTCTCAATCGTAGAAGCGTTTGCTCTTGTGATGCCATTAGGGAGATTGTCAAACGCGTCTCTGTCATAGGTTTCCCCATCTATTACCACAGAGAAGCCTTTCGGTCAGGCGTCTAGTTTATGGACTGTTCTGGCTGCGTTTGCGATGGTGCGCGCTTCAGACAGATAAACCTGCTCTTCTTCAGTAGAGTCAGAAGAGATTCTGATTTTTACTATTGTTCAATTTACGAAAGATTTCCAGTTTGAGCTTTGTTGAG
This sequence comes from Sthenelais limicola, assembly GCA_942159475.1. Lineage (NCBI taxonomy): Eukaryota > Metazoa > Annelida > Polychaeta > Phyllodocida > Sigalionidae > Sthenelais > Sthenelais limicola. The sequence goes on along the minus strand of OW804102.1, from coordinate 205,223 downwards.
GGAAGGGTCACTTTTACTGGGCCTGGGTATGACGCATTTGCTTCAGGTCGGGGTTTCCCCAACCGTTCAGGGTTGGAGAAATCAACATTCAAGTTTAGAATTTTGAATAGGTCAATTAGTTGTTTGTCCAGGGCTACCCCGTCAGCTTCTGGTAATCCCCTAATAATAATGCGGAAATCTCTTGGTCGCTCCGATGGCAAGTAGTTGTTTGCTTGGGCATTGTTATTTGGTGTGTTAGTGGGATTAAATGCTTGCCTGTTTGCGTACATTACCCCTGCGTTCATTCCAAGCGGTGGAAATTGGGGGTTGAAATTTGACGCCTCAATCGATGTTTTATTTTCTTTACCTTGTCAGATAATTTATCAATTTTGACTTGGATGTTGGCAAGATTAGTATTCATTTGGTTATCCGATCTCTGTTGGTCATCAGATAGTCGCTTCATACTGGTATTGAGCGTTGTAATGTGTGCCTGATTCGATACGGCCAATGCGTTTAGTTTATTATATGATGTTTGCATGGAGGAAAAACCCTGCAAAAGCTCATCCATTTTCGCTTCACGTTTAATGAACACTTTCATAAACTCAGAACTCATGAATTGGTCGTAATGAAATTGACTTATCTGGTAATTTGTGTGTTGCAGCGTCTGGTAGTTGGGTTGGTGATACGATTGCATTGCTGAGGATGTAGTGGTGGTGGAAATTGGTGCTGTCACTTCTCCACTGCGCTGACATTCTGGGGGGGATAGTTGATACGAATTTCCAAATTGAGCAGGGTCGATCGGATATCCTGATGAGTTAGAGGAAACTGTGTGTCCAGGGGGTCCAAAAGGTTGGAGGGGAGGTCCCTGGTAGCACGAATTATTGTCCATAGTCATTTGGGAATTGGATGTTTGGGCGGCCACAGCCCCTTGGTTTGACGTCGCTTGCGAGTCTATCCGTGGGTGTCCAGCCCTCAACCTATCGTTGTTTATACTGCGTAGGTCCGCGTCCGAAAACAAATTCACAGATCCGAGGTCTCTGGATGATCTAGATGATCTTAAGTTTTCCGTAGTCATATCACTGATGTAACATACAACTTTTAGTCGTAGATCGGTGGTAAATGATAGCGTAAAACTCCTTAGCCTGGCTATTTTGCTACAAGCTCACTTTTAGCTGCCTACCTCGCGTCCGCCATCTTGCGTTGCTATATTCAATTGATTAAAGCCAAAAAAATGTTCTTTCATATGAGATGCACATAGTTCTGTCATGTATATTTTTTTATGATTTTATTTATGATATAATGTGTAATAACTTTTTTGTCAACTTCACTCCTGACCAGTTACTGTGAAGCTATAGAAGGAGGGGAGGCTATGATAGAAATATCTCAATATTCTACACTATGACGACCTATTTTCGACTCTGTATAATGTATGTAGAGTTTGATTTTGTGATGGAGTGGAATTATCCATTACACAGTATTCAGACCTATAGTCCAGAGATAAGTCATATCAGGTCAGTGGGAGTAATAGATACACATGGGGGGAGGTACCATACATACTTAGGAATATAGATTGTAAGCCAGACTCCACCTCTTCACCTGTACGCATGACTATTGATAATTTGATATGATATATATATGAGCTAGACATATTAAAAGAGCAGAACCTTTATGGAATTGAAACTGTTGTGTCATTCTTACTGTACTTATATTAGAGGATCATACATAGACCAACTTAGAGATATCCACTCACATAATAGTATATACCAAAGGACTTCTAGTATACATTCACCCAATATCGATCTTAAAAGTATATACATGCATATCTACAGTCTAGTGGACGCATTGTATCATTGGTGGAAGAATCCGGATTGGGTTTGGATTGTATTTCTGGATGTCTGAGAGTGAGGGGGATTCTCTGGACTCTGTGTTGAATCTCACAGACACCAACAGAAATATTCTCAACACTACTGCTGAGTTTATTGTTACTACTCAGAGGCTCTTCAAAGGGAAGAGAAACATCCCCAGGACTGGGAGTTTCTCACAGCAGATGGACAAAATAGCGGCAAGGATAGGAGGAGTTGTCTCCAGCATGACCAAGGCAAAAAAGTTGGGTGTGTTTGCTGATAACACTAACTCTAACACTAACAGTTCAGCAAAAAGCACTGCATCTGTATCTCATGTTGACTCTAACTCTAAGGGAAGTGCTCCACCTGCATATGGGGAATCTGTGGACCATAGGGTCAAGCCCAGTGCAACAAAACCTAATGCACCATTAATTGAAATAGGAGGGGGGTAAGCAGTACATATTTGGGGGCTATGGGAATGGGACAAACTGGGGGATTTGCACAAGACACTACGGGACCTTGGGATGAATGGGACAATTGTGCACATGAATTTTTAGGACATTCACAGCCCACCTATCACCAAGCCACTATTTTGGTCCAAGAAAACCGCCGATTAAAACAGGAGCTGGATCGCACATTAGATGCGGAGCGTCAGCGTCAGCGCGACTACGAAGACCGCATCGACGTCATTGCGCAAGAGCTGCGTGACACAAAACATACGCTAAAAGAGAGCGACGCATCTAAAGCGTGAGCTCATAGAGGAGTCCGTCAAGAGGGACCAAGAGCTCTTGGAAGAGAGGAGCAGGCACGAGCGCAGGGCGGCGGCCCTGGAGCAGGAGTTGAGGATTCAGGCGGAGGCACTAGCCAAAAAGGACAAGGAGTTCTGCTTGGCTAAGGACAGGTACCGCCAGGATCAGGAAGACATAGAGCGGAGACTCATCCTCCTGAGACAGAGACATTGCACACACGAGAGCTGCGGGCGTGGCCGGTGTCCGGAGGTGGCTTGCATAGAAAGCAGGCTGGGCTCCGAGTCAAGTGGAAAGGCGACGCCAGAAATTCATTTGCCCTTCCAGTTTACGACAAGCACAAGGGGTCCTGACGCACCGGAAGGCGCTCCCAGGGGATTCGTCGATATGGAGCGGGATTCAGGAAATGCGGCCATGCGTTTTTTCGTGGAACCACCGGATAAGTTCTCCGAATCAACAGCGCTAAGATCGGTGGAGGAGTTTTTTGCCGAATATGAGGCGTGGGCAACAGCCCTAAACATAAAGCGAGTCTTTTGGCTCCAGGGGCTGAGCGCCCGCCTCGAAGGCTCGGCGAGGCACTTCTATAAGCAGCTGACTGCACCTAATCGAGGTCGCCCTGTGTACGATGATGTCAAGGAGCGTTTCCTAGATAACTTCAAGGAACTTCCATTCGGAGAAGTAAAAGAGGATTACAGCCGACGCCGCCAGGGAGCTAAAGAATCGGTGAAGGAGTATGCCGACTCCATGCTCACGTTGCTAGCAAGAACTTCTCTCACGGAAGACGAACGCACTAAGGCCTTCTTGGCAGGGCTGAAGGACGGGTTAATGGAGCGAGTGCTCAAGGAAAACCCACGCACCAGCGAGTTGGCCCGCAGAATTGCGCTCAAGTACGAGATGTCGGATATACAGCGCGATAAGGCTCTTGAACGCTTAATGCCCGATGCAACTGCCATGATAGCTGCCCTGACTATGGCAGGTTATCAGGTGGAATCAAAGGAGGAGGGTGTTAACGCTGTGCAGCAATTTGCGCCATCGACAGGGGGAAAGAAGTCCTGGGACGGAAAGGGCAAGGGTCGAGGTGGTTCACAACGCGGTGGAGGCCGTGGCGGTTACCAGAATAACCAGAGTTACCCGAACAACCAGAACCAAGACCAGCAGCAAAGCTCTCCCAACCAGGAGCTACCACAGCAATTTGCTCAGGCAACACCAGGATACATGGCGAGCAACGGAACGCTGCAACCATTGCCAGTCCCAATGCAATTCCCGCCAGGTTATGGCATGCCTGCGGCACCACAATTTCTGCAACCACCGCCAGGACAATTCTTCCCTCAGCCTCTGCAGCAGCAACAGAACCAGTCCTACCAAAGGGGACAGAATCAGGGGGGCCATTACCAGCAGTGGGGAAACAGCCAGGGGGGTCAGAATAATCAGGGAAGCCAGGGAAACCAGGGAAATCAGGGAAATCAGAAGGGGGGACAGAAGTGGGGGTCAGGGTAATTTTTTCTAGACGAACCAGCAGAACGCCCCTTGTTCTGGCTGGGACTCGAATCCGCATTTAGCCAAGATATTACGCCAGCTCAGGAAGCGGACATGGAGCATCGCTTTCAGAAGAGGAAATACCAGAAAGCGGCGAGGCGTAAATTGGCGGACGACAAACGGACAGCCCAGGAAACTGTGCTGGCCATTGAGCCAACTGGGACTGAAATAGACATGTCTTCCGTCAAATTAACACTGTCATCAGGGGATAATCCGGGAAACAACTTTTTGCACACAAATTGCAATGTGATGGGTGGTATGGGGGGGTCTGAGGGTACCATTTTTGATTGACACCGGGGCCTCTGTGAGCTGTCTTAGCGAGCAGCTGTACCAAAAGCTACGAACAATGGAAGCGACGGTGCACTGTGTTGTCAATGTCAGGACTCGGGTTTTCACTGCTGACGGGGCCAAACATATGGCGAACTATAAGGCCAGGGTCAGTTTTTCTCTTGAACATTTGTCTTGTATTTGTTGGTTTTTAATCATACCTGGGTTGTCTATTCCAGCTATCCTCGGGGTGGACTTCTTACGTAAGGAACGGGCATCACTGACCTTTGGCTCAGAACCAAGAGTACATGCGGTAAGATTAGCAGACACTAAGGTAGTACCGGCAAATAGCGAGTTTACGTGCTCCGCCGTGGTCACCTATCCGGAAGATATGTCGGCCACGATAGGGACGTTAAACAATCTAAAACGACCACAGCCAGTCTCATTTGCGGTTAAGGGCGTGGCGGTCAGGCCTTTGCCGGGCACCAACATTATACCAGTTACAGTCTTTAACGCAGGTAGGATGCCTTTGACCCTACATAAGGATTATGTCATAGCGGTATATACAGTGTGCGATGAGGAGGATCTCGTGCCAATAGATTTCTCGGGAGAAGGGGGGACCCATCAGGGAGCACAGGTTTCAACTTGCACGGGGAACATAGGGGGGGACGTCATGGGAGAAGAAGGGGGGAAAGGGAAAAAGGGGTCCTATACATTGGGGTCGGACTTAACAGAGGACCAGAAAGCCTTGATGAGCACGTTGATAGCGGAATACGAGGGAACGTTCGCATCAAAGGATAAGCCGATCGTCCAGACCGATGTGTATACGCACAAGATCGAGCTGAAGGAAGGCTATGTGCCTATTAACAAGAATCCGTACCGACTCAATCCGCAAATGACGGCGGTAATGGATAAACTCCTGGACGAACAGATACACCTGAGAGTCATCGAACCCGCGAGCGGCGAATCGGAATTCGCGTCGCCGTGTTTTCTTGTGGAGAAGTCGCGTTTGGGGCTCGACGGGAAGCAAGAGCACAGGCTCGTGATCGACTATCGCTGGGTAAATTCCCAAATAAAGGACCAGGCCCGCGTCTTTCCGAGAGCCGACGAAACGTTGGAAAATGTTGGTCGACTCAAAGGTCGCTATTTCAGCAAATTAGACGCCTCTGGATTTTACCAGGTGTCGTTACGGGAGTCCGATAGGCACATTAGCGCCTTCTCAACCCCTAGGGGCGTTTTTCAATATAGGGTAATCCCGATGGGGCTGAAAACGGCGCCAAAGGCATTTCACGCTGTGGTCGAGGGAGTGCTGAAGCACATACCAAACGCTCTACCCTACTGCGACAATATTATAATTGCGTCCAGTACATGGGACGACCATATGGCAGACGTGCGAGCAGTGCTAGCAGCGTTTCAAAAAGCGAATATGCGATTCAAGGCGGAGAAATGCGCATTTGGCTACAGAGTAATACAATTTCTAGGGTTTGTGATCACCAAGGATGGGCTCATGCCAGATCCCGACAAGGTCGAGTCTATCCGGTCATACCCAACTCCGAAAAACGGTAAAGGAACTAAGAGCGTTCAACGGTCTGGCGAATTACTACAGAGCGTTCATCCCGAACTTCTCGACAAGATGCACCTGCTATACATCCTAACCAAGGGCCCGAAGAAGGGACGAGGGGAGATTGCGTGGGGAGAGGAGCAGGAAACTGCCTTCAGAAGCATCAAGAGGGCGCTCTGCGAGGATGCATTGTTGCAATACCCAGACTACGACAAACCATTCACAATATGGACAGATGCTTCCCGCGTAGGATTAGGTGGTTGCCTGACGCAAGATGACGGGAGCGGGTTCCATCGACCAGTGGCCTTCGCAGGAAGGAGCATGAACGCCACCGAATGAGACTATTCAGCTACGGATCGGGAACTCCTAGCAATTCGATTTGCGGTAGAAAAATTTAAACACTACGTGCTAGGCATGACCTTCGAGGTGTACACTGATCATGCCGCGTTGCTTGCTATAAACTCGAAGCAAGACTTGACAGGACGGATGGCCAGATGGCTTGATTGGTTCGGGAACTTTGATTTCCAGATAAAACACATCAAGGGGAGCCTTAACCTCGTGCCCGACGTTTTGAGTCGGAGGCTGTATCCGGAGGGTAGGGGAGAGAAGTTGGACCCAACCAGCAATTTTGACCGTAAGGTTCGCTTTCGCGAGGTGAACTTTATTAGGTACTTCGGAGCTGGAGACTTGGTTCAAATGGCACCCATCCGTAAGTACCGACGGCCGTCAATATTAAAGAACGGGAAGTTGCGAAACAAGTGCAGGGACTCGAAAAGCGCTGATCAAGAAGCCGTTGTCGAGACGGAGCGCGTGGAAGGTACACCTATAAACCCGTACAACGTACGAGTGGACGAAGGACAGCCTATAGAGCGCGATACGGGCGCTACAGACGAATATGTGGCTGTCATGGAGTCTCGCCGAGCGCGAAAGCCCACCGAGAAAATGCGCGAGTGGACAAAGGAAATCGCGGCTAAGCGCGAAAAGAGGGCACTATTGAAAACTGTAGTGGAGGAAGTGACCGAACCTGTCGATCACTCAGATAGTGATAGTACGTCAAGCGACGACGATAGGGACGGCGTAGAGGAGCAGGGACCAAGAAGGTCCGCCCGTCTGGCCGAAACGGCGGATGAAGGCCGAAATGAGCCGCAGTTAGAGCCGCCCTTAGAGCAGCGCAGAGTGCGCCAACTTACGGGGGTAGCGTTGATTAAAGGAAAATATAGAAAGGAACGGGCGCGTAAAGGGGTTAGAGCGGCCTCAATCGACCCACCACAGATAGACTTCTATCGTAAAATAGAAGGGTACTATGGAACGCTGGGTACACAAGTGCAGTTCCTGCGGGCACAGAAAGTTGATGACTTTTGTGTGGCTATGACCAAATACATCACTAAGGAGGAGCTTCCACACGGAAACATGGAGGCACGGAAGGTGCTATTGCACCACGATTGCTTCCTTATATCGAGCGATGTTCTCTATCGCATCCCGCCACATACACGCAGGGATGAAATCGAGGCTAGAGCGCAACTGGTGGTGCCTGAGGCAATGGTACGCAAGTTACTAGAACAGATACACGACTCTCCATTGGGTGCACACTTGGGGGCCGGCAAGGTAATGAGTGTATTGACGCCACGGTACTACTGGTCGACTATGTCTCGAGACGTTACGCAATACATCGGCACAGACAAGTGTCTGTCGAATAAACAAAATAAACCAGGCAGCCGGCCCCAGGGCCGTGGTCAGCAGTTATGATCGATACATTGGGACCATTGCTAGAGACCACTAACCACAATAAATACATTCATGTGTGTGTGAACGTATAAAGTAGGTTCTGCGTGGCTTGGCCCACAGACAACATAAAGTCCTCAACACTTATTGAAGAATTTTTCCGAAATGTGATAGCGGTTATGGGAGTACCAGCCGAGATTTATTCCGATAACGGCAGCTCTTTTAATTCAAAATTGTTCTCTGGGTTTTGCAAAACCATGGGGATGCGACAGATCTTCTCGTCTGTTTACAAACCCACGACAAACGGGCAGGTCGAAAAGATGGAATTCAACACTTGTACAGGCGCTGAGGGCGTTCACAGATGCATCAACCCAAAAGGATTGGGATCGATATGTAGCACCAATCGTGTTCGCAGTTAACGCATCAGACGCACAGTCGCTTGGTTTCTGTCCCTTTCTTCTGGTCTATGGCCGCCTACCCAAATTGCCGAGCGATCAGGTCCTACGTGAATACGAAGGGGACATTAAGCCGGTGCTCGAGCATTTACCGGACATTTTGCAAAACCAGGAATTTTACAGTGAAATGGCACAGAAAAAGCTGGAGGAGTCGAAACAACGTATGAAGGCGAGATATGATAAGGGAACGAAAAGTCATTCGTTCGAGCATGGTTCTCTCGTATACGTTCGCATTCAGCGATTGCTTCAAGCAGGGACAGCTATCAAACTGCAGCCAAAATTTACGGGGCCCTTTATGGTGACAGCAAATCCCAGCCCATACACGGTAAAAGTGAGGAACATAGAAACTGGTAAAAGTCTTCCGAGACCCATCCATGTAATGCACTTGAAACCAGTGACAGTAGGATATGAGGGGGAATTCATAGAGAGGTTGCTGCCACCTAATCTAGTGCCAATTACCAATTACGCCAATTTAGAGACTCCCAGTCAAGATGCTGAGGACAAGGGAGATTGGCAGCTAGAAGTGGAGGAGCCAGAGGACAGTGCCATGTCCCAAGAAACAAACGCACCAAAACACTTGACTCGCACTGTAGGTTCTAGAAACGATAGACCTATATCTAGCGGTGTGAAACTATAGAGGCGCGAGCGGGCGGTGACGGGGAAACACACAATGACTCATGTATAACCATGGGTATAGACGGCGAGGAGGAGCTGAGGGGAGACCCTTGGGAAGTAGGGGAATTACCAGCTTTGGAGGGATGGGAGGAAGGAGAGACTAGCGTATATTTTCAGTAAAAAGAAATGGGGAATATGGGAGTAATACATTGTGCTTTATGTATGGGTTCGAGGGGAATCTAGCAGGCAGACACAGGTGGACTTGCTCTGAACGGGATTAGGAGTTAGTGAACGAATATTTTCTTTTTATATATTCTCGCCTCTTATTTCTTTTTGAATGCACTATCTTATTTTTTTCGCCCAGGTGTTTCTATTGTTGTGCTGAGGGGCATATTGCAATCCAGAACTTATAATTAATGTAGTTTGTAGTATGATTTATGGATGTTAAAGATAGGAGCAAGACAGGAATGTGCTACGGCTACAAATCCTTTTAATTGACATTGCTGAAGCTTGGTCAGTGTTCGGAAGTAGTGCTAAAATTATAAGCAGTTATGGTACGGCGTATATTTGGCTGGGGAGTTCACACAGGAAGTGTTTGTTCACATAGGATGTAACTACAGGGGGAGGGACAGGGGTCAACCATGGGTCAACCTAGTAGCAAGTTCAGAGTGCGATCAAGTACTAGCAATCAAACATACAATCGATATAGATGGCTGATTGAAATAGAGTGGGGGCAGGGGCGAAGTGGGGAGGGGCGGGGATGAGTAATTCTATAAGTGGGAGCGTAACAGCAGGTGTAATCGTTGGTGCTCGATCGAAGCGTTTGACCGGTGCATGAACTCTGTGCAGTGATACCTGATTTTTATAAGGTCCATTCAGACTGATATAACGCTGGGTGGTGCCTTGGGATTGTCTGCTGGTCTGATCTGTGATCAAGGGTCGGCGGATTAGAGGGTCTGAACTGTCTATGAACTGTTAGAGGTACAAGGGAGATAGCAAATAAAACCTGTAGAATTGATACAACCGATAAGCATTATTAGTACTAATTTTTATTGATACAAGGTATAGAGAAGTCATACGAGCAAGTTGAGGAAATAATTATACAATAATTGAACTGACTAGGCATCAATTACTATTACTATTCACTCAAAGAAAATGGCGACTAATGGGAACAGCTATATACACTATAATCCAGTGTGGAGAATGATCTCTAAAGCTATGTCGGCCGCTCATCAGGCAAGAGTAGAAGCTGAGAGAAAGCCGGTTTTAAAGAAGTCAGTCGCCCAGCGCAGACGGCGGAGAGCGAACAATGTGCAGGTGAGGAATGGCAGTACTCCCAAACCTGGAAATGTCTTATTTTGTAAATGTGGAGAGGAAAAAGAGGTGTGCCGCGACAGCTGGACTTACGAGACAACTGCAGAACCCACATGGTTGTCAGAGTTGGTCGTTGAGGACTGGAATGAAGAGGTGAAGCAGAGAGGAGACAGTACTTTTGCCCTAAGGGATGTAATCGAGGACTGTGAGTTGCTGGAAAAGTCCCGCAAAGTAAAAATCATTTAGTCACCCAATTACGACCAGCAGAGACCATTTAAGAACTGTGACAGTCTGAGCGAAAAAGTGCCATTTGTTTTAATGAGTTTATAAGTGCCATTTGTTTTAATCAAAGAGGTCTAATATTTAAATGATCTGGTGTAGCTTGTTGCAACACAATAGGGTTTTTGATAACTTAGGCATTATGTTTTGTTTTAAACTGCTTCTCTAATTGGGCACTGAATATATATAGGTGTACTTGTTAATTTTTTTTTGGGAGTTCAAATATATGATATAAGGTTTGGATATCTTACTCGTGATACCATCTTGCTGTCCATTTTACGAGATTTTCTTTAGAAATTGGAAAGGATTTAAATTGCAGTAATTTAACAGGATCAGCAGATGGATTTATTTCTCATAAAATATAAATGGGTCGTACTAAAGAGGGTAGCGAAGGTACTCTGTATATGACAATTAGAGAAAAAATTATATTGACTAGAGTGATATCTCCTATCTCTGAACTTGTGTGTGCTATTGCCCTTTAATCTTGGAGAGTGTTTCTTTTTAGTTTCTAGGGGTTTTTATTGATATGGAAGTCGCGCACATACATGTCTGTATGAATAGGCATGAAGGGGATTATGAAACCAATGGGGGAGGGGGGAAACTGGTGAAACTTATCGTTGGTAAGACTTATCGCTTTAGAAAAGTACAGATGACCGATAGATGAACCTAGCTTTCAGTAATCCGCTAGATATATCTGGCTGTTGCGAGAATTTGCTACAATGGACTCGCTATTTTAAGGGGGGTGGGGGGCTGTATGAAGTTTGATGTAACATCCTGCGAAACCGGACTATTCCTGTACTTTCCCTGATGCTTAAATTAACTGAATCACAGAGTAAACAAAGTATGGGGAGTGCAGAGTCTTGATCAGGGCAATAAGTGTCTAACTTCGTTAAGATTGCTACAGATTTGGTGACCGGCCAAACGGTCATGGCAGGACGGGGGACATTACAATTAAAATAAGTGCCATTAGATGAGATTGGGTGTACACGACCCTGTCTTTCAGTTGGCAGGATACAAGCTAGCTCTGTGACACGTAGTTAAGATAAGGTCGAGCTAGGTTAACTAACTCCATGGGAATTCTAGAGAACTGAGCAATGAAAATAAGAATTCAAGATCGATAAATAAAATGAAGAAATGTTTCAGTTTCCCGTCATGAGCTTTTATTTTAGAATTCATGTTTGAAGGAGGTCCAGCCTCTCAGGTCGCTACAGGCCCGGCGGGGCAGTCACTGGCGGGCTTCCCCTGCAGGAGCCTCGGCATCGCACGGCCTGGAAAAGACGGAAAGAATTTTTTTTTCTCAGTTCATATGCAAGTTTAGAATAAAAAGGTTTATGATAAGGCTATATTATTACTATATCGAACATTATTATTATATCGATATCTCATATTATTACTATAGTTGATAGGTCTGTGGTGATGGTTACACACGGCTTTAGCAATAAGATTTAGCGATAGGACTTTATATAGGAAACTTAGCCATTATAGTAGTTAAGTTAGTTCTTTGTTTTATTTTTTATTCTTTATTCTCGCTGCATAGAGGAACTTTTGAGTCGAATGAAATATGTGGCAGTGCCTGGGACGTTTGGATTAGGTAGCGAGGAAAAGTGGGCAAATGAGGGAGGGAGGGGAAGTCTTACTGACCTTTAGTAGGCTAGAAATTAGACTTTTGATTGCTTGAGTTAATTTTGATGTTGTATTCGTTGTTTATTCGTTGTTTTTGCTTCTAAACGAAAGATAGGGGTCAGGATATAGATACATCAGCTAGTGTTAGGTTAGTAAACTAGAATTACCGTTAATACACTGGAGCTGACCCTTGGGTGACATTACAGGGGGAGGGGGGGAGGTCAATTTTTGGCACTGTCTGACTTATGTTTTTCAGAGTTTGGTCGTCATGCTAGGGTTGGTGACAGGAGCTGGTGGAAATTGCCATGGGGATGATCGTAATTTCATTGAGCCAATGGGGTGGCAGTTCTGAGGTAGGGCACTGTTGGTTTATAGCAAGGGGGATGGGTGATTTATTGAGAATGTGCATTTATGCATATTAATGAGAGAAGGTGCAGATGGACCTACGCAGAGGCCCCTGCATGAAATCACAAGTACATTCCCCCTGTTTAATATTCATGAATAGCATCAGGTGGTATGACTATAGCTCTACACAACTCCAAGGCCTGGGAGAGAGCTATAGCCCCAACTACTTGGGCTTTGTCAGGTGTTAACCTTGTCTCAGAACTGTGAGGAATAGGATGCAAATGCAAAGAGGGCGGTCCCCAGAAATAAACGATGAACCATGAACTGGCAACGCCCACCGCTTGGGGACGAGGGTCAAAATATGGGCGCTACCTTTGGGGGCGTCCACTGTGGAGCTGCACTGACCAACCAGCAGGGCATGTATAATTGGCTGTAATTATTATTAATAGCGCCCAAAAGTCTGATGTATAGAAGGGTCAGGTAGAGAAACAGCCCTCTTGAAAGCTCGAAGTCACTTGGAAAAGACCTGCAAACCAAACGCTACATTGGAAGTTTGGCAGAGCGGTTGTATTTATCATTGTTTTTTTTGGTTGTTGCTAAAGATCCAAGAAGACGAGAGCTATGGCTTGTTTGGCTCTATGGTAAGTTTTGATTTCTCCAAAAAAGCCTCTTAAAATGCCTGTTTCCAAGACCTACTACCAATATGGATAACATAGGTTGACACTAAATTTGGGAAGGTAATATTGCATGACTTCTTTTTGTATATGTTTTAGGCTTGTGACTGGTGGTATATTACTCTGTGCTCCCGCCTTTGTGACGTCGAGTACGCCAAGAATCCGCCACAATTACGGGACGGTGTTCTCGCCACAGGGGAGATTGGTAACAGGGGTGGAAAAAGTGACAGTGGCATTCTTGAAGGACGTCAGAATTGATCCTCCTGTTGCTAGCCGCACGAGTGAAGGGCCTAGATTGGGCCCATATAAGCAGCTGGCAGACACGTTAAACAGGAGGTTGGCTCTGGCTGATTTTGAGGCCAGGAAACTTTATGAGAGAATCGGGGATATTTTGGGTAAAATACCTGCAAAAACCAGAAGTAGACGAGCGAAAAGGGAGGCCCCATTATCTTTTTTTGGTGATATTTTTCATGATATTTTTGGAACTGTCACCGACAGAGAATTAGAGGTGGTTTCCAGGCGCATAGGCCAAATTATAAGGCTAAATAGGCTAGGGGAAATAGTCGATCACAGTAGGGATGAGGCTATTAATTTACTGGCTGGTAACACCAACGCCCTACTGTCGTACTTAGAACTTCACACCAACCAGAGTAGATACCTTTTAAGAAATATGAATAATAGGTGGAAGCTGTTTGCTAACAGAACAGCTGCACAATCAGATAGTTTTCATCATGATGTACACCAGGCAAACAAGATCTATCATTTTTTCCATGAAAGCATGTTGGGGCACGTGGCGGTCTCTGAGTATATTGAAAAGGCCAGGGCCATAGAATACACGTTAGAGGGTTTAGTGGAGGGGAGGGTCTCACCTGCGCTTGGTAGGGAATTTAGAAATTCTCCTTGGAAGGGAAGGGTACATGCTTTATATGGGACAAACGTCACGCTGGAGATTTTAGATACAGAAATAAATTGGGGGGGTTACAGACAGAATAGTCAGGACTATGGATCAACTAGAGATAGATGTGGCAGTTTATGTGACCAGACACCCCCAGCGTTATAATCTTTATCAAATAGAGGCGATGCCTCTGCCCTTACACGTCCATGCAAGCAACATGACAGGTTACACTATATTAAGAGGGGCAGGGAAAAGGCTGTTGGCTCACAGCGGGGAGGGAAGGGAGCTCTTGGAGGTGGGTGAAGGTCGCCTGGGCCAATGCATTCATGATGAGCTATATTTGTGCGAATTTCTGCTGCTGTCATCGAAAAGTCGCACAGAAAGATGTTTTAATGCTCTCTTTTATGACATTCTATGACATGATAGCTGTTTTTAATATTAATTGCGGATGTGTTTTAACGGTCGGGGGACATAACCTGTTTCATGCAATTAATGATTGTCCCGATATTTCAAGGGATGAGGCTATTACGGTTAGGCTTGCTAATGGAATTAATTTGGCTTTTGCTACTGCTTTCAACGTACCCATGTATAACCTATCTGGGGGCAGTCTCACAAATTTCCTGATTCACTTGAGAATACCAACAGGGGAGGAGTTAGTAAAGGGACTTGATCATCTGCCTGAAGGGATGTTAGAGAGGGGATTAGAGCTCAGTAAAGTAGTCAGCATGCTGCATGAACAAAAGAAAATAGCAGATTCCATGGTCTCCTCAGCATGGAAGTGGGTGAGTGAGGCCACCACAGTACCGCACGTTACAGTGGGGGTGTGGGCCTTTGAGGTTTTTCATTTGCTTATAACTCTAATTCTATGTTATAGGGTGTGGCGCTTGTCGGCGGTGCTGGCAATTTTTTTTAAAGATTTTATTTACACTTGGTTTCACAACTCCCCTTTTCGGGGTTAGTTCTGTTGGGCCAAGTTGGCGAGATGTATTTTACAGTGCATTCTGTGTACAGTTGATTAAAAATTATTATACATTTCTAGTGAGTTGTTTTATGTCAGATTTTTTCAATATCTCGAGTCTTTAATTTTAGACAGAGGTGGTAGAATAAAAATAAAAAATAGAATATATCTTTATATATAAAAGATATTAGATAAAGGATAAAATGAAATCAATTGATAATTTCCTTTCACTGTGCCACTCAGACATTGCAATGTGGAGTGTTAGTGATCAGATTTGAAGTGTTTTAGGATATAAAAGACAGATAAACATTTGCCACTCAGACTCATTATGGTGGAGTGTTATGCTTCTGTTTCTGATTCGATGGTAAAAGATTATATACAATGTGGTATCTTGGGGTATGTGGATATCGAAAAGAAGGATTTGGCCATAAAGATAAACTGGAGAGAAAAAAATAAATAAATAGATTTTTGTAGATTATTTTCTATTTTGTATTTTGTATAGTGATAATCTAACAGTGATTTTTTGTTTTTAGTTTATTCTAGAAATAGGCTATTTATCCATTCTTTTTGGTTAGATTTTAGTGTTTCTATAGTGCCAATATTTCTTTGTCTGGGCGTTAATTCATTCCATGCAGTTGCACATTTTACCTGCACAGAGTTTCCACCCAATTTTGATTTGTACCTAGGAATTTTCAGGATTGGTCCATCATTTTGTCTGGTATCCCTATTTTGTGTATTTGTATAGAAAGGATTTGATTTTCTTTTAAAAGCTAGAGATCTTAGATGTGTTATTCTTCTATTAAAAAGTAGAGGAATTTTGGCTGTATTATGTAATTGATTTATCTGAGTATCATATGGCATATTTAGGATTAATCTTAAGGCTCTATTTTGAAGTTTCTGTAGTTTGTCAATGGAGGGTCTATGTGTGTTGTGTATTATTATATCTCCATAGTCAAAAAAGGGTAGTATTTTTGTTTTGTAAATTCTTGTGGCTGTGTTTATATTTATGTATTTTCTGATCCTGTGAAGTTGATAAATTTTATGAGAAATAGTTTTGATAGAGTGTTGTAATTGCGCTTGGAAATTTAATTTGTGATCTATTAGGAATCCTAGGTACTTATATGTGTTTGTATGCTCCAAAGGATTGTTATGGTATTTTATGCTTTTATTTTCAATTTTTGTTAAAATATTTCTAGATCTTGATAGGAACATGGTGTTGGATTTTTTTGAATTTACTAAAAATAAGTTGTTGGTACACCATAGTTGTAGATTGTCGATTGCTTTCTGCATTTCAGCATAGATAAGGTCAAGATTTTTACCATGTATATATAAAATAGTATCGTCAGCATAAAGAGATAAATTACAATTTGGAATATATGTTTTTAGATCATTAATGAAGATTATAAACATCAATGGCCCTAGTATGGACCCTTGTGGTACTCCTGCTTTTGTGTCTAGTTCCTGAGAGGTGATGCTATTAACTGTTACTTTCTGTTTCCTGCTTTCTAAGTATGATTTACACCATTTTAATAATTTGCCTTTAATCCCTATATGTTCTAATTTTTTTAATAAAATTTCGTGGTTTACAAGATCAAAAGCTTTCCTAAAATCTATGAAGGATATTAATGTGTCAGTGTGATTATCTAATTGCCAAAGTATATTGTCTGTTACTATTGTGAGAGCTTCAATTGTTGACTTTCCAGGCCTAAAACCGAACTGTTCAGGATTTAATATGTTAAAATTTTCTAAATATTCGTAAATTCTTATATGGATGATTTTTTCAATTATTTTGCTTGGGGTCGGAAGTAAGGAGATTGGTCTATAGTTGTTAATTTTATTTCTGTCACCCCCCTTAAAAAGAGGGATCACATTTGCAATTTTCCATGATGCAGGAAAAGTATTTGTAATAAAAGAGAGGTTCAGACAGTGAGTAAATTCTTTATAAAGGGCTATGAGGGCTGATTTTAAAATTTTTGTTGGGATGTTTTCAATTGATGAAGCTTTGTTTTGATTTAATTCTTTCAGTAGAGTTAACACCTCATTTTCATTGGTTAGTATGTTTTCAATGGAATTTTCGCTTGGGGCAGTAGTTGGAATCCAATTTTGTACTAAATTTTGTGTTAAATTAGATGCAATGTTGACAAAATAATTATTTATGAATTCTGGAAGGTCTTGGTTATCAATAACTTGATCATTCGAATCTGTTAGATGTATTGAATTTTCTTTGCTCTTGGTCGGTGCCAGGGTATTTATTATTTCCCAAAACTTTTTTTGATCTTTGTAGTTGTCATCTAGTTGTTGAGTTATAAAATCTTTTTTGGCATTTTTAAGAGCTTTTGCTGAGTCTCTTCTGGCTGCTTTTGCTACTTCCCAGTCTCTTTGGTTTTTAGATTTAACAGCTTTTTTTCTTAATCTATTTTTAGTATTAATTGAGTCGATTATTTCCTGTGTAATCCATGGGTCATTTGAGATTCTAATTTTGATTTGTTTTATAGTGGCTAGTTTATTAAGTACTAGATTTATTCTATATAATATCAGGTTCCAGGCTTCTTCGCATTGTGTAATATCAAAGAAGTTTTCCCAATTGAAGCTGTTTACTAGTATTTCTTTAAAATTCCCTAAGTTTATATTCTTAATAGATCTCCCTTTTTTGATTATTGACTTTGGTTTGGCTGTAGATTTCTTTCTTATTACATAGGTTAGTTCATGATCACTTAATGCAATGTTTATTACCCCTGCTTCGTTTATTATCTCAGAATTTGAATATATGTGATCTATAAGTGTGCCTGTTAGGGCCTGATTTTCATTAATGTGAAAGCGTGTAGGTGATTTAATATGTTGAGTTAGATTCAGGTTGACTTCGAATTCTTTCATATCTTTTTTGAGTTTGCTTTTGGGATCTAAAAGGTTAATATTAAAATCCCCAATCAGAAAGATTTCATTCTTTTTGTTGGATAATATTTCCTCAGCTTTGGTATTTATATAGTTCATAAATATTTCCTGATTCGCCTTTGGGGGCTTATATAAGCAGCCAATATAAATAGGTCTCGTATAGTTCATGTTAATCCTTATCCATATGCATTCACAGTCTTTACTGCTGATATTCATATTGGGTTGGGTTGTATAATTAATGTCTGAGGATATATATAATGCTACTCCTCCACCCTTTTTGGGTTCATTTTTATTTTCTTCTAACCAAGTTCTATCTACTCTTTCAATATTGTAATTAATGATTTCGATTTCATGGTTTTCTATGTTCTTATGTAGCCATGATTCTGAGATGCCAATAATTTTAGGTGATAGTTTAGATAATTCAGTTTTAAAAAGGTCAAATTTTCCATAAAGACTTTGGGTATTTATGTGCACAATAGAGAAACCTTTTTTATTTATCATCTCAGGAGTATGAAATCGACAGAAATAGGTAGGGAAAAAGAACTATAATATACCCTATAGCAGATTACTGCAATGGGTTATTATGGGGAGAGAAGGGGGGGGGGGGGGCAGGCTGGCGTGGACCTGCCTATGTGCTAAGTTGGATATAGTTTGGGGTTTCTGGACCGCACTCCAGTATCTAACTAAAATAATAAGTAATAAACATTTAAAATAAATAAACATTAAGTAATACTTGGTCTTGGATATCTTAGAAGTAGAAAAAATAAAATAAAAAATGATAGAATAGACTAGACGTACCTGCCCTGCTCGGCCGGCACTCGATAGTTCCCAGCCGCTTATAGCGCTATACGTTCGGTAAAGGTTGTGTGTATGGTCACGGTCTGTTCAACTTTAGATTCGCTAGTAGCATAGATGTCATGATATAATTTCCCGGCAAGGGGGATCGAGCGTCGGTCGGGCATTTCAGTCATCGGTGCAGTTTAGTACAAATTGGGCGACCGCTGGGCGTATGTGTGAAAACATATTGTCGATGTACCTTTCTTATAGCAAAATATAGAAAATAAACAATTGAGCAATCGTAACGAGAGTAGGTTAACCTTGATCGTTATATTTCATACAAGAGTTATGTATGGAGAAGATTTAATTGATTCTGTTGACATAATTAACAGATTTCTTTTGAGCTAAAGGGAATTTATATTTTCTATACTTCGACTTTGCCACATATAGTATATCACCAATGTGTTAGTCGTAGATTTCAATTATTATAAGACATTATATACACAAATTACATATCTGGATAAAGAGAAAACTAAGCATAGAAGTATTCCGTGTACATATATATCACATACATAGTATAATAGCCTCCAAAGGAATTTTGCCACAAGGCCCAAATTATAAGTGGGGTCGTGTTAATCTATGGAGAATGTTGTGCGAGAAATTGAAAAAATATGTACAATATAGGTCTTGATTCTCTATCAATCTTTAGAAAGCAAAAGAACAGTATCCAAAGCATTTTGCCACAATACCCAAGTTCATAAAGGGGTCGTGTTAATTTTGGATTTTCATTTTAGGTACAGGTCTTGTGTATGTTTTTGTAGAAAGTTGTCATTGTTATATTAACGAATTTATCTATTGCTTCTTGGTTGAAATGTAGACCATCCTTTGTCATTGAGTCATATCTGTGGGCTGTATAGTTTCTTCTCTTCTTATGGACTATTCCTTGCAGGTGTGGGGTAATCATTTTATTTTGTCTATTTTTCTTTCTGATGTATTGATTGATTTCTTCTAGTGCGATATGGATTGTTTCTTGATCTTGGTCGTTACTGTAGTTACCATGGGTGTATCTAATCAGTGATATTCCTACAATTTCCATAAGGATGACTGCTTTACTGGCTGCTTTTAGATACCTATGTAAATTATCGAGTTCGAGTTTCAGATGCATCACACAAGCATCTTTGTTTAGGAAACGAGGATATATGTCCTGCCCTTTCGGCTTCACTGTAAATTCGTTGATGCCTCCTAGCATGTAAATTAAGTCGAATTGTTGAAAATGGTATTTTAGGGCTATTGTTTCAGCAATATATCTCAATCTTGCTCCTGGTAGTACTATATATGTTACCTTAATATCAGTACAGTTGTTTATCTTTAATTCTCTTTCCATGGTTTTTTCCCAGCTTCTTAGGCGAGAGTCGCCTATAAAGAGGATTTGGAAGCATGGCATATTTTGATTTTGTGTTTTAGAGTCAAATGTGGGTGGACGATATTATTCTGCTAATTCAGATCTTACTTGCTTGAGTAATTTGCCGCAGATATTTCTTTTTTCGTCTACTTTATCGTTGGATATGATTGCTGCCTCCGTCAGTGGAAAACCGCAACCGTAATACTGGTCGTACGTTGCCTCATAGAAGTGGTAATCCTTATCGATATTGGTTAGAAATTGTTTGAGTGTATTATTCCCAGAGAATTTTCTCATAATACAGTCTTTCAATACTTCGTCAGCTTTGTCGTTCCATTGTTGAGCAATTGGTATTTGTCTCCCAATACGTTTTGCCGTGTATGGGTTCTTAACTGATTTCAGTCTTTCTATAAGTGAGGTGTCTGCTCCTGATATAATAGCCTTTCTCACTTGGAATAGTTGTTCAACAGAACAAGCTGTGAAGCCTTCGAATTCAATATCGCATTCATATAGGTTTGACAAAGGGCTCATATGGCCCTGAAATGCAATTCCATCAACGGTCTCGATTGTGGAAGCATTTTCTTTATTGATCCCTGATGGTAATTGATCAAATCTGTCCCTATTATAGGTTTCCCCATTTATGATTACCGAGTTTCCTTTCGGTCTAGCGTCCAGTTTATGGATTATTTTAGCTGCATTGGCTATTGTGCGAGCTTCACTAAGATACAATTGTTCCTCCTCAGTGTTGTCACTCGAAATTCTAATCTTCTTCATTGTTTCAGTAGGATTGTTTTGTTTGTTCCTATTTATGCTTCTGAAAAGGTCAAGCTTGGTTTTTACATTGGGCAGAGCAACTTTGATTGGCCTTGTATAGCCGCTATTGTTATTTTCCCTTGGCTTTCCTAGCCTTTCCTGACCATTGAATCTTGTGTTAATATCCAAAGCATTGAAAAGATCTTTTAAAACCTGTTCCAAATCTTCGTCATGTCTTTCTTCAACCCCTCTAATGACGACTCTTAAATCCCTGGGGTTATCATATTGAGTTTGTTCTGTTGTATTTGTGAAGAGATTGTTGGGTGTTTTCTGTGTATTACGCTGGGCATAATAATTTCCCTTTGCTTCTATCCTAGGAAAACTATAGTCGAAGTTACTGGCTCTTTCTTCTGATTCTTTTAATCTCTTGTTTAGATTTTCGATCTTATCTTGCAATTTCAACATTTCAGAACTAACATTGGAATTTACAGATTCAATATTTACATGCAGTTTGTTTTGGTTTTCATTTAAACCTTGGATATGTACACTCATCGCAGCTATGTCAGATTTATTTTCTTTCGCAATTTTATCGGTTTGAGATTGGTTTGCTTGCAGACTTAGTATACCTTCCAGAATTCTATCCACTTTTGCTTCCCTTACATTAAATCTGGTCATAAAGTCATTTTGTGGGATAGGATAGGACTGACTTGTACTTATCTGGTTCTGTTGTGTCTGTGTAGGTTGATTTTGGTATATTCCAACCGCTGTGTTCTGGTTCCTTTGTTGCTCCCAGCCAGCGACGCCATTTTGCTGTCCTTGCTGGAAATTGTTCTGTGCATATCCATTTCCATTTGTTATTTGCCCGGGTGGGCCACTATTCTCTCTTTGCTGGTTTTGAGGCATTTGACTTTGATCAGGTTGATAGTTCATGCCTTGATTTTGCATTTGGGTACTTCCTTGATGCATGTTTGTTGAGTTGTCTGGTCTATTGCGTGTGTCGTTGGTTTCTTCAATGTACGTTCTAGCCTTCAAAATGTCTAGATCCTCCTTTTTGAATAGACTAATGCTATTTAAACTGAATCGGGACCGTAAAGATCTCCTATCTTTTTCCTGCATGTCCCGAAGTCGATTGTCCAATTGTTCTTCGTATATGGTTTTCAATTGGGGACGTTATACGGATATTATATCTCATAAACACGGAGCGCGGCCAGTGAGCGTCTTAGCAGTGCGGCGCCATTTTACTGCACCATACATCTTCGGGCAACTTTACCTTGTCGACCTTATCACCATTACGTACATTCAAAGGGTCTGACCACACGATACTGACATTTATCTGGGGCCCCCAGCAAGTCCTAGTTGCTACCACCCCCACAGCCCTTGGTGTGTTGGTTGTTTCTAGCATGGTGATCGGGTATAAAAGTTTAAATAGGTGTATTTCGGCAGAAGCCTCTTGTGTCTGGACCCTTAGGACTAGATTGGTGAAATTGCGGGCCTGCAGTGCTGTAAGACCCCCCGAGCTTGGTTTGATAATCAAATGAATTTAGGAAAATTGCTCTGTGAAGTGTCAGCAGAAGAACAGCAGAGCCAAGCGTGTTAATTCAGGGCCCGGGAAGGAGAACTGGCAATGGTACACGTGGCAGCTGTTCAGTCAGTTGAGGAAGCACTGGATGACTTCCCCACTTTTCAGAGCATTGAAAAAGTGGAATTGTTCCCCATCAAGGGATTCAAGGACTGGTCAAACGAACCCATCCCAACAATCCCCATGCCAGAAATGCCAAAACCGAGTGGGTTCAAGTGGGGCTACGTTGAGATGGCAGGCAGCATCTTCGCGGTTATAGTACTTTTTAATTTAGTCAGGTGGGCCTATCTAAGACGAAGCTCGGGGGGTCTTACAGCACTGCAGGCCCGCAATTTCACCAATCTAGTCCTAAGGGTCCAGACACAAGAGGCTTCTGCCGAAATACACCTATTTAAACTTTTATACCCGATCACCATGCTAGAAACAACCAACACACCAAGGGCTGTGGGGGTGGTAGCAACTAGGACTTGCTGGGGGCCCCAGATAAATGTCAGTATCGTGTGGTCAGACCCTTTGAATGTACGTAATGGTGATAAGGTCGACAAGGTAAAGTTGCCCGAAGATGTATCTTTCTGGTCATTTAGATCGAGCAGGAAAGTTGAGATTTTGAATTGTACTGCTGCTGGACGCCTCCTGGTAGCCATCGATGCTGCAGGCAGGGAAACAGCTGTGGGTTATTTGGGAGTGGGGGAGGTTAGTAAAGCTTTCCAAACCGTCTAGAAAATTTTTGAAGCTGCTTGTATATATGAGAGAAAATTTGCGAACCTTCAGTTACTTTAGAATAAGCTAGTTAGATAAGGGAACGCAGCTAAAGCTAGTAGCTAACTTGAACCAGACAGCACTCTGCTGTCTTGTTAGTTTAGTTGTTTAGGTACCCGCTATATTTAGGTACAAGTTATACCATGTAGATCGATGTTAGGACATAGCGATATTGATATGATTGGTCATTTATAGCTCAAGTGGCTCTAAAGCTATAGCTTGAGGACGTGTGCACTAGTCTAGTAGCATACCTAGGTTAACCAACGTGGTTACATAAATCACAACACTCGTGCCACCAAATATATCACCACTGACATCACCAGCCTCGGGCGGGTGTGCGGTCAGTCTGGGACATGACCACTTTATCTTACTAAACACAAGAGTTTGTTTAGGGCACTTGGGTATATCACCTAGTTGTAAGCGAGACATGGGTCACAGGACGCGGTGTAAGCAATGGCGAACGCTGGTAGTAGGGCGGCCGGTTATGTAATAGGTGTTGCGTCTCATCTGTGACAGGTTCATATGTAATCCACTAAACGATGTTAGGACACGAAAGTTCAAACACGGGGGGTTCATTTGTGGGGGGGGGGGGGGGGGGGGAGGGGGGGGAAACATTGTTGATTCTCATTGTTTTGCTTAACAGTATTCCAGAGTGCTGATCAATGAGTCAATGGACAGGCAGCGTGTAATCACAAGCGATCATATGTGTTTTTAAATCATTTTGGAAGGTTTCATTGTAAGTACTCACCTTAATTCGCCCAGCTGCTCAGGTAATCCGGTGATCCGGGAAAGTGGCACTGAAAGATAGTAATAGGGAAGTATTGAATCACAAGCCAGTGTTGACACACGCGTCCCGCTATCAGATAGGTAAGCAGTCACGAGCTCATAAGATTGTGCAACGTCTAACTACTGTAAGAATGGTAACGATTATGATGTCTATTAATCTATAACTCACCAAAAGGCACGATATTGTATGTAACTCGGCCATGCCGACAAGTGGTTTTTAAGCAGATTTTCGCTCCTTCCTCCATGAGATGAATGGAGATGACCTCGATGTTGGTCGCCTGGCAATCCATATTGGTGTGAATGGTATATTGACACACCGAGGAGTGATCGGCTGCACACTGGAGGCTTGTAGGGTTATAAGGGAGGGGGTTTAAATTTGACCAAGTTCCATATATGGTAAGAGGGTCAAGAGTTCGTCTTAACTGGGTGACCCATTTTAGGGAACAGGGGTCGGGGATCGGCTGACCGGTGGGAAGCTGAGGATGAGGATGAGAACAGTATGTATAATTAAATAGAGATAGGGTGCCTCGGGTATATTTACACACACGCCAGCCTTGTAATTATTTAAAGGGAAGGAAGTTGGGTCAATACTCACTTGTATTACATATTTTCCTATGTTTGTGGTTTGTTTGATGTCTCATTTTCACAGGACAAGATTCTTGGAGAAGAAAATGGTTCTAGCAGGTGCGATTTCTAGGAAATACATCAAATGGTATCGACGTGGGATGTCAGTGTGCGCCATTGGTTGTTGTATGAATTATATCAAGGAGGCGAAGAAGACAGAAGACGCGGCCATGACTACTATTTTTTATGTTAATTTTAAATGAGCCAAGGACAGTTGAAATGTATATAAGTAAAATTAGAGGCGCTTGGCTCCAGTGCTGAAATGATGACATTAACATTGATGAATATACTGTACTGGTGAGAGTGTGGGGAAAGGTATAAGGTCTCTGGGAAGTACACATATATCGTAGTATTGGGTAATGAATCTACTAATGTTACATCGCTATTCATGATGAGTCAGGACGGCCGAACAAATGGCGCTGTATGTATTGTATATCTGGTGGCGCGTCAATGGATAATGCGTTAATGATTCTTGTGCTTCTAAGGGGAGAGGGAACTAAGTATGCGGGGTCGGATGTCTTTGATATTGATGTACTGTTGGGGTTTATAGGGGACTTGGTATCACTTAGTAGCTCTGGTACTTAAATGGGACGAAAATTTTTCTTTTGATGTTGCATTCTGAGTTTTTTTTATGTATTAAGAATATTTAATAGGTAAACACCAATATTGCGGCTTGGATCTCATAATTAGTGGTGATGGTTGAACCGCGGGCTTTAATATAAACTTGGGGGGGAGAGAGAGAGGGGGAGGGGGGGTAGTGTGATGGAGTGGAATTATCCATTACACAGTATTCAGACCTATAGTCCAGAGATAAGTCATATCAGGTCAGTGGGAGTAATAGATACACATGGGGGGAGGTACCATACATACTTAGGAATATAGATTGTAAGCCAGACTCCACCTCTTCACCTGTATGCATGACTATTGATAATTTGATATGATGTATATATGAGCTAGACATATTAAAAGAACAGAACCTTTATGGAATTGAAACTGTTGTGTCATTCTTACTGTACTTATATTAGAGGATCATACATAGACCAACTTAGAGATATCCACTCACATATATACCAAAGGACTTCTAGTATACATTCACCCAATATCGATCTTAAAAGTATATACATGCATATCTACAGTCTAGTGGACGCATTGTATCAATTTGCATGGGAACAGTTTAGGGTTAGGGTTCATAAATTCACAATAGAATTTTACAAATTTATTATAGGCTAAATTAGGTCCAATGCCAATTATCTAGGTCAACTCTCACCACGAGTCGGTTCAGGATTTCCCAGGCTGCTTCGGGATGTCCCCACACTACTGGTGTGTGACGTCATATACCGAGTGAATTGTCAGGCCTTCCCACATCACAGACATCGCTAAAGGTCAGAAATTGGATACCCGAGAACGTTTTACTTGAAAACAACACACTACTTTCTCACCGGATACAGGATTAATCAATCCTGAAATGAAGTTCTAATGGTGGTTGAGTCCTTTTGGAAAAGATTGTAGAATAAAAAAACATTTTAGCACACTATAAAGGTGAACTACATACACACACTATAATTATATATATATTATATAAATATCTTTATTTCATGTTTAGTATACATCAAAAACATCTATCAGGTTGGGGAAAAGGATAGCTCTGTCACCACAATATTGGTCTCCCCAGACTAGCTATGGCATATTGCATCTATATTAATTGGGTCAGATGTTCAAAAAATGTACAATTGGCAGCTCTACACATTTAGTGAGTTCTGATAAATTAGGCTGGAATTTGGTCAATACTTGGCCACCGGCATAATTCTCACACCACTCTGTCTGCTGCCCGCTGACTCTTCTCTCACTCTGCCTCAAACACTCTCCGAGTGTAGACCAACATTTTTTTCTTGTTGTTACTTGTTTAATAAAATGGGGAGTTGCCTTTGGCAAAAATTTTTAATATACGTTTACCTGCACAGATTTAGGAGGGTTCATGATATATACTATTGACATTAATGTCCCTCAGGGGTCCATCCTGGGCCCGCTTCTATTCAACCTCTATATCCCAAGAAGACGGCCTAGCATGGGCCGTCCGCTAAATTAGGCTGTAATTAGAGTGGTCGAATGGCCTGCGGCCAGCCAAGGATTCAATGCCTGCTTCTCCTTCATGTATTGAGCACACCTGGCTGGCCATGCAGGTGCGCTCATGATAAGCTCATGATTGAAAGCCAAGCTCAGAACACATGAGCGTCACCTGCGCTAAAACTGGGCGAAAACTTTTCTCAACTTTACATTAACTAAGCCAGCTGTGCGAACCCCAGGGTTATATATAGGTCACATATATATAGGTCACACCTGTGTACAAGCTTTATAGGAAGGCTCAATTGGCAGTGGTAATTCATGCAAGAAGGTTCATTTGCAAACATGGGAGGCTATACTTTGTTTTATTCAAGGCAAGTTCTGTTTCCAATTTTACCACATTTCAACCCTTTAATACATGCTATCGTCTGGGGATAGACTCATAGAGAAGGTATAAGAATAATAGACAGAATAGAACGGATAATTTATGTGGTGATATATAAACTTCTGTGATCAGTCACATGGTTTCAGCCATACATCAGAAACCAGATGAAAGCAATGAAATGATTGAAAACATCGTTTTATTAGGGATATTTTGCTTTCGCCACTGTGGCTAAATCCAAATATCCTAATTGAAATTGTTGTGCCAAACGGATTTTTCTTTCGCCATTGGCGATGTGGCGAATGGCTAGTGCGAGCCCAGGATATGATATATATATGAGCTGGCATATGGCTATGCATATGGCATACACAACAATACACTAGTAGACGCGTTGTATCAAAATAGGGCCGTTGGGTCAACATAGGACACCTCCTTGCCGCTCACACTGCAGCAAGCTCGGTCACCTAACAAGCTTGTCAAAGCGCTAACACCTCTGCCGGGAATGACTAAAACGATGTTTAAAACGGGAATAAC
Organism: Sthenelais limicola; assembly: GCA_942159475.1. NCBI lineage: Eukaryota > Metazoa > Annelida > Polychaeta > Phyllodocida > Sigalionidae > Sthenelais > Sthenelais limicola. The sequence goes on along the minus strand of OW804102.1, from coordinate 177,864 downwards.
TTTATTAAAATATTGATATTGAATGGTGTATATTCTCCTGGATGTATAGAGCGCACTTATAGTAGGAAGTACTGACATAACACAATTTAGGATCTATTACCTATATGCTAGTTAACAATCGACTGAATGTATCTTTTATTCCATCGAATAGTTTGTAATGACGGCCTGGTCATGACAGTTTACAGGGCATATGTTTGGGAAATGGGATTCCAATTATCAATTTGGGAAATGCAAAATGATCAATTTGGGAAATGGGAAACGCAAAATCAACCTTAGAAGTACGGTAATATAAGTCAAATCTAATCTTAATCAAATGCTATCAAACCAATGTTTCATACCCAACCATTATCTATCATATGACCATATTTCATATTCATGAATATTATTCTTCATTTAGCGCGAATGGAGGTGACGAAGGTGTGAGCTAGCTTCCCCTTAATCCTCCTCCCCCGTCGCCGCCAACAGTAGTGTTCACGCCCAGGGAGCGTTCGCACATAGGGTCCCATAAGACACAAGCAGGAGGCAGCAAAGCATGACACAGGTGCACACACCTGGATGCTCAGGCAGTGAGGGAGGGGGGTCTATCTCCAATGCAGAGAGAAGCAGTCCAAGTCTATTCCCAATTTATACCTGTATTCTCCTGGATACACACCATAAATCAAGGGAACTCAAAGGAAGACACAATGAAGGCAGGAAATATCAATTTTGCGACTTGTGATTCATTTTGCTATATCACAATATATCATGTGTCTATTTTTTCTTTGCAGAAGCTGGAGATTAAGGAGAACCTTTGAAAAGAAAATGATGAAATGATGATTATCTGAGGGAAAATAAAATCTGTTACTCCTCACCCTAATAATCAAAGAAATAAAATCAGAAAGGATTGATCTGATAACCCAGATCTAATAATTCCTAATAAATAATGAGTAATAGCAAGCTACCTATAAATCCACCCCACCCCCCACCCCCCACCCCCTGCTCCTTTATTGACCCCAAAAGCACCCACCCACCCACCCCAATACAGTGTGTGGCCGCCGACGGCCAAGCTTGGCACACTCCCTTCTCTGCCTTGATCCGACCCGCTTTAAGCACATGAATGGATGGACGATCCGCCCATATATAGCTGGTGCATTAGGTGGAAGGATCTGCCTTGTCCTTCGTCCTTGGTTCATCCATCTGGCCAAGCATGAGACATCCGCAACTAGTGCGAGTTTGTCTATGTGGGTATAAATTCTCTCCCCTCCTATATCACCTCCACTAACCCCTCTCCTATCTCCTGTCAACTCTATGCTGATGATACTGTCCTCTACACGTCAGCCCTAGACATCAACAATGCTGCCAAGGCCCTCAACGCGTCAATTCCGCACCTAGCAAACTGGTGCGGAATTAACAAACTGACGATTAATGCTAATAAGACCAAAGTCATGGTATTATTCCCTCCCCAGAAACCCAGTACCCCACCAGTCGTTGACCCTCTACAATTTGCCATCAATGGCACCCCAATTGCCGTAGTCAATGAATTGAAGTATTTAGGGTCCACAATTGACGACCGTCTAAGTATCACCCCTCAAATCAAACTAACCCTCAGGAACACAAATGCTGCTATTGCCACCTTTGCAAGAATCAGACCCTTCCTCTCACATAACATAGCCTTCAGGATACTGAAAACCATGATCCTCCCACACCTTGAATTCAATTCCTGCTTTCTTAGACATGGCAAATGCCACATCCAAGGCTAAACTAGAGAGAACACTTAGAAGAACCGTCCGCATTGCCTCCCTATCTAGGAGAACAAGCAATGTCGACGAAATTATGTCCAAAAACAACCTCCTCCCCCTACAAACTAGACACACCCTCCAACTCCTCCTCCTAATGCACAGGAGGGCCCACAGCTGTCTTCAATCGCTGAAACCCTAGTCATTTCTGTCTAATATATTCTTGCATTTGCACAATGATTCGAGGTACTGTTTTTATTACCAAGCATTGTTCTGTAGTATATAGTATCAACTTCGAAATTTCAATGACTGTCATGTACTGCACCGTACTGCATTATATATCGTATCAGCTAATTCTCCAGAAAATGTAGTATTTTGTCCAAGCATTATACTGTAGTATATTGTATCAACTTCGAAGCTTTCAATTACTTCCATGTATTGCATTGTACTGTATCATATTGTATTCACTAGAAAATGTAGTATTTTTTCCTATCCACATATGTTAATCCAAGTAGACTGCAGCAGCAGGTAGAACGCCACAGACTTATATTGTGTTACCTGTTCTCCACTGTATCGTGCATATTTGTCTTGAGAAGCTGGATAAATAAAATCATTAAAAAAAAAAAAATGTAGAAGAACAGGGTTTTCACCCCCCCTATCTATTATAAAATGAAGCTAGGGTAGTGGTGATTTGGAGGGAGATTTCCCAATTTTTAAGACAAATTGGCAATTCGTCCTGACATTGAATCTAATTCTACTGCAAATGATGAAGTCCTATTTATTTGGAACCGTACACATCCAAATATTAGAAGAACCTTGAAAAACTATTCTTAGAAACACAACAGAAGAAAGATATATAAAGAAGTCCTCATGAATTCACTTTTATACCTTATCCATCTTACTACAAGATGTTTATGTAGAGTGCTGCACTGACTGTGATTATGTTATGTTATAATCTGCTACAGTTAGCGTTACAAGTCTAATATGTTTGTAACTGTGTATAGTGTTCATCCACAAAAGTAACTGTAGGGTAGATATATTGTAGTGCATGTTTTTTGCTTTTCTGAAATACTTTCATTGGCCAGACATTTAACAATTTATCCAAATACGCATAACCAACTAATGTGGTTGTTTTTGTGCATGCTTTGCCATGGCATACAAGAACTACTTTATCATACATTGCTCTGTCCCTGATACATTTATATGTATAAACCCTATGACATACAAACCCTATACAAGTACTAACCTATCATACAGATGGATTAAAAGTATACTCTAACACACGAAACCAACACGTTATACAAGTGTGTGTTGATTACATGAATACATTCTCACACAACCTATTTAATCAATGATCCAGTGTCTACAGCATGACTTGTCAATCCCAAATTTCAGAGTCAGTTATTATACAAATCACTCTATTCACGGTAGCTAACGTCACCGCAATTATTTTATAATAAAACACAGGCATTTAAGCATTTAGAAACAAACAGTCAATTATATATGCTAAGCTCTTATATCTATAATAAACAGGGCTTTTACAGCCCTATTGAAAAGATCACAATCATCATGATAGTCAATCATATATTATAGTGTTTTATATAACGTTTCCCGTGTGTAAGCGTAAAGCGGTCAGGCCATGGTCGACAAAATCGTTGGCGATGCGTTGGTGATGAGCTAGTCGATGCAAATTTTGTAAAATTAATTGCATCATCTTTACATTGACTTGTCATCAACTTGTCTCATTTATAATATTAATATTAATAATACTATTTGCTAGTTGTTAATAATAAAATATCACAAAATATGTCCAGCACAAGGCACTCGGTATTAACCAACTAAGGGAACATATTTCATTTTATGATCACTTCGGCAACAGCAAGCGATGACAAGTGATGACAAGCGATGAGTGGGCGATGTGAAAATGGCATCGGTAAGGGTAGCGATGAAGATGAAACATGTTTGATATTTCCTGCCGAATTTTGCATCGGTGCAATTTCAATGGAGGTAATGACCAAAGCGATGCTAAGTCGATGAGATTGCACATATTTAAGCATAGAAATGAGTTCTATAATTGCCGATTTTTTTTTCCTTGTCGATGCCAAGACGATGCAGCCACCGATAACCCTCCTCATCGCCGTGCATCGCCGGCAATTTCATCGTCTTTGCATCGACTTTGCATCGACACCATTTTAAGACCGCTTTAAGCAGTCTGGCCACTGTCGACAAAATTGTTGGCGATGCGTTGGCGATGAGGTAGTCGATGAGATTTTTGTGAAATTTATTGCATCGTCTTTGCATCAACTTGACATCACTATGCCTTCGGTAATAGCCAGCGATGACCGGCGATAAGTGGGCGATTTAAAAATTGCATCGGTAAGGGTAGTGGCGATGAGAAGTCGATGAGAAAACGATGAGATTCCAGATATAAAAGTGTAGTAGTTTCGCTTCATACCTCTAGGGCCAATCCATAAAGGATTGGTACCTTTGCTTTCACACAGAGGGATCTGCGTTTGATCCCCTGCATTTACGAGTAGAGTATTTCTAAATGCTTTGTTTTCCCTTATCTACACCTCAATTCTTATTATATACTCCTGTAAGAGTATCTCCTCTGTTTACATATTCCATGTCATTCTTATATTATGTGTCACTTGCTTGTATGTGTCTATCATATTACCTGATGTGTTCTGACACCTTTATGTGCTCCGGATTATAATACACTACCCTTGCCGGGTAATCCGGATAGATTGCCGTTTTACGGACTGGAATAAACAGAGATACGGGGATTTGGCTTCGTTAAGTTGTTTATTCATTGTCGAGACTCTGCGAATCGCTACAATTGGTGCCGTGACCAGCTCTTGACCAGTTCGCTTTGACTAAGCCTGGCCGGATTAGGAAATCCGTGGATTTTATTGACTTGATTGGTTTTCTTGCAGAAAATGGCAGCAGCAGCTCCTGCAGCGGACGGCGGACCCCCGCCGGACCTTGGACGGACGGTTAAGCGACCAGTGCAGCCGGGCAGGCTGCTTGCCTCAGGGTCTACATTGGCAGACATGAAATTTGAGCGAGAATTCGCTCGAGTAATTCTGTCCGATGTGGGTTCTGATTCTGAGGATTACAGGACTAGCCGGGAGGATCGTGCAGCCTTCACGGACTACAGGTCCCCGGTGAGCGATGTTGAGTCAGATGAAGAAAGCTTGTTAAGAGCAACTCGTCTTCAGTTACTGGGTTTGCAGAGAGATTTGGCTGCAGAAAAAAGAAAGAACCTCAAGTTTGTTGCAGAAATGAAACAACTCGTGTTCCAGAATCGGGACATCCAGGAAACACTGGATGTAGTAACGGAGAGGGATTCTGCATTCATCAAAAGTTTGCAGGTAGAAAATGAAAAGTTGAAGTGTGAGATTTCTCGAGTAGACGATCAGTCTCGTCTCCAGAATGTCTCTGAAGATCAGTCAGCTTCAACTCAGACTGACTTTATGGCGTCCCCTATGTGGACTACTCTTCCAAGAACAAGCAGGGCATCTTCTGTAAATACTAGTAGAGCTGCTCCTGTGTGTTCTACGTTTGCTGATCCACAGGCTGGATTAGAGTCAGGAAGGGTTAGGATGGACTTCTTTGGGTCTCCATGCAGTCGGCATGACCGAGGATACAATGAAGAGAGTGACATTCCGGGATCATAAGAGTTCCGGCATGTCTACTTCATCCCCTGCTGGTGGGTCGTTTAGTGAAAGACAGGGAACATCCCCTCAAGCCTCTCAGAAAAGTTCCCAGAGCAGTTTCTCTGTAACGAGTAGGAGTTTCAGTACTCAAACACCATGTGATTCTGATGCTGTTAAGACTAATGATTTGTCTACCAGTACAGGTACACAAACTGAAAAGACTCCTGAGGAAAAAGGAAAGAAGGATGGTAGTACAAGTAAAAAGAAAAAGGATAGCACTACTGGTACGGACGCCGATTTTGAAAGGGGTCAGGTGAAAGGAGCTGTATACAAACCAAAGATACGGGTTGTGTCTGGTTCTCCTGATGATCCGTCGGATCCCAGCGATTCATCTTCTTCCTCTTCCTCATCCTCTGACTCGGAAACTCCTGCCCCTAGAAAAAAGAAGAAGAAAACAAAGAGCGATAGGTCGCGGAAGGCCAGGGAGCGATCTCGGATCGCTAAGAAAGATCGATCCCTTGTCCAGGGATTAAGTTATGATGGAACGGACGACTCAGACTTTGGCGAGTTTGAATATACTCAGGGTCCGGGTAAGAGCAAATACACCATGCGTCCGCCCGTCATAAAGATGTGGGACCAAAAGGACCCTTGGCGTGTTTACCTGGCTGAGATCCTGGACAATCGGTCCGGCAGTTTGGTAACGAGGTAGCCCGTAGGGCCAGGTACGCATTTGGGAAGAAGATGAATAGTACCATAGTCAATATGGCTCTTCATACTTACCTGAAGGGGTTGACTATCTGTGAGCAGGCCAATTGGGCTCGTCTGAAGGAACCTGTAGACCTACAGGAGGCCATTCATTGGTCGGAGGTTTATGAGGGATGCCTGATGGACACCGAATCCAGTGTGGTAGTCCAAAAACTTGCCGCGCTTTGGCTGTAAAGAAAAGAAGGTCTCGCCGCAAGTCCGGTGCTGCTGTAGCCCAGGTGTCTGAAACCCTGGATGATGGGGTTACCTCCTCTGGTTCGGAGACACAGGACGTGACAACAGTCATCTGTCAGGCCTTGCAAGCCTATAGGGATTTCAGGAAGAGTAGGCCTGGTGACAGCAAGGACGGACAACCCTGGAAGAAATCATTTTCTGGGACATTCTCCGGACGGAGAAGGGATGGGCCCAAGAAATGCTACTTCTGTGGGAAGGAAGGACATATCTCTCCTGATTGTCCGACCATTAGAATTTTGAAAGGGGTTACCGAGTCTACGAAGGTACCCGCCTCTGAGACATCCGGAAAACCCCACACGGCCCTTATAGGAAGCGATATAGGGGTCGTGTGGACGCCGCTTCACAGTACTACAGCTTGGACGAATTTGGCTAGTAGTATAGAAACTGGGGGTGTTGCTCAGGCACTTGTTAGTAAGGGGTTAGCTTTGACGCAAGGTCAGGCGCTCCTGGAAGCAAGAAATCCTAGGTCGTTGCCGGAAAAGAACACCTGTCCAGGTGAGGATATCTCCCCGGACAGCCCGGATACTGGTTCTCTTCTGAAATCTTGTAACAAGACGGGTACCAAGCTGTTGAAGGTCAGATCGTTGTGGTTGGACAGAATCCCAACAGGTCGGCGCGGATACAGAAAGTTTCTGTACAGCAACCAAAGACACTGAGGATCACGGATAATTTGATTGTCTGTGAGAGATGGTATGCCCCAGTGGGGTTAGACAGTGAGAATGGGGATTTCCTGGTGGACCCTGGTGCTACTACTAGCCTGGTTACCAAGAGATTCTATGATTTTCTTTCTTCCAAACCACCTTTGGTTCCGGTCCATATGGTGTGTACAATGGGGAATGGGCTGCCTATAACCACTCATGGGAGCGCGCTTTGTCCTTTGAAAATAGGAGAACGGACATACATGATTACATGTCTAGTAGTTTCCGGCTTGAAGGGCCCGGAAGATGGACTGATTGGGGCGGATTTTTATTACGTCCACAAATGTAATCTTGACTGGTCTGGATTGCTATTCCTTGAGAATCAAGCAGTATCTGTAATGTGTAAGCAATGGAAGCACATGAAGAGAAGTCAATCCACTGTTCAAACTGTTGAAGTAAGAGAGTTCGTGGACGGGGGAGAAGTCAGGTTGAAAGAACCTGTGGTCCTCCAACCCCGGTCCGTGACACTTGCTAAGATAGACTTGGGTAGAGGCTCTGACACATCAGATGGATTGATGTTCGAGCCTGATCAGGGATTGTTAAAAGACTTTGCCTTGGGAAGCCTTAATACATACGTATCGGGTAACGTTAATTCGTCCGTGGTAGCTTTTTCCAATCCGTCCGGTTCTACCGTTAGACTGAATTGTGACATGATAGTAGGGAGAGTTAGCATTGTGACTTTGGTGTCCGATGCTTCCCTACCTGACGAGGAAGAGAATGAAATGATTAGGACAGCTATCATTAATTCCATACAGGTGATGGACTCGCCTATTGTGGATGATGAGCTTCTGGTTCCTGATATAGTTGTCCCTCCTTGTCCGGAAAATCCGTTAGAGAAGTTGGTGAATGAAACTCATCTGTCTGAAAGAGAAGAAAAAGAGTTAGTTAGGAAACTGCTCTATGATTACCAAGACTGTTTTTCCTTACCTGGCACCAAAGTTGGTTGCACTCACTTGGTCCGCCATGTGATTGACACTGGGGATGCAATCCCTGTAAAGCAAGTCTATCGCAGGTTGCCAGTGGCCAGGCGAGATGGAGCAGAGGTGGAAATCTGGAAGATGTATAAAGAAGGCAGAATAGAGCATAGTAATAGTCCGTGGGGAGCTCCCATCGTGATGGTTGCTAAGAAAGATGGAACCCAGAGATTTTGTGTGGACTATCGCCAACTGAATTCCGTGACTAAGAAGGATAGTTTCCCTCTTCCCCGGATTGATGAATGTGTTGAAGCCTTGGGTGGGAACCAATGGTTTTGCACTTTAGACTTAGAGTCCGGATATTGGCAGGTTGCAATGGATGAGGGAAGTAAGCACAAAACTGCTTTTCTGTCCAGTGTGGGTCTGTTCCAGTTTAAAGTTATGGCTTTTGGACTGTGTAACGCCCCTGCCACTTTCCAGCGCATGATGGACCGTATGTTGGACAGATTGCGTTGGAAAGCTTGTTTAGTATACCTGGATGATGTGGTGGTCTTTGGAAAGACTGTCCAAGAATGTGCGGATAACCTGAAATTGGTATTGGAATGCATTAGGGAATATGGGCTGAAGCTCAAACCTAAGAAATGCGAGTTCTTCCGAAAAGAGGTGAAGTATTTGGGTAGGATCGTTTCTGCCGCTGGAATCCGGGCGGATCCGGCTAAGATAGTTAAAGTGCAGGAATGGCCTATCCCAAAGACTGCTAAAGAAGTAAGACAATTCCTTGGTTTTGCTTCCTATTACAGGGAGTTTCAACCGAACTTTGGTGGAATTGTAGCTCCTCTGCAACAAATTGTGACGGATGCTGGGGTTGAGAAACGCTATAGTAAACCTATAGTGTGCACCAAGAAGTGTGATGAAGCCTTTAAGACAGCTAAGACTTTATTAACTTCAGCACCAGTTCTTGGGTATCCTAGAAAGGAAGGTTATTTCATCTTGGATACTGATGCCAGTGGCTTTGCAATGGCCGGAGTTTTGTCGCAGATGCAAGACGGCAAAGAAGTCGTATTGGGATACACTAGTAATAGCTTCACCAAGCCACAGAAAAATTACTGTGCTACTAAACGTGAACTATTGGCAGTGCTGTCCTACTTGAAAAAGTTCAGACATTATCTCCTTGGCAATCGTAATTTTTACGTAAGAACTGACCACGCTTCCCTTAGGTGGCTCCTGAATTTTAAAGATTGAACGGATGTGCTTGCTAGATGGTTAGCCACGATGCAAGAATATGGTATAAAGCAGAGTATGATACTTCACCGGGCGGGCAAGAAACATACCAATGCGGACGGATTGTCTAGAATTCCTACCAGGAAATGTGGGAACCCTGGCTGTTCCGATTGTGGTGTCCATGATGCTGTAATCGCGGAAGCTGTGGTGGTTCTAGGCTCCTTGGAGGATGAAATCCGGGATGCTCAACAAGCAGATCCCTTGTTGAAGAAAGTTATGGCTGTATTGGACGGATCCAGTCCGGTTCCCAGCAAGAAACAATTGTCTGGTGAGCCACAGGAATTCTGTACATACATCCGTAACAAAGATAATTTGGAGATGGTCCAGGGTGTTTTATGTCTGCGTTGGCTGCGTAAAAACACTGGACACACGTATGTCAGGAAGATAATTCCTGCCTCTATGAGGAAAAACATTTTCCGTTGTTTGCATGGCTCCCAGTTGGAGGGCCATTATGGTGATTTCAAGACCAGCTGGAAGGCAAAAATGAAATATTTTTGGCCTGGAATGTGGTATGACTTGAAAAGATGGCTTAGGGCTTGCCCTGAATGCAGCATGAGGAAATCTAGAGGCGGACGAGGTATTACACCTTTGAAAAAGGAAATCCATGGTGAGCGATGGAGTAGAATAGCGTTGGATATTATTGGTCCATTTAAGACTACCCCAGGCTAGAGGTAACAATTATGTGATGGTGATTACAGACCATTTCTCGAAATGGGCAGAAGCATTTCCTATGCCAGACCACACGGCAGAAAGATGTGCTGAAGTTCTGTTTAGAGAATGGGTTCTGAGATTCGGCTGTCCGGTTTCGTTGCAAACGGACGGGGCGCCGGAATTCAGGTCTCAGCTGTTGCGGAATTTGTTGGACATGTTGGGGGTCGAAAAGCTAATCACTCTTCCGTACAGGCCTCAGTCGAATGGTCAGGTGGAGCGGTTTAACAGAGTTCTTGTTGAGCAGCTCTCTTGCCTGACTAACTACTCGGATTTGAATTGGGACTTGCTCGCTCCGTGTATAGCGCATGCTTACAGGGGTACGGTGCATGCCAGTACTTTCTGTACGCCCAATTCAGTAGTTTTTGGGACTGAGCTTGTGACTCCTGTGGATTTAATCCATGGAGTTGAACCTGGAGGGCTGGATTTTCCTTGTCGGATGTCATACGTGGAGAACTTGAGACAGTCATTGAGATCCGGACACCAGTTTGTCAGAGAAAATCTGGGCGTTGCTGCAGTGCACCAAAAGAAAGACTTTGACAGGCGGGCTCGTCCTAGGCGCTTTGAGGAAGGGGCTATTGTTTATAGGTACTGTCCCCCTAAGGCTAACAAGAAGTATGGTCCCAAATGGGATGGGCCTTTCAAAGTGCGTAGATTCATAGGGGGTACTACCTATGAATTAGAGACAACTGAGGGAATCGTCAGATATCATGTTGATTATCTGAAACCCGCCTTTGATGAAGACGGACCGATTCAGGCTGTTAATTTACATAAGGCACCTGAATTCCGTAAATTAGAGAAGGCTGGGCGCGAGATCCTGAAGTTTGAAGGCGGAAAAGTTCTAGCTGGTGCTGAATGTCCGGAGAGAAAAGTAAAGGAGAAAGTTACCGTTGGGGTGAAACTAAGAAAATTAGAACAGCTGGAGCAAAACTTCCTCCTTCCCATGAGAAACAGACAGTAGATGTTGGTCCTGCTGTTGTCTGGGTTGGTAGGAAGAAGCCTCAGAAGAAGAAAAAGAAATTAAAAATTTCTCCGGTTGTGCTACCTCTTAAGAGAAGAGGCAGACCCAATAAAGCTAAGACGGATACAGTTGTGAAAAAGCAATCTGTTCCTCTGGTTTTGGCGGATTCTGCTAAGCCCTTGAAAAGAGGGAGGGGGAGGCCAAGGAAAAATTTGGACATTGTTCAAAATGTTCCTATTTCTCCTGTGAAGAAGACGGACAGTGTTCCACCAGTAATTGCAAGGGCTAAGCACACGCGTAAAGCTCCATCAAGATTGCAATATGGAATTTAGGCTTTAAAGTACAGGTGGGACTTTCCTGATGGTCTCACAGCAGTTATACACAACGTGAAGTCGGTGGCTGATATATGGGATAAGTCATGCCGCCCTTTCACAACATTTGAGAAATTCTTTATTGAATTGATTGAGTGGCTGGGAAAGAACCAACCAGTCCGTAGAGCTTGTTAGAAACTGCACTGAGAATGGCTTAGCTTGGGAGAACCCTTGAGTTCTAGCTGAACTAAGACTCCCCGGGAAGCTTGAATCAGCTCAGAAATTGGGTTGAAATTGCTATTAAAATCGGCTAAGTGGACAGTGGGCTTTATGGACAATGTTTCCGCATTTGTCTCCGCGGAAGATCAGAGCAGGCTGCATACTTTAACATCATTGTACGCCCTGTAATAGAGCACTAGGAATAGCTATGTTTAGCAGTAGTCTCGGCGGGAAGGTGGCGCTGTGAGTTGGTGGCGACTTTGTGTACTACAGTTACCACGCTGGCCGTGGGCGCTGTGGTGTTGCACCCTTTCTCACTCCACTTCTGTGACTCTGCACAACAACAGCTTGCCGGCATATTGCCACTGAGAATCCTCTAGGAAAGAAGTGAGTTGAATTGGGTTAAAACTTACTTGTCATATTCTGTATTGGTATCAATGTGAAAGTTGAGAGTTGTCTGCTACTAGACCCGATATGTTGGAATTTGTAAAATGTTTTGATTGCTCACGATGAGTGGAACAAGTTCGGTGAAATGTTTCGAGACGTCGGCCATGACACCGGTGCTTTGTGAATGAATGGCGTATGTGTGTGGTGAAGATATAGCGTTGAGCATGGCTCTCTACACCACCAGCATTTGATTGTCTGGCTATCCGCCAACCTATATTTATCTTCTAAAGAGTTCACCTGGTGAAACTGCTTTTGTTAACTTCAAAAAATGAAGTTAGACTGTGTTATCTGGTCATTTTGTATTTATTTTTCTGGATCTCTGCTCCCTGTATGTAATATGGTGGAGAGAGGGATTTGTTGTTTGCTGAATATCGTTATTATGTAAACGCTGTTAGACCTTGACTGAGTGTTATTCTTTGCTTTTCAGTAAGCCAAAGATTTTTCGACGTCAAGCGCCAGTATGAGTAACGAGGGTGAAGGTCGTTCTGACCATGACAACCTTTCGTTCCGCCTCTAACTGAAGAAGAGGAGGCTCACCTTCTAGATGGAGCTAATGACCTCCTGCGACTAGATCCGGCGAATTCCGGACAGTTTGAGACTGTGGGCCGTACCCTTCCGGGTATCCGTCCACTTGGGACCGAGATCCGGCCACTCCGGGATGAAGTGGAAATGGATGTAGGTGGAGAAGGAACCACTCCTAAGGCCCCTACTCCGGCCCCACGTCGGAGCTTAAGGAAGTCAGCCTCCCCTTTGAAATCAGACAAATACAACAAGTCTGTTAGTGAGAAGAGAGAGAGAAATAGAAGTAGGTGTAGAGAAGCATCTGCTTCTCCTGCACCTCACGAACGGACTACTAGAGGCAGGAGTCCGGGTCCGCATCAAACCGCAAGTGGGCCCATCTCCGTTTCTACTTCTGGTTCATCTGATGGTTCAGCCAAGAAAAAGACCAGGAAGAAGTCTGACCGTGAGCTCAAGGGAAAAATAAAGCGCCGCCACTACCATCGGGCGGAGAAACGAAGAGAACAGTTTGCCAGTCGTGGCAGTATGGAACAGTTTAGGAGAGAGCTAGATTCGGCGGCAGAAGTGGTCCCTCTGGACCCCAGATCCGACCAACCCGGGTCCGGAGTGATCACCTGTCCCGAATCGGACTCAGAGGAGAAAGAGATTGAAGGTGACGGTCAAATGGACCGCTACGAGACCCGTGTCTGGCCGGAGCTAGTCCGGGAGGACTCTATTGATAGAGGAACTTATCAAAAGGTGATGGAGGTGCACCGCTTGTGGGAACCGGGACACAGGTGCCCCTTTCTTGTGTGCTGTGTCTTGTCCCTCAATCCGGAAGGCATCCGTGCTTATTCCACCCGGGCACGTCTGTTTCGCCATCTATGCGAAGAGCATGCCCCGTTCGTGCAGGTCTGGATCTGCCCCTTCCCCAAGTGTCTCCAAATCTTGGACAGGAGGGTGGAGCTGATCCAGCACCTCATGAACGGGGAGTCTTTCAAACACCACCTTAAGAGGGATGAAGCCAAGGACAAGGCCATTAAGGTTCTACCATCCACAAGACCGAATCATGTTTTCCAGAAAATGTGTTACATGGCCGGGCAACATTTGAGGGTAATGAGGAGGACGTCATCTTCTTCCTACCGTATCCCCAAGAAGTCCCGGACGGATCAAGAATCCATAGAGTCCGCCTCCACCTCGAGTGGAAGATCTGCAACTAAGGCTGCTGCAGCTGCTGGAAGCAGTAGAAGTTCTGCCACAGATGCTCGGCGAGATCCGGCTGGATCCGGAAAAAGGGATAGATCTATGTCTAGTGATGTCCGAGACAGAGAATCTGCTCCCCTTCCAAAGAGACTTTGCAGAAGATCGCAGGCCTGGTCTGAAGAGATTTTGAAGGACTTGCCCTCCTCTGGTGAAAGTGCTGATTTGGTGAGACGTGTAGAGGATGTTGTGACTGGAGCATTGGAGAAGGTTTCCTCTGCAGCTAAGGCCGCCTGTGCTGAAATTTCATCCGTGGTAAAAGAAGTGACAGAGCCCCTAATGTCGATTGGAATGGTGAAGTCCTCCGTAGAAAATCTTGGAGACTTGAGAGAGCAAAGTCGAAGCCAAGAAGGAGTTGTGGAGGGACTAAGGCGTAGTCTGGCCGCCAGTGATGGTAAAGTTCGCCGCCTTGAAGAGGAAAACTTTCGGTTAAAATCAACTCGCGAAAGCAACTCTACCCCTGACTCCGAAGTAACCAAGCAGTCCGCGGATCCGTCCGTCGGCGCAGCATTAACTTCTACGGCCCCTACTCCTCCAGCGATGACTCCTGCCCTTCCATTGGACCCGCAACAGCTACCTCAGTTGCTTATGCTGTCGAATCTCCTTAGGACACTTCAGCAGGCTCAGACTCAGTTTCCGCCAAACCCAGCATTGGCTCAGCAAGCACCGAACCAAGTTCCAGACCAGGCATTGGATCAACAGCAGATGCCTCCCGTTGGCACTCCACGTCGTGATGTACAGAACCCGGGATTTTATGAAATACCAAACTGGCTGTTTAGCCCTACAACCTTGGTGAATCCCCACGGACAGGTTGCTCCGGCTGCTAGTACCGACACCAGCGCCAATGACAATGCTGACGGAAAGTAGTTGCATTTCATATTTGACAAGAGACATTTAGTGTTTGATTATGTTGTTGTATTGTTCAACCTGCTATTTTTCTATATGTCTTCGAGGTCTCAGGAAGCACCTTTTTGTATCCGGATTTTTATTTTTCTACATGTAGAAATATATCAATAATCCTCAACATGTTTTCCTATGTAGTTAGTAGTCCAGTCAATTTATGAAAAAGGTCAAAAAAACTAGAACAGAAATGCGGTTTTCACCATGCTTTCCCACAAGGGCCCTGTATTAACATACTAAAAATGTAGAAAAATTTATCTTTGGGAAATAGGGGAAAATAGCCATTTTCCAAAATGGCTGCCATGGGGAAAGTGCCAAGCAAAAAATTGATGTAACAATCAGTGAATGTGGCGACGTAAAAACACACATAATTAGCCATTTTCTTATTGAATTTTTTTAAACAGGCATAACATTTTCACTAACAGTCCTATTGAGACACATTAGGTATCAAATGTTAGAGATTGGTTTGATCATATATCAAATGATCTATATTCTTGTATCATACAACAAGTTCATTGCATGAAAGTGAGCAACATGTGCGATGTAAAAATGAAAAAAACAACTTTTTAATTTAGTTTGAGCTATAATTTTGTTAAAAAGTAAGTTGGGCTACTAAAATGCATTAAAACTCGAACCTGTTGACTGAGCAAAATTAATCAGATATAAAAAACACAAATTGATGTAAAATTCTGAATCACCAAGTTCCAAATGTTTAATTATTGACATTTTTCTATGAAAATATCGATTTTAAAGGGTTGTAACACATCAAATATCCATCAGCCCTAAATAATGTATATATCAGAGGAATTCTGAGGCCAAGAGGAATCTGTCAGTATAATTTGTTTTAATATCAACGAATATTACACTGAGATATGAGGCGTAGAGGGACCAAAGGTAGGGAAAAGGGCACTGGGCCCATTTCGTAGGAATGGACCATATACTCCTGTAAGAGTATCTCCTCTGTTTATATATTCCATGTCATTCCTATATTATGTGTCACTTGATTGTATGTGTTTATCATATTACCTGATGTGTTCTGACACCTTTATGTGCTCCGGATTATAATACACTACCCTTGCCGGGTAATCCGGATAGATTGCCGTTTTACGGACTGGAATAAACAGAGATACGGGGAATTGGCTTCGTTAAGTTGTTTATTCATTGTCGAGACTCTGCAAATCACTACAATATATAACATATAATATATATGTGATATGACACAGTCATACTGAAACTAGATAATTACATTTCAACAACATATCACATGCCTGATAACAATGGTTATTTAAGATTATTCATTTAGATAATGGCTTATAAAATTTTAATCGTCTTTACCTGAAACGGAGAACACATCATTTGGTTTCTCCCGAAGGGAAATGCGGAATGATCCAAGTGTAATTATTTGCGCCTCCATCTCTTCCATTGCCTAAGTGGTTGGCCCTACAGTGCAGAGAAGCAATAATAAAATGTGATGTGTTTCAGGAAAATGAGTCATAAGTCGCAAAAAATAGATCTTGAGATACTATTTTATTTGAAAAGATGAGATTAAGCCGATTCCAATGATAGTAAACACATAAAATAATGAGTATTTCTAGGTTTTAAGTTTGCTATTTTTGTTTTTGAAAAAAAAAGTTCCCAATATTTCTAGGGGTCACTAAACAGTAAAGTAACTAAAAGTAGTCCATATGAGGACCTTTAAAACCAAAGGATATATTACATAGATTGTCCTGAAATTTGACACATAGATTGACATAACCATTAGTGACATGCTCTCTAAAGATCAGAACATTCCAATAATGTGATCTTGAGAAAAAAAAGAAAAATATCAATTTTGCGACTTATGACTCATTTTCCTGAAACACATCACAAATGTACATTGGATGTGAAGTGTCACAAGATCTCTCTGTAGGAATGTTCTCATTTTTTAAGTAGCTAATGCCCCTAGTCGTATAGACACATGTACAAAATTTCGAGACGATGTATTAGATATTTTCATGCATTTTTAAGCTTATCCTATAGAGTATATTTAGCTACTTTACTAGTAATTGTCAAAGCAGAGATGTTGGTGTGAGTCCTGTTTTATTTAAGAGAATATCTGTTTTCTATTAAAATACTGTTTAGGTCAGGGCAAGCTTGTAATAGGTATGAAATACAACTTTAAGGCAGCTTGACCATTGAGTGACCCTTTGAGGTACATGTTTACGGAAGTGGCTAAGTAGATTAATTAGGAGTATTGATTCTGCTGGTGAATGACGTGCGCAATGACGTGGGTGGTGATGCGGGAACCCCACATGGGGGATGAGTTGGCAAGTCCCAATTGGAGGAGGAGGAGGAGAGGTGTTGTATAAAAAAGAGGAGATAAGACTGAGGAGGGAGCTTCTCCAGAGATCTGCCTCAGCTTCAAGACTCCCTGCTGAAACCACAGAGGAAAACTATCTAGGATTCATGGAATGCAGGACATTCTATTCAGACTAGCATTCCAGACTTTATATACACTGCCTCTCAAGGAGATAGATTCGGACTTTGGGCATTCTTCTAGCCAGACTTGTCTCCACTCACATTCACCAGCTAAGTAGAACCTTTTACTGTATCCTTGTTTGAATATCCTACTGCTTAGCCAGGGGAGATTGAGGGAAAAACACTCAGTGGTACTCACACCTCCCAGCAATGGGTATTGTTACATCTGTTAAGGGCTCACCAGGACATTATTAGGATTGGTGTATATTCACTCACTATAATTGTTCACTCCAAATAAATATCTAGCACTGCAGATTTTCAGTTTGTATTTTGATTCCGAGAATGGTATGTAGGGCCAGAATTCTATCGCACGGACCTATAGAGACACCCTAATTGACTATAATTGGTTAGACACAATAGGCAAGCGGAGAAGCACACAAGCCAAGCGAAGGACTTAGGTAACATCCCAAGACGGGGGCTATAGATCAAAAGCCCATAGTTCAACCTAAAGCTAACATGACTTGTCTAAATGAGCTAACAGTAATACTAATAATTATTATAACTATATCCAGAACTAAATTAAGATAGGAACACCTACACTTGGTGGAGAACTCCGGATTAAACTGTTTTTGCGGTGTGATTTTCGAAAAGAAAATGGAGTGAATATAGCTTTTGTTAATGAGTGATAAGCTGCATTCGGCAGACAAGCCCAAACCAAAACTCTAAAATGAGCTAACAGTAATACTAATATTATAACTATATCCAGAACTAAATTAAGATAGGAACACCTACACAGAGACGTTGCAAACCTTTTTTTCATAATTAAAAATATCGAACTTAAAATATAGAAATACTTATTAAATGTCCCAATGTTTACCATCATTAGAACCGGCTTGATCCCATCTTTTCAAATATAATGATATCTCAAAATCCATTGTGTGCGACTTGTGACTCAATTCCCTCCCTTCAACACATCCCATTTTAATACCAGCCTTACAGTATAGGTGTCACCATTGTATGTACGGACGCATGGATGTCAGAATGTAGAATTGTTATATCATATTACGTAACAATGACGTAATAGTGATTAACCACATGATCCAATGGATCGAGTGTGTTCAATAAAATCTTTAGTCGGATCTCGTAATTCAAAGCCTCCGAACTCTAAATTTATTTACTTCTACTAAACTAGCTTCCAATAGAGGGCAATAGAGATGTAATAGTTGAATAACAATTGTGATCCGTTTTAGGAAAATGAGTCATAAGTCGCAAAAAATTGATTTTGAGATATCATTATATTTGAATAGATGAGATCAAGCCGATTCCAATGATAGTAAACAGTCTAATACTCTAATGAGTATTTCTCGATTTAAATTTAGATATTTTCGGTTTTAAAAAAAAATGTTTCCAATATTTCTGGGGGTCAATAAGCAGTAAAGTAACTAAATGTAGTACATATGAGGACCTTTCATACTAATGGATATACAACATACATTGTCCTGAAATTTGGTACATAGATTGATGTAACCATGAGTCATCAACCCTCAAAATATTAGAACATCCTAATAATGTGATCTTGTGAAAAAAAAACACTTTAAAAATATCAATTTTGCGACTTATGACTCATTTTCCTGAAACTCATCACAATAACACGTTATAATGGAGATATGACAGGGTGTTGTATAGCATTGCTACTTCTCTATTTCAAGACCTAATAATTCATTTATTGTGCTTCTTTGGCGTAAGAGTTAAATAGATTCAGGTCAACTAACAAGTTGGTTGGAGGAGCGTGAATCTTGCATGAGAGGCGTAGCCATGAGTGCAATATTCTGATGCTTTCAACCATGAAAATAAAAAAAAATCGAGTCGTAAATTTGAATTCTACCGGTAATCTTAGCAAAGAAAACAGATTGGTTGCCATGACAACCCCACGTAAATCACTAGTGAAATATGCACTGTGCGTAAATCACTCTAGACACGATGTTTTCAGAGCAATGCAGGTATAATAATAGCATAGATTACATACCTGCTCCAAGGAGCTTCTTGACAATCAGGAATCTCCAGAATGACGAGGCATTCCTTGGTTTTCCCATCGGGAGAGTCGTATGGTCGGGCCCACATGTAACGCACCTTGGCATTGGATGCCATGTTACACGATGCCTTCGTAGTATACACTATAGCTGTTGTTGGATAAAAAGAAAAATCTTTTGAGCCGAAATCCAAAATGTATTATAATCATTTTGATGCTGGTATGGTTCCTATAATTGAATTTTCTAATATAGGAGTCAAAGGTTGACGTTCTATAAATATTATTATGCACCAACTTCATAAAGTGTGGAGGAAAATGTAAGTTTGATAAATTGTCAAAGTCATAATTCCTGGGAACAATTCATCCATAACATCAGCGTACGGTAAGAAACATAAAATCATATATATTGTATTTTTATTCTGATTTTAATACAATTACAAATTTTGTTCAGAAAGGGATAGGATCATCTGCCAAGGCAGTTCTTCCAAAAAGATCATTGTTCACAGAAATAAGTAGATTCTCAATAGTGACATTACAGTTTACAAACTGACGGCATTGCAATAAATTGCACGTATCAATAAAATAACCCAAATGTAAGAAGAAAATCAGGTTCAAAATACAGCTCAACATGACAGATTTATTAAATGAATACAATACGGAATATACTCAGATATACATAGTATTTATCAGTTTTCACTCTCAATTAGCAGAATTTGATAGATGCGCATGTAGAACTGTAGATTGTGTATTTTCTGCAAATCTGACCCAGTACATGGGTCAGATTTTCTGAAAATGTACAATTCAACTTCCCCAATGTTCTCAAATAACCCAAATTTCAGACGAAAATGAAGTCTAAAATACAGTTCAACCTAACCAAACAGATTGCTAGAATCAATGCAAGGCCAAATATACTCGAATTTACCTAGTATTGACCAAATTGCAGCAGAATTTAGCAGAATTTACTAAATGTGTACAGCTGCCAATTGTACATTTTCTGATAATCTGACCCTGGTATGTACCCACCTGTTGCTTTCTCCAGGTAGTTGTAGAACTCGGTCCACGTGCCCTTATTCTCATGACACTGCGCCTCGTTGTTCCATCGCGAATAATGCTTCCTGCGCGTCATACCCGCGTCCCAGTACTCCACACACTCGTGGTAGGGACGCAGATTGAAGCTCGTCTGCTGGTAATGACTGAAACATAGCAAAGTATGGGTCAGATTTGCAGAAAATGTACAATTCACCTTCGCCAGTCTTCTTAAATAACCCAAATTTCAGATGAAAATAAAGTTCAAAATACAGTTCAACCGAATCAAACAGATTGCTAGAATCAATGCAATGCCAAATATACTCAAATTTACCTAGTATCGACAAAAAATTGCAGGTTAATCTAGCAGAATTTACTAAATGTGTACAGCTGCCAATTGTACATTTTCTGAAATTTGACCCTAATGTATAATATGGGGCTCCTCTAAAAAAACATATGGGCCAGATTTTCAGAAAATTCACAATTTATAGTTCTACACATCTATCATATTCTGCTAAATTAGAGTGAAAATTGATAAATGCTAGGTATATCTGACTGTATTGGGTACATTAAATAAATCTGTTTGGTTATGTTGACCTGTATTTTGAATTTGATTTTGGTCTTGAATTGGGGTTATTTGAGAGAATTGGTACAGGCCAGTACTACTATCTTCATTTAAACTTTAGTTTAAGTCATGTCATAGCTACAAATGATCTAGCAGTGATCCAGCAAAACACAATGTCTAACATAGCAAAAGCATGAAAACAACAGCATCTTTATATATCACGTATGATTGCATTAATTTGCAATTATGTATAATATATTCAATTGGGATTCCATCAATATGGTAGGCTACAGAAATGGACATTTGCCTCTACATGGTTAGCCCCGAAATAATGATTTTGTAATGTAATGTAATTATTGCATATTTAATGCTTCATAAAAAAATATTACGATGTATGAAGTTGAACTGAATTTGGAACCAGATTTTTCTCTCAAACTTTGGTTATTTGACAGGAATTGTGTACAGGGTAGAGAATACCTTTTCGGGAACCAGGATGGGAGCCTATTTTAGGTCGGGATTCGGGATTTAAAAGTGCCTACGGGGTTCAGGAAAGGGGTTCAGAGCCAGATTTTCCGGATAGGGATCGCAAATAGACAAACGGGACGGCAAATTGAAAACCTTCGGAATCCGGGTAATGGGGCTTATAAAGAATGGGAAACGGGATTCAAGAGGGGGTCTTCCCTACCCTGTCTACAGGTTATATAAAAAGGTAATATTTGATGGGCGGACCAGGAAGATCTGTTTCATGTAACTGTCCTGATTAACTTGAATAACAATATTTATGTGGGTCAGATTTTAAGAAAATGTACAATTCACCTTCACCAATCCTCTCAAATAACCCACATTTAAGACAGAAATGAGCTTCAAAATGCAGTTTAACATAACGGAACTGATACTTTAAACCAATGCGATACCAAATATACTCAGATATACCCAAAATTTATCATTTTTTTTAGCAGAATTCAGCAGAGATCACTAAATAATTACAGCACCCAATTGTACATTTTCTGAAAATCTGACCCATATATCACAAGTGGTGTATTGGTAAGCACACATGGGTCAGATTTTCAGAAAATGTATAATTGGCAGCTCTACATCTTTAGTTATTTCTGCTAAATTCTGCTAAAAAAGGGATAAAATTAATTTTGTGTATATGAGTATATTTGGTATGGGATTGATTTAAAGTATCAGTTCTGTTATGTTAAACTGCATTTTGAAGCTCATTTCTGTCTTGGATGTGTGTTATTTGAGAGGATTAGTGAAGGCGAATTGTACATTTTCTGAAAATCTGACCCACGTTTGTTAGCTACCTGCACATGGAGGCGTTGTCTGCCAGGACGACTATATCCCTCCAGGGGGTCGGGTGCCAATAGGGGAAATAGTCGCGCTCCTCCGGGCACTCATAGGCTTGCCTATTGCCGTTAGGGTTCTGTCTTGTATGGATCGCGCTATTTCTTTTTAGAATTTGATCAGCCGTGAACAACCCTACAAAAGATATGTGTACATGTTAATGTCTTTATGGCGATTAATAGGGGATTTGTATAGCCGCCATTTTGAATCTTGATTCGCGTGGAATTATGGGACTAATGGTACAGTCTAAAATCTATAGAAAACATGCCATGTTGAGCATGGACTATGTATCAGTGCTGTAATGTCAATATCCAATTGTTATATATGTTTCCATAACACAAGACTTCATCTTTTCCATCATGCATTTGGTTTTCATACATCATTTTTATACAAACTATAATATTGGTGAAAACATTATTTTTGCAATTTTCGATACGAAAACATGTACAAATTGTAAACGTGCCTGATGAAAGACCAGTACCAAGAAAATGTTGCCAAATGTTTGTATAACAGATTTCAACAGAATCCATCCCAGCATGCACTGCAGTACACATGCGGATTGAGACATGCCCCTATTTAATATAAATCTTATAATAGCGAAAATTCACAAGAGGGGAAAACGGCGGCAATAAATGTTGTTGTTGCCCGCTAATTTGTTGCAACAAATCTCCACACAAAAACAACAGTTCCCAGAGAATGTGGCAACACATCAGACACTCCTCCATTTTACGTTTTCATTGCAAACATGAAACAAACTGAAAATGAAATGAAAACAAATTGGTGCCGCCGTTTTTCCTCGTCTATAAAAATAAGTTATTGCAGTGAGATTACGAAAGCTAAAACATTTGCAATCATCACCAAATGATTTCAATTTATATGTTCACATCAACTGAGAATAGAGTAATGTGTTACATCAGAACAGAATAATGAAACCTTTTATTATAGATCTTGATTATTGGTTCCAGGTATATATAAGGGTGAAATCGCCAGAAAATGTAAAATTTACCATCACCAATCTTCTCAAATAACCCAAAATTAAAACAAAAATGAGGTTCAAAACTCAGTTCAACATAACCAAACAGAATATTTGATTCAAGTCAATACCAATTATACTCAAATATAACTAGTATTGACCATATTTCAGTGTAATTTAGCAGAATTTACTGAATGTATATATTTGCTTGCTGATTGTACATTTTCCGAAGATCAGACCCACATATGGGTCAGATTTTCAGAAAATGTACAATTGACAGCTGTACACATTTAGTAAATTCTGCTAAATTAAGCTGCAATTTGTTCAATGCTAGGTAAATTCGAGTATATTTAGCATTGCATTGATTAAAGCAATCGGTTTGGTTAGGTTGAACTGTGTTTTGAACTTTATTTTTGTCTGAAATTTGGTTTATTGGAGAAGATTGGTGAAGGTGAATTATACATCCTCTGTAAACCTGACCCATATATAGAGTTTATGTGGGATTATTTACAATATGCTTTACTGCCCGAGTTGTGGCGAATCGTTTACAATGCAGGATGTTTAAAAAATCAGGTAAGGGACACGAATAATCCTGAGCCCTTGTATATAAAAACTCTCACCTTTGTTTCTTTCCCTGACATAACAGTTGTCATACCAAGCCCACGGTTCATGGAGGACACGTCGTATGTTTGCATTATTATTGCGCCGATTCCTTGCTGTTCTTTCATTCTCATTGTTGCGCGGCTTCGTATGATCTGGCGCGTTAGTTTCTATGCCATTTCTGAATATATCCTGATTTTTGTTTCCTGGAGAGAGAAAAAACAAAGAATTAATTTTCATGCCCTCGGTCGGAAACTTGACCGTTTGCGGGAATGTGTAACTCAGTTTCGTAATGAGGGGTTGATAATTACCTGGCTATTGCTATTTGGCTACATTAGGTTAATTAAGCAATGATATAATTGCCTAATTGGGCTGCCCTGGTGCTAATGCTAATTTAGGCAGATCCCACATATGGGTAGGAATCGTTTTGTTTTATCATAAAGGTTGTGGATACATTCTCCCCAGTACAAATACAAGTATCACTTATGTGTATCTTAGCATATCAGGTTCTGGTCAACAAATAGACCTACAGTTATCTCAGCTAGTGATTACCAGGGCTTATGTTTGACCACACTGTCATGAGCCATATCGTGTAAGTATGATGGGGCATCGGACATCTTTCCTTCATGGGCGTAGATTCTGCCCCTCGTAGTATAGAGGGCCAGCGTAAGCCACACAGAAAGCTAATCGTAATTGTCTCCGCCCTTGGCGCCGCCAGACAAGCCCGGCGTGGTCATGTGGGGTGGGGGAGGGGGTTCGTCATGCTGTGGTGATTATGAGAGGGGTTGGGGAGGTGGTTCTGTACTGACCCACGAAAATACTGCTTAAATATTTATTTGTTTATTCATTCATTGATTTTGAAGAGGGTGAATTTATTCTTCCCTTCAAACTCATCATTTCATTATTTTGGTGCATCATTTCTCTCTGATGTATTTCTTCCTTGTGCCAGCTTTTGTAAAGAGAAAAGTACAGGTATATAGGCCTACATCAAATTAAACACATTAATGTTTGCTGTATTTCAAAGCAATTAATAGTATATCTGAATATCTATAAACTAAAGTTTCAAAGTTGATAAGATGAATGGTATCAGTTTATTTGAGTAGGATCTATTTTTAAACTATTAATTAGACAAACCTAAAATGAAATTAAACATGGATTATTGATGAGAAATAATGCTAAAGAGCATGCTGAATAAGATGAAAATGAAAATGGAAAATGTGTGTATGGGGTGTGTACATACCTGGGTATACCACTCCTGCCACCGCGCAGAACCTTGCAACATAAATAGAATATTGTTGTGCTTGCCACGGCAATGAGTAGCATGTGATGCGACCCTAGTTAAGCTTTACTAAATATAGAACTTCAGCCAATGTTAGGCGTCAACGCGCGGGCAGGCAGGCAGAATGGTACTGGTGTCATTGGTGCGTCCATATATATATACCCTATATAACAATTCTCGTAGGGGGTTACAGCAGCTTTTGCATATAATCACACAGTCTTCCCACATGGTTTCTTGTGTTTTCGATTGCAACCCGCACATTGAGGCATTTTGCTATATCACACAAGAAGGAATCCAACAACAAAATTTCAAGTCAGTCAATGATGTTGTCTGTATGGATTCCAATACTGCACTGCGGGAGCTCGGAGCTCTCTCTACCAGGTAGGAGAGGGGCGCGCCGCCTAGTGGGCCAGAAATTTGTTTTGTTTGTGTGAGGGAGAGGCAGTGAAATGCGAGCCCATTGTGGCATAGTTATTGCTTCACGCATGCCAGTGAGCCGTCGCGGTCCACCGCGAACAACAAGCTTGTCGTAACTTAGGCTTGTGGCACTCCCGCGGAGATCGTAACATCTACTACTACGATTAAATAGTATTATTTATACGATGGCAAACTGCTTATAAACGATCATTTATGACAGTGCAGATAGTTAACCGCGGAGAGCACCGGACATGTGCCCAGGAGATAGAGTGCCGTTATATTGGATTATTGGATTAAGTAATTGGGTTCAGGTGTGATTTGTTACAGGGGAATGAGTCACAAGTCTGAATGTTTCCCACCTACTATATTTCGAACCTCAAATATTCACTCTCTGTTAATTTAATACCACATCTCATCACATACCATTTATCTATTCACTGTCATAACTATAATTTATTTTCTGCCATCCATGTTGTTAATGTTGTAACTAAGTTAGCAAATCAAGTTAAAATAAAATCTTTAAAAAAAAAAAAAAAAAATAAAAAAATAATCAAGTGTTTTTATTTTTTTTGCATTTTATTTATCCAGGAGTTTATAAATGGGTATGGCATTTGCCAGCCCAAATTTATTAAGGATCAGGCTGGTAGCGTGATTTTCACCTCGGGCCTGTCATTTCACTTTCTCGATTGGATAAGGATTTTAAGGAAGAAAAAGGTTCAAATGGTAGGTAATGGAATGTGATGGGATGAAATGGTAATTATACATATGAGTAATGATGGATTTGATCAGGTACAACAATGGATAAACTCAATGCATAGTCAGTTAGTTCAACTGTGTTATTTACAAGGAGTAATATCAGTAGTTACAACTTAGAGATAAGTATTTTTCAGTTGCCTTTTAAAGGCAGTTGGGTCCTGAATTCTTCTGGTTTCAGGTGGAAGAGCATTTCACAACCCAGCTCCAAAGTATAGAAATGACTTTTTATAGAGATCATATTTTGGTATGTCTTGCTTAAGGACAATAGCAGAGAATCTCCTGGTAATACCTTGTGGTAATTGTGTGAAGTTCTTATTACTAACATTCAGGTAAATGTCATGGTGAATAAGTTTGAGTAAATTCAGTTCCATTTTGTGATCAAAAAGGAGAGTTTTGGTCTCCTCATGGAGCTGAGTAGTTGGATATAGCCTAGGTAAACCTAGGGCAACCTTTAGTGCCCTGTTTTGAATGGTTTGGATTTTGTCACGGAGGTTTTTATTCAAAGATAGGTAACAAAAATTGATATAATCAAAATAGCATAAGACCATGGATTTGGTAAGGAGAAGAGCACAGCTTTTAGATAGGCTGGCTCGTATGAGTTGAATAGATCTGAGCCTAATAGATGCTTGCGGGATTAGATTTTTAAAGCTGCTATCAAATTTGAGGTTATTTTGGATGGTTATTCCTAGGTATTTAAAATCTAGGACCCAATCAATCTGCTGTCCGTTGGCCAGGGTGATAGCCAGGTCATTGTTATGCATCTTTAGCTGTGCTTTATTCCCAATTAGCATGGTATTAGTCTTGTTTATGTTTATGCTGAGCTTATTGTAGTTGCTCCATTGTATGATTTTTTCACAATCAGTTGTGACAGATTGGATCAGTTCATCATATGAATTCTCTATATTGAGTAAGGCAATATCATCTGCATAAAGCTTTATATTTCCTTTTAATTCCAAATTGCTGATGTCATTTATATAGATGATGAACGTGGATGGCCCCAGGATAGAACCCTGAGGGACTCCAGTTGTAATTGAAGCCTTGCTAGAAAATTTACCGTTTATTCTTACTTGTTGGCCTCTGCCATGCAAGTAGCTATTGAGGAGAGCAATAGTAGTATCACCAATGTTGAAGCTTTTCATTTTGTTTATAAGTGGGGCATGGGGTACGCAATCGAGGGCTTTTCTATAGTCGAAAAATGTACAGGCAATGTATTTTTTGTTATTAAAAGCTGTCAGGATTGGGCTTAGAAGAGAGGCAACGCATGATGTAGTGGATTTATTTGGTATAGGCATTATTTGGAAGGCCTGGCTAATTCAGGAATGTAATGTTTGTTTTAACCAGACATTGAACTCCTTTGTGCAGCTAGATCAGCATAATAAAGAATACTTGAATTGAATTGTAGTTTCTATATTTCAGGTTTGATATTTTTAGTTTTGAAAAAAGTTTGCAATACTTCTGGGTGGACATTTACTAGTACAACAACTAAATATACTCTATAGGATGAACTAGGAAATACATGGATATATGTAATACACTGTTATGAAATTTGGTACATGTATTCATGCTACAACCAGCATTAGACACCCCAAAAATCAGAACATTCCTACGAAGGCATCTTGTGAATAAAACACTTTGAAAAAATTGAATCAATTCTGCGACTTGTGACTCATTTTCCTGGAATAGTAATCAGACGGAAGCACTGCCTGCAAGTAAACCGATATAGTAAAGGGAGTGGGATATTTCATTCGACCAATTTTTTTACGACCAACTTTTTTACGACCAACTTTTTTACAACCAACTTTTTTACGACCAACTTTTTTACGACCAACTTTTTTGTACGACCAACTTTTTTTTAACAACCAACTAAATTATGACCAACTTTTTTTACAACCAACTTTTCTACGACCAACTTTTTTACGACCAACTTTTTTTTTTACTACCAACTAAATTACGACCAACTTTTTTACGACAGACTTTTTTTACAACAGACTTTTTTACGACAAACTTTTTTACGACAAACTTTTTTCCACCCAACTTTTTTACGACCCAACTTTTTTTTTAAGACCAACTTTTTTTACAACTAACTTTTTTTCGACTAACTTTTTTTTTACAATTATTTTACGAAAGATCTACCTGTCCACACATTACTCATTATTATTAAGGAGGGGGAATTTCAACCGCCATTTTGTGCTCGAGATCTCATGAGATCTCATCTCGTTCTAAGTCTCGTTCATAGATTTTCATTTCCATTTCAAGATGGAAATGAAAACGGAAATCAAATTTAAAACGGAAATGAAAACGCCTGTGTCTTTTGAAACATACTTTAAAACAAAAGGAATTTTAGTTTTTAAATGAGATGGAAAATGATTTTGAAATTCAAAATGATTTTGGAAATGAAAATGATTTTTTATTTAAAAAATGAAACTTTCCATGCGTGAGCACTCTCGTCTTCCGTAAATCACAGCTAGTATAATCAGGCCAAGCTGTCAAATTTGAAGATATTTTTGTAGGAATTGTAGGAAAATTTTGTAGGAAAATTTCGACTTCTTCTTTGGCTATTTCTCAAATATGGGATCTTAATATTTGTGACCAGTGGCCATTGGTTACCCAGGGAAAATGATGTATAACCAGTTTTATTTCCATTTAGATGTTATGAACTTTGCACAATATTTAAATCATAGGAAATACAATATAATAATGCCCTAGGTTGATTTTGAAAAGGGGAGGGCGCCCCCCCGCGCCCTCCCCTGTTTCTGCCCCTGTTTCCCCGCATAACTCATGTCGAACAATATTAATAACTGTAAGGTCTTATCTTCTAACTTCGGATCTATGTATGGTAGGAATATGAATAAAAAAAGTTTTTTTCCCTACAAACTAGTAGAATGTATCTATTCCACTACAGTGCTTCTCTGACTATTATTCCTTTTTCCAGAAATATTAAGACAGATCAGAACCACATGCACATGGTCACAATTATCCACAAGTATAATATGTACACTACTGGTGGAGGGGGAGGGTGCCCTAATGAGAGGAGATGAGGGAAAGATGACTAGATTACATATCTGGCTGCTCTCTCAATTCGTAGATTGACTCCTTTAAGCCAATACATGTTCTAACGGCGACACATATTCCAAAACAATATTTACCATGTCTAGATCAGTCTAAATTAGTGATTACATACATATTAGAGAGGAGGATGTTGGAAGAGGAGAATTGTCGGTGCCAGTGACGGTAAACTGACCTGAAATCGTTTGGCGACCTGGGAGGCCCCATCCCCCCAGTGTTTCTGTTCCTACATGAATATTCCTTTTTCCTGCGTTTATTTATTTTTTTATTTTTTTTCCATGATTTAAGTTGTATAGAGGATGTAATGCTCTTATCTCACCAGATAATAAATTGATCGATTAATAATAATACTTTATGGAAATATGTACAGTATTATGTGAAAAATACCGTAGATGACACAGTAAAGGACAAGCATACATGAGCATGTATATTTAACATGTACAACTTTTGAAGAAAGATTGGAGCAATGAGGGATAGCTCTGCCATGTTAAAGCTATGGCATTAGACTGGTTACTGTATGCGTCCAGCTGTATGTTTGTCTAACTAGCATACTAATTAGGTAGGTATGCGAGGGGGAGGAGCATGGAGACACCCATACAAAAATTTCCCGGCTCGTCGCTCCTTAACCTCATGGGAGTATTGGTTTTAATTAAGAGGCAATTAACACAACAGCCACGAGCCTCCAGCAGGATAATGATAATCCATCGGCATACAGACAACCTCAATAAATCATCATCAATAATTCATCAGCATTCAAACGCCCAGGTTAATAATTCATCGGCATTCAAGAGAGGACATACTAATGCACTCGCATCCAAGTCCAATTACTATAATTCACACTTCAATTATAATAATCCACACTTCAATTATAATAATCTACACTTCAATTATAATAATCCACACTTCAATTAGTGTAGTTATACTGTAATCTGATAAATCATAATTAGTAGCATTTTTCAGTGAATTTGTCAAGAATAAATCATGGCAAAATTGCATTTAAACCCCCTAAAAGTGTGTTAATCAAGCCTAAGTGGTTAATTATTATAAGGTGTACTAGCTTTGTGATGCAGAGTATATAACCAAAATTAAGTTACTAAAAATGAACATTTTAAAGCAAAACCTCAAATTTATTCCCTGTTATTGTCCCATTTATTGAGACTATTTCTTCCTTTGTTTTCTTTCATTAATTACCGCAAAATGTTGTCTCATTTTACCGATGTTGCCGGCTTTACCAATTTGCTTATTTCTTTCCAATGCGCTTGCCATCATCATGAATGAACATTAATCTTTGTAGATTATAGGCTCTATATTCATGCCTTTGTAGCGCCCATTATTATTCAATTGAAGGACATGAGAAATCAAAATAAAATCAATTTCAAAAGAGATCTGCTGTTTTTTAGTTCATTGGGGAGTCCCATCTCCCTTCAGTCTTATTCAAATTCAATTCATTCGTCGGAATTGAAAAGAATGAAATATCAACTCAGGATTATCAAACTATTTTGTATTTGTTCATGTTGTATAAATAGTAACATGTTGAAACCTGATCCTGCAGGTAAAACATCAGTTAAATATTCATAACAATGGAGGAAATCAAGAATTGACAAATACTGCAATAGGCTGCTACCCGACGGGCACTGAGTGCAATTGAATGTGATAGCACTGCAATCATTTTGTGATTGGCTGCAAACAAGTGAAGTGTGATACTTATAGCTTTGAATCACATTGAAATGGACATACCATTAGCCATCATTATGTGAAATCCATTGCGTCTATTTCCTCTCATGTTGTTGGTGGTCTTACACTTGTGTTGGATCAAGTTCTTATTCCTATTCATTTATGTTCATAGTAAAAATGTGTTACTCAACCAATTTTATCTGCAAATAATGTTTTCTTCAAAAGTCAATAACAGGCCTATGGGTGTGATATCAATCACGCATACATGCGCATTCAAAATCGCGCCTAAATACTCATTACAATGCAGCCACAACAGCACCTGGCACTGCTTACTCACCTAGCATTCACACTCACTGTCGCACATCTGACACTACATTCTCTGACACTCATACTCACTCTCTGACACCAAGTCAAAGAAACCCCCATACATTTCGAATCTGCACTTACCCTTCCCCATTTTGTGATTTGATTGATGCATTATATATATGTCTAGCTGAAATAGGTTTTTATCCACAAACCTTGCATGGCGAGTATTATTTACAAATATTTTTCAAAATAAAGATGCATTTATCAGAGCAATTGTCTCACCAATTCCCATCCGATTTGAATGATTCAAAATGCACCATAATGCCGACACTCTTGCGGTTCGTTTGGTGTATAGCATAACTTTCTATTTTAAATAGTTCTCCCTCTACGAACGTTACGCGGCAAGTATATATATGAGTAATTCCAATCGGGCATCATTTGATTTTCCAGCTTAGGGTCTCTACAACCTGTATTTGGAATGACCAGGTTCTATGTCGGTGGCCATCATTGATTTCCTAGCTGTTATTTTGTCATTTAATATTGCTAGACGAATTAGTGAGTAATATATCTCATTTTTACTCTAAATCATTTGATAAATCGGGCATAGTGAGGCCGAAATAAGGCAAAATAATAGGGTAAATATAGGTATCTGAATCATAGGTGTAGGAATCGAAATATTGGCCTCAGCCTTCCCAAACTTGACCTGCATCATGCTGATATTCCCTGCTATATGTACACCAAAGGTTGTAGAGATTCAACGAATTTATTTTTTTTTCTAAAAAAAAATGGCCTTCTGAAATCAAATGCTGCCCGTTTGGGAGAATTACTCATATATTTAACAAAGATGAATAATTCCACCCTGTTCTTTCATATCAAATTCAATGACTAGATGTTCAAAATATGGTGCGTTCTAAATTGCGCATATAATGCGCATTAAAAATCGCGTTGTTATTTCATTGTCAGCAGGTGGCGCAACTTGTAACTGGGGTGCATTTACAATTTCTTTTACAATGAAAGTGCAGCCAATACACCTTTGAGGCATAGATTTATACACTATAGATATTCCACATCATGTACATAGCTATCTTATAAGTGACATACCTCAATAGTTTATTTGTTTAATATAGTTGTTTGATGTGGAAAAATGTTTTTATCAAAATACCTCTCATCATTGTGTAGTAGTTCTGCAATCCTCCACAGTGCAGCTATCCAGAAGGGATTAGTGCACTTCATTAACTCTAGAGGTGTTGCAGTCTGTAAGGCTTGCATTACATGTCATTTATCTCTAAACCTCTATTATCTACCCTTTATGTTATGTTCTGTTACAAACCGGACTCGTGATGTATTCCGTTTGTACCTCTTACATTTACTTCAGTTTCACTGCTGTTTTATACCTTATGTTTTATCCCACTATTATGTGCTGATCCTTTGGATCCCTTGAGAGTCTCACACCAGTCGTGTGTGCAGATCCGTATGCCCTACCCTGTGGTAGTGGATCCGGATCAGGGTCAAGCCTTGACCATGGAATTGGACTAATAAACCAGAAGGGGAGCAAACACTCTTTGTTGTCTCTTTGTTTATTCGTGTTAAGTTGTGCGAATCACTACAATTGGTGCCGTGACCAGCCCTTAACACACTGTCCGGTTGTGATTTGAATCGCCTGATTTTGCTAAAATCCGCGATTGTGCCTTGTTTTTGCTTTTTAGGAGACCGAGATGGCCGCGAAGTTTCCGGAGGACCGCCCGGACGCCCGGACAGACAAGCCAGCCTCTCCGAGATACACCAGACCTACAGGAGTCCAGCCTTTGGTGGATTTGGCTGTGGATCGCCTTATAGACAGAGGTACTGGCGTGTCGGATTCGGAGGATTATCGGACCGGAAGGGAAGATAATCAGGGTGCCTGGACGGACTAACGGGAGCGACGGGCTGAGACGGATTCTGATGATCAGAGTTTGTTGAGTACGATTCGTTTGCA
The DNA here is from genome assembly GCA_942159475.1 of Sthenelais limicola. Classification (NCBI taxonomy): domain Eukaryota; kingdom Metazoa; phylum Annelida; class Polychaeta; order Phyllodocida; family Sigalionidae; genus Sthenelais; species Sthenelais limicola. The sequence continues at coordinate 144,821 of OW804102.1, read as the reverse complement.
ATTGTTGCGAACTAAACGTGATTTGCAGGCAGAGAAGACCAAATGCCATGATTTCGTGTCTGAAGTGACACAGCTAGTTTTTCAGAACCAGGATCTGCAGGAAACCCTGGATGTGGTAACTGCTCGTTCCTCGCAGTACACTGATAGACTCGAGGTGGAAAACGAGAAGTTAAGGTGTGAAGTTTCGAGGATGGATGATTATTCTCGTTTGCAGAACACTGGTATGGAAGAGTCGGTTGAGACTCAAACTGATTTTGAGCTTAATCCACTCCTCAATTTGGCAGAAACTCTATCAAAGCAGTATCAGCCGCTTGATTTGAGTAAGACTGCACCAGGGTGTTCCACCTTTGCAGACGGACGCGCTGGTCAGAGGCGTAGGGATCCATCATTGGATTTCTTTGCTTCTCCGGTGGGTCCGGGCGGGGATTCGGCCAAAAAGGTGACGTTCCAAGAACATCGTAGTTCTGGTATGTCCACCTCCTCCCCTGCTAGTGATAGTGTTGGTAGTCAGACCACAAGAGATACTTCGTGGACTGTTCCTGAGGCGGGACGGATTGTTCCTGAAAGGAGGAGTTGTCCAACCCAGACCCCCAGGAAACCAATGGTTACTGAAAGAAGGATGGCTTCTCTGAGTTCGGTTGGAAGCCAAACTACTGAGGTCTCTAGTGTGAACACTGGTGACGAGAAATCGGCTGGGACAGAGGATTTTGATAGAGGACGGATTCAGGGGGATGTGTATGTCCCTAAGAAGACACCTAAGAAGTCACCTGGAAAGATAAAGGCGCAGAAGAAGAAAATTGCGTCAGGTGGTGCGGGTGATCCGTCAGATCCCTCCAGCGATTCGGCAAGCTCTGAATCCTCTGACGTCGCAATGAAGGAAAGAAGGAAAAAGAAAAAAGCAAGAAAGGCAAGACGTGTCGATATCACACGTAGGGATCATTCTCTTGTGCAGGGAATGAGTTTTGACGGGTCCGAGGACTCGGATGATATGTTTGATTACTCTCCAAGAGCGGGTAGACTACATCAAGCAGGAAGGTTGCCAATCATCAAACCGTGGGAGCAGAAGGATCCGTGGCGAGTTTATCTTGCCGAGATGAAGGTAGTAGCGGGCGCCTACAATTGGTCTGCAGATGAATTTTTGATTCAGTTGCAGTGTGGGTGCAAGAGACAGCTAGCCGACATGGGGGACTTACCCGACGATTTGACGCTGAAGAAGTTTGTTGCCCATATGGACACAAACTTTGGGGAACGCTCTCGCAGCAAAAAGCAGGCCGAATTTTGGAACTGCAGGCAGCAAGTGCAAGAAACTCCCCGTCATTTTGCGAATGAGGTAGCGAAGAGGGGCCGTTATGCTCATGGAGTTAAGACGGACAGTACTTTGAGAGACACGGCCCTCCGAATTTTCCTCAAAGGGTTAAGCGATCCGGAAATGGCTACGTGGGTCCGTTTTAAAGAACCTCTCGATTTGCAGGAAGCCTTGCATTGGGCTGAAGTATACGAGGGTTGTATGATGGATTCAAGGTCACGGGTGGTGATTCAAGAAATTGAAGCCACACCTGTTCCTGCTCTGCTTCCTCCTTCGGTACCGATAGTGGAGCATGCCACGGGGAAGAAGCCTTCTAGATCCCGACGGAAATCCGGCTCAGCAGTAGCTCAGCTAACAGAGGCTTTGGAAGATGCTGGTGTGTCTTCCCCTGACTCTTGTGAAGACGTCTCTACCGTGATTGTACAGGCTCTGCAGGCCTGGAAAGACCGGAGAGCTAAGTCGGACTACAGCAAGGAAGGAGCTGGAGATGATAGGAGGAGATACTCCAGGAAATTTGGTTCTCGTAGAGTATGGAGGACTGGAAATGACAAGTGTTGGCTCTGTGGACTTGAAGGTCATTTGGCAGCTGGCTGTCCTAAGAGCAAGGTCTTCCAGGGGCTTCTGAGATCCGCTGAGGTTCCCGCCTCTAAGCCGGATTCGGAAAACCCCAGCCGACCCTTGTAAGAAGCGAGATGGGGGTCGATGATAGGACACCGCTTCATAGTGCTACAGCTCAGACGGATTCTGCTAGTAGTATAGGAACTGGGGGTGTTGCTCAGGCGGGCGTTGGTAAGAAGTTAGCCTTCCCAAGTGAACAGGCGCTTCTGAAGACGGATAATACTAGTCTCCTGCCGGAAAAGGACACCCTTCCAGGTGGAAAGGTTCCCCTGGATAGCCCGGATCTTGTCTCAGATGTGAGATGGGGCCAATCCGGGTACCAAGCTGTTGAAGGACAGATCGTGGTTGTGGGACAGAACTCCAACAAGACTGCCCGGATACAGAAAGTTTCTGTACAACAGTCGAAAACGCTGAGGATCACGGATAATTTGATTATCCGTGAGAGATGGTACGCCCCAGTGGGGTTAGGTGGGGGAAAAGGAGACTTTTTGGTAGATCCGGGAGCTACAACTAGCCTGGTTACTAAGAAGTTCTTTGATTCTCTTTCCCAGCCACCACCTCTGGTTCCGGTCCAGATGGTGTGTGCAATGGGGAATGGCTTGCCTATAACCACTCATGGGAGCGCGTTGTGTCCTATGGTGATAGGAGAACGGACATACATGATTACATGTCTGGTGGTTTCTGGCCTGAAGGGACCAGAAGACGGACTTTTGGGGGCGGATTTTTATTACGTCCACAAATGTAATCTTGACTGGTCTGGATTGCTATTCCTAGAGAATCAGACAGTTTCTGTTATGTGCAAGCAATGGAAGCACATGAAGAAAAGTCTGAGACAGTCCACTATTCAGGCTGTGGAGGTGTCAGAGTTCATTGATGGAGGTGAAGTCAGGTTGAAGGAACCTGTAGTCCTCAAACCTCGGTCCGTGACTCTCGCCAAAATAGATCTGGGTAGAGGTTCTGACACATCAGAAGGTCTGATGTTCGAGCCTGATCAGGGATTGTTGAAAGAGTTTGCCTTGGGAAGCCTGAACACATATGTGTCGGGCAACGTTAATTCGGCCGTGGTAGCTTTCTCCAATCCGTCCGACTCCTCAGTGAGATTGAATGAAGATATGGTGGTTGGGAGAGTTAGTATTGTGACTTTATTGTCTGATGCTTCTCTGCCTGATGGGGAAGATGATGAAAGAGTGAGAACTGCTATCATCAATTCCGTTCAGGTGATGGATTCACCGGTGGCGGATGATGAGCTTCTCGCTCCGGAAATAGTTGTTCCAGCTTGTGCCGAAAATCCGTTGGATAAGTTGTTGAGGGAAACTCACCTATCCAAGAAGGAAGAAAAGGAGTTAGTTCGAAAACTGCTCTATGATTTCCAAGATTGTTTCTCCTTGCCTGGTACCAAAGTGGGGTGTACTCATTTGGTTAAGCACGTGGTTGACACTGGGGATGCAATCCCTGTCAAACAAGCCTATCGCAGGTTACCAGTGGCTAGGCGGGAAGGAGCAGAGGCGGAAATTTGGAAAATGTACAAGGAAGGACGGATTGAGCATAGCAGTAGTCCGTGGGGTGCTCCCATTGTTATGGTGGCTAAGAAGGATGGAACCCAGAGGTTCTGTGTGGACTACAGACAGCTAAATTCGGTCACTAAGAAGGACAGCTTTCCCCTACCCCGTATTGATGAGTGTGTTGAAGCCCTGGGTGGGAACCAGTGGTTTTGCACGTTGGATTTGGAGTCCGGATATTGGCAGGTTGCAATGGATGAGGGCAGCAAGCACAAAACTGCTTTCTTATCCAGTGTGGGTCTGTTCCAGTTTAAGGTGATGGCCTTTGGACTGTGTAACGCCCCTGCCACTTTCCAACGCATGATGGACCGTATGTTGGACGGACTGCGTTGAAAGTCCTGTTTGGTTTACCTGGATGACGTGGTCGTTTTTGGAAAAACCGTCCAGGAATGCGCGGACAACCTTAAGTTGGTGCTTGAACGTATTCGGGAGTATGGGCTGAAGCTCAAACCCAAGAAATGCGAGTTCTTCCGCAAGGAAGTGAAGTATCTGGGCAGAATCGTTTCTGGTGACGGGATCCGGGCGGATCCAGCTAAGATCAAGAAAGTCCAGGAATGGCCTGTCCCTAAGACTGCTAAAGAGGTTAGACAATTTCTTGGCTTTGCTTCCTACTATAGGGAGTTCCAGCCGGATTTTGGAGGTTTTGTGGCCCCTCTGCAGCAGATCGTTTCAGATGCTGGAAGATTGAAGCGCTATAGTAAACCTATAGTGTGGACTGCGAAATGTGAGGAAGCATTTAAGGCGGCGAAGGCTTTATTGACTTCAGCCCCTGTCCTTGGTTATCCTAGAAGAGAGGGATATTTTGTGTTAGATACGGATGCAAGTGGCTATGGAATGGCCGGAGTCTTGTCACAAATGCAGGATGGAAAAGAAGTTGTGTTAGGCTATGCTAGCCACAGTCTCACTCATCCACAAAGGAATTATTGTGCGACGAAGAGAGAATTGTTAGCAGTACTGACATACCTGAATAAGTTCCGGCATTACTTGCTTGGCAACCGTAACTATTACGTGAGGACGGATCATGCTTCCCTCCGTTGGCTCCTGAACTTCAAGGATCCGGCCGATATGCTTGCTAGGTGGTTGACCACGTTGCAGGAGTACGGCCTGGATCAAAGCATGATACTTCATCGGGCTGGAAAGAAGCACACGAATGCGGACGGGTTGTCCCGGATTCCCACAAGGAAATGTGGACGTCTTGACTGCACGGATTGCGGTGTCCATGATGCTGTGATCGCTGAAGCAGTTGTCTTGTGTCCTTTGGAGGACGAAATCCGGGTGGCGCAACAGGAGGATCCGCTCCTGAAGAGGGTTATGGCTATACTGGATGGTAGTAGTCCGGTTCCCAGCAAAGAAAATTTGTCGGGTGAGCCACTGGACTTCTGTGTATATGTCCGTGACCGAGACAAATGAGATCCGCTCCATCAAAATGAGTCCCATGTCGGCCAAATCGATTTTGGAGTTTGGATGGGTAAGCAGCAGGAAAGAGCTTTCCAATGATGTATAGAGCTTAATTTTAGGCCTATTGGGTATAATTCTATGGTTGCGGTGAGTATTTAAGGGACACGGTTACTGGAGGAGCCGGAAACTGAGATACAGCCTGTTTAAGTTCGGCGAGTGACCTTCGGCGCGCCATCCTTGGTTACGGGCATTTGTTATCAAGCGATTTCTATGAAATTTGGGACACACTTTACTAACTGCCATAGCCATAACATATACCAAATTCAGTTCATTTACTTAGTAACTTATTATTTTATCGCGCGATGAAAATTGGGTGAAATTTGGGCAAAATACATTTCTAGGAGACTTTTGTGGGATTTATGTCGGACACGTCGTCATGCAAAATGACCAGTTCATATGATTGGATTTTTCTCAGATTTGGGGCAGGTATTATAGACTAGTAGGGCCACAATATATAAAAAAATCAGTGCATTTCATTTAATATTTTTTATTTTATTACCCTGTTAACACGAGTATAATAATTCTGTACAAAATTCTTCGGTGCAGTGCTTGCAATATATACATAATAACACACCTATTCATTCTAACAAAACAAAATGTACAACAGTATTCACCAGTAATAAAATCAGTAATAAAATCAATAAAATAGCAGTCAGCCCCTACCCCTACCCCTACCCCTACCCCTACCCCTCCCTGGCCGGCGTTGCTCAACATTTCCCCTCCCCCTCCCCCTACCTATCTTTGCTGGAGGAGGTGCAACCTCCCCATCCGAAGAAGATTCTGAAGATTCCCTTACCCTGCCCCTTCCCCTTACTGTTCCTCTACCCCTACCCCTACCCCTACCCCTACCCCTAGCTTGAGGTTCCTCTTGAGGTTCCTCCTCCTCCTCCTCCTCCTCCTCAGAAGATTCATCACCACCTAATTCTAATGATTCATCAGAAGAAGATTCCCTGTCCCTTCCCCTTCCCCTTCCCCTTCCCCTTCCCCTTCCCCTTCCTCTACCCCTCCCTCTTCCTCTAGCCCTTCCACTTCCCCTCCCTCTACCTCTTACTGGGGCGACTGCAGGAGCCTGTACAATGTAGCCATCCCCCCCCCCTCCCTGGCCCTTCTTCAGGTACAGTTGGTTTGGGGCACATAATGTCTTTGGTTTCTTCGGTACAAAAATCACGAATAGAATTAAAAAGATACCACTGTCTGTATGCAGACAGTCCAGGAGAAGGTACAATGGGTGGGTTGTCCTGAGGGACATCACCCACATCAACAGTAAGCATTTTAAAAGTACCACTATCTTCAGGGCCTACAAATGGCCTGAAAGAAATAACACCAGGTTTGTCACTAGAAAATTCAAAATGATGATACCCTTTGATACCTGGAAAAGATTTGGAGAAAGGTGACAGGAATGCCTGCCAGTCGTACAATGGAACAAAAACAGTACCCCTTTCATCACCTACAAGTTGGGCCTGGTTGACCCCCCCTGGCGTACTGCGCTGCACACTGGCTTTTAATTGCTGAAGAGAAGAAACGTTGTCCCGACGAAATTGTTTTTTCAAGAGACCAAAGCACCAGTCGGGGGCAAACTTAGTGTGCCCAGTAATCAAAAAGTTAAGTGTAATAGACTTGTGCCTTCCAGTAAGGACACGCCACATCAAATAGGCCAAAACATACCGGTTCTTGTTCTGGCCACTACAATTGTCACAGTTAAGATCTAAATCTTTCTCCCCCAGACCATAGTTTTCAAAGTAATGATTCAGATAAGAAATAACTGCATTTGACCCCTTACTGGTGCAATGGCTCTCATCTATAAGGTAGTTAACTTGTCTAGGCATTCCTTCCATGCAAATACCGAACAGGCCTACCTTCCTCGGGGTGAGAAAATAAAGGGGACCTGGTTGCATCGGGTAAGAAGGTAAATGCACTTGTTGTGCAAAGTCAAAACTGAGATGTACTCGAATGTCACATGAGCAAGGGGCATGTTTGCCAAGGGGGGGTTCACCATTGTCTCTGTACGCTTCTTTTGCATCAGCACAAAATTTCTGATAAAGAGTTCTTTCGGCGGTTACACTGTCTAAATGTTTCTGCTGTTTCTTTAACTTGGCAGCTTTCACAACATCAGGTAAATTACTACTACAGGAAATGTCTCTGTTATTACGCTGGCACTCCCAGCAGAGGTCTGTCATGGGACGACTTGTGACTATTTTAGGAAGATACTTGCGCCATAAATGACCAAAAGTGGAGTAGGCAACAGCCCTATTGCCAGTCTCTTGCATGGCTTGTGTGTAAAGATGATGAACTTCAGCTTTTGTAGAACGGCAGGGGAGAATTAAGATGTCGTCTCTGTGGTGAGAAGATACTCTGCCTGGCAAGACAAGAGCATGTATTTCGGCATAAGATGTGATGAAGTTGATAGTGTTCTTCAGGTCATCTATTGGCAAAGACCTCACAGCACGGTGACCACCACCCTGTCGTGAACGAGTGACCAGACCATCCTCAGCGAAGGATTTTAGCAAAACTGTCAGCAAGTTTTGGCTAATCCTAGAAGTGAAGGGAGAGAAAAGAAATAGAAAAAATAATTAATAATAATTTAATCGTTGACAAAGGAAGAAATTGAACATAATGCAGGATCTTAAAATGACAATACCAAAATATTGATTCTTAGCAAATAATCATGTTATTATGAATAGCTATCTAATGTTCAGTATTAATGGGCACCACAAGATTCATGATAACACTCACTTGTAAAGGAATTTAAAGGTAGCTTTGCAAATAGGCTTGTTATGCATCCTGTAGTGGCTCTTTGGGTGTTTTCTCTCTCCCTTCCACTGGCGCCCCTTCTTGGTTGGACTGCATCGATCACTGTTGTCAGTAACAGTATTGAAAACGCCAAAGAGTGCCATGTCGAGCTCATCTGAAACGACAGTATAACAATAATGTAAAAATGAATTTGTGACTGACTAATATCACCGACACCAATCTTAGTCTGAGTCCCTACAGTTATCCTACGTAATTAGTTATCCTATGTAATTGGGTAGCACGTGTCCTCATTATTTAACAAGCTACAGCTTAAAATACTGATTAAAATACTGAATGAGTATTATACAGGCATGTATGGGCAATGAGGCAATAGAGAAAAACATTATTTTGAAATTACCTCGATGGATTTGGTCATGTTCCGACCGATGAGAGATGCGCTGTTCCACAGTGAACTGGTCTATGCATGGCCCGCGGTTAAACAATCGGCAGTTACATCTGAAACGGACAAAATCCTAGATTTTAATTTGCCCATAATGACACAAACAAACAATGTATTTTTAACCCTACATTCCACACGAGACGAGTAAGGAATCTCAGACGTCCCAAGTAAATAGCTACTCCCCAGATCTCCTTAAGAGGGCCTTAAACTCCCCACGCACGAACAACACCATGCGACGTAAAACATACACCAATTAAATTTTAGAACCTCTAAATATACCCACAAGGTATCTAGCACATATAACAGCATTGGATTATAGATTTGGAATGATTTCCAGGGATGTACATAGCATAGTTCTCAGATCGCGTCCCCCAGCGTGTCAACACACACGATAGAAAAGATGGCTGCAGAGCACCAACACCTACCGAAACGTGGAGCACTTTTCCCGTTCCTTGTCCAGGACTGCCTGCATGTGATCAATAATAAGAATAGGTTCTGCTGCTTCCTCAACTTCTTCTTCGTTCGTCTCCGGAGTTTCAGGCTGATCAGGGACGTCTGGTTCTCCATCTGAGTCAGATTCCACCGTCTCTGTTTCCTCGTTGAACACAAAATACTCTTCGATGAGGTTACGCCATTCGGCGTTGTCGACAACACCTCCCAAATTGGCTCGAGCGATGCCATTAAGAGCTTCTGCGACGGTGGCCTCAGCTTCCATGTTTAAATAATAAACCTTGGTCCATTTAAAACTTTGTTGGAGAGTAAAACACGTCTTGTATCGTCTGGAATCGAGGAATAACTGGTCGCTTCGATTCAAATCCAAGACCACGCTAGAAGATGGCGTCAGCCGGAAGTTGATCTTTCGGAGCGGCTGGACCAATCACAGGGCTGTATCGACCCCTCGTGGGCTCCCTTGACGACCCTAGCAACCATTGTTTACGCCGAATGCACTTGGAGAGAGCTCTGTGATTGGTTTACTTACGCGGCGATTCAAAAGGGAAGAATCCCATTGGCTAGAGGAGATTCGCAGCTTTCCGAGGATACCAAATGTGCTGGGGTACCCTATGATCAAATGTCCGGCTCCTTTGTTTAAACCCATCCAACCATGTTAGGAAAATGTTTACCGGCCGTTATGAAGCGTAAATAATTGTTTTTGGTACAAAATATTTTCCAGTCTCAAAAAAAACATAATAAAGATTAATATTACGGGAAAAAAAGTTTTCGACCGAAAAAGTCCTATACCACCTTTGGAGCCCTATATCTCAAAATGAAAGTTGCCGACATGGGACTCTTTTTGATGAATCGGATCACAAATTAGAAATGGTACATGGTGTTTTATGCTTCCGTTGGTTGCGTAAGAACACTGGACAGACGTACGTCAGGAAGATAATTCCTGCCTCAATGAGAAGTGACATCTTCCGTTCCTGGCATGGTTCCATATTGGAAGGCCATTATGGAGAATTCAAGACCAGCTGGAAGGCAAAGATGAAATATTTTTGGCCTGGAATGCGGTATGATTTGAAACGATGGTTGAGGGCTTGCCCTGCCTGCAGTATGCGGAAAACGAGAGGAGGATGTGGCATAACACCGCTTAAGAAGGAGATCCATGGTGAAAGGTGGAGTAGGTTGGCTTTGGACATTATTGGTCCATTTAAAACTACCCCTAGAGGCAACAACTATGTGATGGTGGTGATGGATCATTTCTCGAAGTGGGCTGAAGCATATCCTATGCCGGATCACACGGCTGAGAGGTGTGCTGATGTTCTATTCAGGGAATGGATCCTGAGATTCGGTTGTCCGGTTTCGCTGCAGACGGACGGAGCTCCCGAATTCAGATCACTACTGTTGAGGAGTTTGTTGGAGATGTTAGGGGTAGAGAAACTGACCACTCTACCGTACAGGCCTCGGTCGAATGGACAGGCGGAGAGATTTAACCGAGTTTTGGTTGAGCAGCTCTCTTGCCTGACTGACTATTCGGAGACGGATTGGGACTTGCTTGTTCCATGTATAGCTCACGCTTACAGGGGGACTGTGCATGCGAGTACGTTGTGTACGCCTAATTCGGTAGTCTTTGGCTCAGAGCTTGTGACTCCTGTGGATTTAGTCCATGGAGTAGAACCAGGAGGACTGGATTTTCCTTGTCACTTGGCGTACGTGGAAAATGTAAGACAGTGGATGAGAGAGGGACATCAGTTTGTCAGAGATAACCTTGGCGTTGCCGCAGTGCACCAAAAGAAGGATTTTGACAGGCGGGCGTGCCCTAGGCGCTTTGAAGTAAGGTCTGTGGTATACAGGTACTGTCCCCCTAAGGCTGGGAAGAAATTCGGTCCCAAATGGGACGGGCCATTCAAAGTGCACCGATTCATAGGGGGTACTACCTATGAATTGGAAACCACTGAGGGATTGGTCAGGTATCACGTTGATTACCTGAAATCTGCTTTCGACGAGAAAGGGCCTATCCAGGCAATCAACTTGGAAAAAGCCCCGGAATTCCGTAAATTAGAGAAGGCTGGACGAGATATCCTGAGGTGGGAGAATGGAAAAGTCTTAGCTGGTGCTGAGTGTCCGAAAATGAAAGGAAAAGACAAGATTACTGTTGGGGTTAAGCCTAGAGGCAGACCCAAGAAGAATTCTGGTGTAGACATCCCTTCCGTCCGCCCGGACCAGGCAGTCGATGCTGATCCTGCTGTGGCCCGGACTGGTCAGAAGGGGAAGTCTAAGTCAAAGAAAAAGGCTAAGAAGAAGGAAAAGAAACCCAGTATTCCTCCAGTAGTTGTCCCTTCTAGGAGACGTGTTGGTAGGCCGTCAAAGGCAAAGACGGACTTGGTAGTTAATAAGCAACCAGTCCCTGTTGCTGTGACGGATCCTGCTAAGCCTTCGAAAAGAGGGAGGGGGAGGCCTAGGAAAACTTTGAGTGTGGCTCCAAATGTTCCTATTTCTCCTCAGAAGGAAACGGACAGTGCTCCACCAGTGGCTGCAAGGGTTAAGCGCACGCGCAAAGCCCCATCTAGATTGCAGTATGGGACTTAAATTAAAGTACGGGTAGGGCTTTCCAGATGGGCCTACGTTAAAATTACACAACGAGAAGTCGGTGGTTGACTGATCGGATGGAGTCCGGCCACCCTTTTACGGCATTTGAGGAATTTGTCATGTGAATTAAATGACCGGGAAAGAACCAAACTGTCCGTTTGGCTTGATTGAAACTGAACTGAGAATGGCTTAGCTTGGGAGGAATCCCGTGTTCGAGCTGAACTGGACCTCCCCGGGAAGCTTGAATCAACTCAGAGATTGGGTTGAAATTGCTATTAAGTTGGTGCAGTGGATACTGGGCTTTATGGACAAGGTATCCACTTTTGTCTCAAGTGGAAGACCAGAATAGGCTGCAGGAATTACATCACTGTACGACCTATTGGAAGAGTGTGACTGGTTGGGTTGGTTTGAAGGCCTAGAGCGGGAAATGGCGCTGGTGAATGCGGTGGCGGTTTTGAGAACTACAGTTACCACGCTGGCGTGAGTGCTGTGGTGTTGCACCCTTTCTCAGTACACTTCCTGCTCCGGCCAAAACAACATACCAACGATAGATTTAGCCTCAGAAAGAAGTGAGTTGAAATGTGCTGAGATACTACTAGTTCACTAGTGGGAAGTTGTCTTGTACTAGACACGCTGAGTTTTCAGTTTTGAATTGTTTTGTTTGTGAGTTTGAGCGGGTGTTAGCACGCCGGTATAGAATGAAAGTCATGCTTGTTGGCCATGACACCGGTGCTCGTATCGTATGAATGGAGTGAAGGTTTTGGTAATACATGGCTCTTTACACCATAACTAAACATAGTTTAGTTAAATACAACCTCTACTACTCTCGAAAGGAGTACACCTGTGCTAGCTGTGTTCCCTTGGACTTAATTTACTCGTAAATTGTGATGTTTTTGACCGTGAAACTACTCCTCTTTGCCTCATGTAATGAGAATGGGTTGAGATAGTTTCAGGTATTGTATTTATTGTATGTACTATGTGTGTGTGTAGGGCGGATTTTACTATTGTTTCTACATTGTAATTTCCCTGGGTTTCAGTAACCAGAAAAGATGGCGGACCGAACCAAGGAAGGGCTTCCTAACCAGAAGGATCCCTTGGGGTTGGACAAGAAGTCGGAGGGTGACGAGGACATTTCTCCCGAGCAGGAGCGCGAGCTCTTACGTGAGGGTGTTACGGACCTCCTCTACCTCGACCCGGCCAACCAGGCCATCATCGAAGCGCTGGACTCCGATCCGGAGGGACCCAAGCCTCTGGGTACAGAGATCCAACCCCTACGCAGTGACGAAGAAGACATGGACGTGACCCAAGCGGAGCCGGACGATCCGGACCGGAATGGACCCAGGCCTTCGGGCAGCCAGAGCTCCGGCTCTGTTAGGCATGAGCAGACGTCGCCGAGACGGTCCGGACGGAAATCCGCTTCCCCCCGGAAGCTGCTTAGGTCGGGTGAGACCGGTTTGCCAGACAGGAGCCGTTCTGTCTCTCCATACCCTAATCACCGCAGCACTAGAGGTAGGAGCCCTAGCGTCCGCCAAACTGCCAGTGGACGTATGAGAATCGAGACTCAGCCTGAGTCTGTGGTCCGTCGACCTTCAAGGTCGAAAGGTGCTCCCTCTAAGACCAGTGTTACCCGGAAAGAGACAATTCCTGAAAAGAGAACTGATGAGGGAAGGTCAGCCAAGAAGGACCAACCCAAGAAAGACCAGTCGAGGAAAGACAAAGATGAGGACCAGCCATCCACTAGCAAGACATCTGGTTCCAGCTCCAGGAGGTCGGCTAGGCTGAGTCCAGCAAAGCGTGCCACGGGCACAGGGTCTTCGGCAGAGCCTAAGACCACCCAGAAAAAGAAATCCGTGATCAAGAAGCGTCACATCCATCGAGCTGAGAGGCGGACTGCTCAGGTTGGCAGAAGATCTGTGGAGGACTTCAGACAGGAGCTAGATTCGTCTAGTGAAGTGGTTCCCATGAACCCGGATGCGGACCAACCTGGATCAGTGGTATTTACTTGCCCTGAGTCTGATTCCGAGGAAAAGGAGTTCAATGACTCTCAGATGTCCCGATATGAGAGCCATATCTGGCCTGAGCATGTTCGTGCAGACGCCATGGATTCTGGAACCTACCAGAAGATCGCCAGCTCACACTGTCTCTGGGAACCCGGATTCAGATGCCCGTTCCTGGTCTGCAGGTACTTGGTGCTGAATCCGGAGGGTGTTAGAGTGTACCGGACTAGGGAACGCCTATTCCGCCATTTGTGTGAGGAACACTCCCCGTTCATCGAGGTCTGGATCTGTCCGTTCCCGCGCTGTCAACAAGTCCTGGACAGGCGTGTGGAACTGGTACAGCACCTAATGAATGGGGAAGTTCTTCAGCATCACCTCACCCGGAAAGAGGCCCTTGATAAAGTTGTGACCGTGATGCCTTCAGTTCGACCTCATGGCTCGTTCCAGCGCATGACGTATATGGCTGAGCAACATCTTCGAGTCATGAGGAAGAGCACTCGAGGGAAGAGAGGGCTAGGTGGATCCAAAGCCGGATCTACGGAGAGCATCAGAAAGCCTGGTAGGCAGGACGGAGCCCATTACACGAAGCCTTCTTCGGCTGCTGGAAGTGCCAAATCTGCTTGTGAGTCCCCTGTTGCTTCCGAATCCGGATCGAGGAACCCTCCCGATCATAGGAAGCGTGGACGTTCAGTGGCTTCCGAGGAAAGGCTCGAACAGTGTGCTCCTCCAGCAAAGCGAGTGTCGCGAAGAATTCAGAAGTGGATGGAGGGCTTGTTGGAAGGTCTCCCTTCATCCGGAGCTGCTTCTGAGCTGGTCACTCGGGTGGAGACTGTGGTGAGTGATGCCCTCACCCAAGTTTGTGTTGTGGCCGATGAAGCTCGGGTTCAGCTTCATGGTATCCTGCAGGAGATGGTTGGACCTTTGCAGTCCGTGGACAGCGTCCGCCAATCCGTGGCTGAGCTTGGGGACCTCAGGGACGCCAATCGTGGGTTGGAGAAGTTGGTGGAGGAAATGAAGCAGTCCGCTGCTGAGAAGGACGCCACCATTCAGACACTGAGAGAGGCCAACTGTCGCCTCAGAGCCAGCCTGGATGATGACACCAGGTCGGCTACCCCAACAGAAGTAGTTGTCTCTAATCCGGCCCAGACGTCCGCCCTTCCGGATCCTGCCCAGCAGCCTCCAGCAGCAGCTACCGTGCCCGTAGCTGGTCCGGCCATTCTCCCTCAGCTACAGCAAATGAGTCGGTGGATTCAACAACTTTCTGCCCAGGCGGGATTGGTTGTTCCTCAACCTCCAGTGGTTCCTCCTCAACCATCTGCGGATCCGTTGATCCCCCATTGGCTGTATACTCTACCTCAGGCGAACCAAACAGCCCCAGCACCTGAGACGGAAGTTCCTCCACAAGGAACTGCTGGTCGTGCGGATCCGGACGCCCATATGACGGACGGAACTGAGTCCACCCGCCTGTAAAGGTTTTTGTTGCTGAGCCGTTTTGCTTTTGCTGCCATAGTTATAACCAGTTGTGTTCCATTTGAAAGACATTTTTTCTCCTGAATCGTTTTTCTCGAGATAAAACTTTTTAACGTATCTAAGGATTTGTTTATATTTTTGTATTTTGATATTACACTGTTCAGATATTGTTCTTACGTGCGCAGGTCTCTGAAGCTCCTTTTTGTCGATTGGGATTTGTATTTTTTATTTCTTAAAGAAATGTTGTTATCCTACAGTCGTGAGGACACCTTATGCTCCTGCTTGTACCATTTTTTAACTTTATACTGCCGTGACTTGTGTTTTTGGATGTTTTACTTAGAGATGTAGCGACCTGTACTTGTTAACTTTGTAGCTAGGACACAATATGCTCCTTTGTGTACTTTTACTAAAGCTTTATTTAACGATTTGGTTACAGGTCGGCAATGACAATTCTCTTGTTCTTATATATATCCATTTTGCTCTTACTTGCCGATTTTTCAATGGGGTTTTTAAAAATCTGAAAAAAGGGGGGGGGTATTGTAGTAGTTCTGCAATCCTCCACAGTGCAGCTATCCAGAAGGGATTAGTGCACTTCATTAACTCTAGAGGTGTTGCAGTCTGTAAGGCTTGCATTACATGTCATTTATCTCTAAACCTCTATTATCTACCCTTTATGTTATGTTCTGTTACAAACCGGACTCGTGATGTATTCCGTTTGTACCTCTTACATTTACTTCAGTTTCACTGCTGTTTTATACCTTATGTTTTATCCCACTATTATGTGCTGATCCTTTGGATCCCTTGAGAGTCTCACACCAGTCGTGTGTGCAGATCCGTATGCCCTACCCTGTGGTAGTGGATCCGGATCAGGGTCAAGCTTTGACCATGGAATTGGACTAATAAACCAGAAGGGGAGCAAACACTCTTTGTTGTCTCTTTGTTTATTCGTGTTAAGTTGTGCGAATCACTACAATTGCATACTTCTTTAGGGTAGACTGGGACCCAGGTTTTTAAGTAAATCAGGAATAGCTCTTCCCAGCAATGCGGCTGTCTTACCAGATGGAAATCATTAAATAATTGATGTTGTACCATGTAGAATTAAGTATGAGTAATTCCGAATGATATTATTCTACCAATAAAAGCAAAAAAATAAGGTGAAAATTGTACATAAAACATCATGCTCAAATGCTATAATAATTTGCTGATTTTTGCACCAATATTGCGTTATATCCTTAGTGCGACCACCACGCAATCATTGCGCAATAATTATTGCGTGAAAAGCGTCCACACTCATCACAGAACTATGGCGAAATGATTGCGCATTAAAAATCGCGTAGAATCGTGTTCATTTGCCCGTCGGGTAAATACGACTTATTTCCCAGTGTGAGCTTCTTTCGAGGCATCACTAAGTCAATTGCAGTTAATATTCTATAATGATCTATATGTTCTCTTACTGATTTTTCTGTTTTAAAGTATTGACAACATGAGCCAGCTTAATTCCGTAAAATCTCTTTCCCTTTGACAGAGTTCAGTGATTTGTAACCAGTGGTCAAGCAGGTGGTCCAGTGGCACGTCATATATATATATATAGTCTAGGGGCGCTGGACACCTCCACTAGCTGGCATTAGCTGATCTTTTTTTTTCTTTAGTATTTTTATACAACAAATCTTCTGTAATAACGACAGTTGTGTTATCAACAAACAAGTAGATTGTACAATGCATTTTTAATAATCAATTGGAGACATATTTTTGCCTTAAATTATTTGAGAGTGAAGGCAAATTGTACTGAAGAAGTGCGAGACATACTTCGTAGTATTTCAGGGTCAGTTGTTGAGCGAGAAATGAATCAACGCAACACACAGAGATGTATGCTTCAAGTCAGTAGGATCACTTAAAAGAGATCGAACTAATCGCTGGTACTTTATTTTATACTGGACAGATTAGAACAAATACACTGGTCCTGCGCTGATTGGCTTAGGTCTCTCTGGACCAATTAATTAGCAGGTTCGATTAGAGATCCAATCAGCCACAGGATAACAATGACAAGAACAATATCAAAGCGAGGCTCAGAGTGACCACTGCCGCTCTGGCCAATCACTTTTGGCGGTGACCAGATCACAGGGTTATCTCCCCTTTCCCCCCTCCCTCCCTTAATCAATACCCCTTCCCCTGACCTGGCGGTCAGTCCCTCCCCTCCCTTCCCATGTGATCAATTTGAGATAACGGTTAGACCTGGGCTCCACCTGGACCTTTGGACTTGGGACTAATAAGAAATCCGCGAGCGTTGTGGCGGTAAGAAAGTGTAGTGAGCCTTCTAGTCGGTAGGGGCGTGGCGAAGGTGTGAATGAATGAGACAACTTTTAATTAAAAAATTAGACAATTTCAAGCTGTCAATTTTACAGTACATTTTCTCAAAACCTGACCCATATATGTCACAATTATTGATCATCATTTAACAGCCAGGGTAAATATGTCTAAAAAAGGACGTGCACGGCTCTTCTAACCAAATAAAGGAAAAATTAGAAATAGAATAGATCACATGTATGCTGTTTATAAACATTTAAACATTACTATGTCGGCAAATATTGGAAAATGTGCTAACTTGAGGCATTTGTATCTATCCCCGGAACATACGATCGATATAAGGTATAATTATCCTAGATGTAACTTGGGACAAATATGTCATGACTTCAGTAATAAAATTTGATTTCCAAAAATAAAAAAAATATTGGCTATGCCTCCCTCAAAGCACTTGTATTTTACCCCGTTGACTACGGTTTGAAAAATTGTTATTTCTAGTACAGATGTAGTAGTAGGTTCCTTTCTTGATTTTCAGCAGGACTCCTTCAAATGATGCCGGAGCGTTGTTAAGTTGGTTATTCATCGCTCCCTTTGTCTCTCTGATGTAATTGTTGAAGGTACGATCAGGGCATGTCGCCTTCTTCATACACCTGAAACAATAATCGTTTGGATTAATCTCAAATTTCAATAAGGACCCATTGTAACCAGCGTTGTAATCTGAATAAATAGGGAGATTTAGCAGCCACAACGCACCAACACAACACTAACGCATGCACTAACTATTTGTACATTACTACCGTTGTGGGGATATCTCGCGAGGCGCTAGGCCGAGGGCATTTGCAATGCAGGCCTCTCGAGATATCCCAATATATATATATATATATTTTAAAAAAACATACAATGACAATTTGGTGATAGAAATGATGAGCAAGAAATCCTCTCAAATAACCTATACCTAGTATTTATCATTTTCACTCTATTTTAGTTTTATGGCACCTAGTATTTATCATTAGAAATTAAAATTAAAAATTTAGCAGAAATTGACAGATGTGTATAACTGTAGACTGTGCATGTTCTGCATTCTCACTCTGATTTAGTTTTAAATCTAATCTAGTATTTATCATTTTCACTCTAATTTAGCAGAATTGGAGAGATGTGTAGAACTGTAGATTATGCATTTTCTGACAATCTGACACACAAACTGATAACATAACAGTACCTACCTATAATAGCCAGAAGATGAGAGATCAAGAGCCAGGTCTATGGGACCTATGTCAGCCTTTTCATGATAAATCCACACGATTTGTGAATTCTTCCACAGAGTCGTCTCCTCGAACGGAAGCGGAAAGTTCTTGCCAGCGCTTCGGACTTGAGCCATATTGCTTCTGTCTGTCCCTATAATAAATGTAAATTAATTAAAGATTACCCTCCTGGTTTCATTTAGTACTACTATGATTTTATTATACACATATTGCTCTGAAAACAATGTATCTAGAGTGATTTACGCATTGTGTATACTTCACAAGTGATTTATGTGGGGTTGTCATCGCAACCAATCTGGGTTTTTTTTACTAAGATAACCCTAAAATTCAAATTTATGACTCGATTTTTTCTATTTTCATGATTGAAAGCATGTATAATAAATCGGTTTTAGTCGCTTAGAATATTACACTCATTGCTACACAACTCGTGCAATATTCACACTCCTTCAACCAACTCGTTAGTTGACCTGTATATATTCTTGCGAATAATTCAATGGGTTTTCTGTATAAAGGTGATGTGTTTCAGGAAAATGAATCACAAGTCGCAAAAAATAAATGTTGAGATACCATCATATTTGAAAAGATGAGACCAAACGGATTCCAATGATAGTAAACAGTAGGACATTTAAAAAGTATTACTATATTTTAAATTTGATATAAATTTTCATTTTGAAAAAGAAAAGAGTTTTCAATATTTCTGGGTGGACCATTAAAAGTAAAGTAGCTAAAGACATTTTATAGGGGTGAAATTGCCTGAAAATGTACAATTCGTCTTCACCAATCCTCTTAAATAATCCAAAATTAAGACGAAAACTCTGTTCAAAACTCAGTTCAACATAACCAAACAGATTGTTTGAAACAAGGCAATGTCCAATACACTCAGATTATTGACAATTTTCCAGTCTAATTTAGCAGAATTTACTAATGTGTAGAGCGGATAACGGATAACAGATCCTGTAAATAAAACACTTTGTAAAATATCAATTTTGCGACTTGTGACTGACATCAGAAAATGAAAAAAACCAAATCAAGTTTACCTCCTTTTCCTTCGCCATCATCTCCTCCTTGTCCGTCCCCGGCAGGGTTTCGGTTATTGTGCGAGTTAGAACCTTTGGCACAAAGAATAACGCAAAGTCAGCACTTTAGAAGGGCAAGATATAGTTTAAAGGTAATCCAGGCCTCTAAGAAATAAGATTTCTAGTTTGGAGAACGGCTTTGAATCTTATATGATATTGCCAATGAGTGTTGTTGAATTTTAAGACTGTTTATTGTATTTTTTTTTTTTTAATATTTTTATCTCATTGTTCATGTACGCGCTATTGTAATCAAATGCAGAATTATCTATTGTTAAGCTGGAAATGGATGAGACTTTGTGTTTACAGTCTCATAATTTTCTAATAAATTCATGAAGTTGTAAATAAGAGAGAATGTCATTGTCTTAAATTGCCTGGTTTTAACTAATTATCATGTTGTTATTTCACACTTTAGTTATGTAGACCATTGTATTTATTTGAAGGGAGGCCCGGAAGACCAGTTTTCTGAGGGATCTTTTCCTTTTCTGATGTACCTTAATGTCTGAATAAAAATACAATATATATAAATTCCAAAGTTGATATTCACATCATGATTTTGCCCTTTACCTACAACCAAATGCAATTGAATGACACTTTTCTCCTTTTGTTACTCCACAAGAGACCCATCAAGACTGAGTGTTGAAAAAGTTGCTTTAAAAAGAAATAATTTCAGTTCCAAGTTTCTTTTTTTCAGTCGTAATACCAGGTGATAGTCACCCGGACCAAATATCAATTTCATATATTCAAAGGTTTTTGGCATAAAAGATAGAAAACTCATGGAAAAGTAAACCCAATGATTTATGATTATTTAAATTTCGGGATAGAGCTTGTAAAAGGCGTTAAAGCCCTTTATCCACTGGGCACTACACCAATATTTACCTGTCCATTGGATGTGCACAAGGTCATTGTCCTTTATGGTAAGGTTGTTAGGTATGAAGTCGTATTCCACGGCAGGGTAGGTCTGTACGATGTTGCCCCGTTTACCTCTGACATTCAGGTTGACTATACGAGCCCCCGCCGCCCCCGCAGGTCGCTTCATGAGCAGGAACACATGGGAGCGGTCCTAGAACGCAACATATGGGTCAGATTTTCAGAAAAATGTACAATTCACCTTCACCAATCTTCTCAAATAACCTTAATTTCAAACGGAAAATAAAGTTCAAAATACAGTTCAACCTTACCAAACAGATTGCTAGAATCAATACAATGCCGAATATACTCGAATTTACCTATAGTATTGACCAAATTGCAGGCTAATTTTGCAGAATTTAATAAATGTGTGCATGTGCCAATCGTACATTTTCTGAAAATCTGACACATAAAGCATGATAAATAATTACATAGGATAATAGGGTCAGATTTTCAGAAAATGTACAATATATAGATCTACACATATATCACATTCTGCTAAATTAGAGTGAAAAATGATAAATACTAGGTATATTGGATTTTCAGAAAAAGTACAATTCGCCCTCACCAATCCTCTCAAATAACCCACATTTAAGACATATATATAAATGAGCTTCAAAATGCTGTTTAACATAACAGAATAAATTGATACTTTAAATCAACTCAATCAAAAATGATCAAATATACTCAGATATATAAAAAATTTATCATATTTTAAGCAGAATTTAGCAGTAATGATTAAACATGTAGAGCTGACAATTATATATTTTCTGCAAATTTTGATTTGAGTGTATTCTGCATTGTATTCATTCAATAAATCTGGCTGGTTATGTTGAACTGTATTTTGAACCTAATTGTCGTCTTAAATTTGTGATATTTGGAAGGATTGGTGAAGGACAATTGTACATTTACATGTACATTACATTACATTGTACATTTTCTGGAGACTTGACCCAATAAAGGATAGGTGTTATGATAAACGGGAGGATCCACTGGGTGGAGCCACATATCGTATTCACATATTGACATATTCCAAGTAAGTTACGTTTTTTTGGGGGGAAATTCTGAGTCGTTTTGAGTAACTATGGTGAAGAAGCTGGTATGAAAGAATTAAGTGACACAAGGATATCAAAGTATAAAAGAGTTATTGATGCATAATATTATTGTGTAGTGGATATGAGGATCAGCGCAAGTCTAGTATAGCTTGCTGTTGTTTTAACTCTTATATAACCGGGTCGGCCTTCAAGGTCAAGGTTGGAGCTCCGCTCGCTCAGCCTTTCAAGCCTTTCGGATCTGTTCCGTTTTTTACCATGAATGAAATGTTAAGCTTTACCCTAGTTACAGATTACCTTTCATCTTTCTGCATTGACCAGAATACGTATTGTATTGCATAACTGTGATGTATTGTGTATCTCCTGTATCACTTATTCCTGTACGAAGAACATCTTGCCATTTACTTGTACACACCTTGTTATTGTACGGATTGTATTTGTGACTATTCCGGAAATCCTTTCCATCAGATGTCTTGGTTAGCCCGGCTGACCATGTACCTTGTGATTGCACTGTGGGGGAAATAAAGCTACGGAAACAGAGATTGTTGTCCATGTTTTACTTTCCCTTAGTTGAGAGGAGAATCGAACCTGGGTTGTCTAAGTAATAGCACAAAGGTTATCGCGGGCTGGATAACTAGTGTCACCATTTACTGATAAACTACCTGTAGGAGAGCCTACAGCCCCGGATTGGTAATCGAGATATCCGGAGGTTCACTACAATTGGTGCCATTCTCAGGTGGACTCAGACAGTTCTGACGAGGATCGATGACAGAGGTCGCCTTCCCATAGGTCCCGTAGAACCAACCGGTCCCTAGTCCCTGGTCTTGAGTATGACGGACCAGAGGAGTCTGATGAGGAGTTCACGTTTGTTCACCGTGAGGAAGTTGAGAATCACCCGCCGAAGGTCCCGCCGGTGAAGATGTGGGATGACAAAACCGCGTGGCGAACCTACCTCATGGAGGTAAAGGTGATCACTGAGTCGCACAATTGGACATCTGCTCAGTTGCTTCGACAATTGAGGTGCGGCACACGCAAACAGCTGGCAGAAGTGGGTGACCTGCCAGTGGACATCAATCTCCGGCAGTTCGTTGAGCACATGGATGCGAACTAC
This sequence comes from Sthenelais limicola, assembly GCA_942159475.1. NCBI lineage: Eukaryota > Metazoa > Annelida > Polychaeta > Phyllodocida > Sigalionidae > Sthenelais > Sthenelais limicola. The sequence goes on along the minus strand of OW804102.1, from coordinate 122,488 downwards.
GGAGAAAGGTCCAAGTTCCGGTTGCAGGCTGAGTTCTACAACTGTAGACAGACCCCAGGACAAGCCGTTCGCTTGTTCGCCAATGAGGTGGCACGGAAGGGCCGAAAGTCGTTCGGTCGCATGGACAACACACTGAGAGCTGTGTCCCTGCGCATTTTTTTGCAAGGGGTCACAAACGCTGAGATGTCCGCGTGGGTGCATCTAAAGCAACCACGGGACTTGCTAAGCGCAGTAGATTGGGCGGAGGTATGGCAATCTTGTCAACTGGATTCTCACTCAGTTACGAGCATCAATGCAGCGGAGGCTGCCCTGGTTGTTCCGGAGATCCCTGCACCCAGTAGCAGACCTTCGCGAAGAGCATCGCGGAGAGCGATTGTCCAGGCCACAAGCACAGTGAGTGCTTCAGATTCGTCAGATGATGGTCTGCAAGCCGCTGTGATCCAGGTCTTGCAAACTTGGAAGGGCGGACAGGGACGCAATGTGAGCGGAAGGACTTCCGGTAGTACTTCTCAGTGGAGAGGGAAATCGGAGAGGCCCCGCGGAAGGTGCTATGCTTGTGGACAGGAAGGGCATTACATCGCCAACTGTCCCAAGAAAGCAAAGAAGGGAGATTCCGAACTCAAGGCGATTACCGACGGGAAAACCTCTGAGTCGGAAAACTCCAACCGGACCACATAGAGCGCGAAGTGCGATCCGGGGAGTCTATGGCGCTCCGCAGTACTACAATTCGTGTGGTATCTGCACAACACGCGGAAGATGGGAGTGAGGCTCTGACGCCCGTGTGTAGGGAAGCGGGTAGAGTAATACATGATAGCTGCCCGTTACCGAAAACGGATACTAGTTGGTCATCTCATGAGACTACTCATCCAGGGATCGGAGTTGATCCAGTGGATAGTTTTGCAGATAGCGATCCTGACGTGCTATGGGGTCATGCAGAACTCTGAGCTGCTGTCGGTCAAGTGATAGTCGTGGAGGAAGGTCCCGACAACCTTGCCATCGTTCAGCAGGTTTCCGGTGATGAGCAGAGAACGCTGAAGATCTGTGATGCATGCATTGCGGAGAGATGGTACGCGACTGTATCTGTGAACGGAGATATCTGTGAATTTCTGTGGGACAAGGGTGCGACGACTAGCCTTGTGACAAAGAGATTCTATGATTCCCTGCATCAACAGCCGCCGATGGCTCCGTCCCGGCTGGCGTGCATGATGGGAGGTGGTTCGCAGATAACTGTTCACGGATGTGCCTTGATTCCCGTGACGTTAGGGAAACGGACGTATATGATTACGTGTCTGGTAGTAACGGGTCTTGCCGGCCCCGAATCCGGGATCCTAGCTCAGGATTTTGCTTTGTTGCACTCATGTAACATATACTGTTCAGGGAAGCTTGCGTTGAGCAATGGCACTGATGCTGTGAAAATGCACCATTGGCGCGGATCTTGACCGTTGCGGATGAGTCCCTCTGTGAAAACAATCGAAGCTAAGGAGACTGAGGATGGGTATGAAGTAACACTCCGGGAAGCGGTGGTTATCCTTCCTCGATCGGTCACACTTGCTAAGATTGACGTTCGCAGGTGCTCTGACACATCAACAGGTTTGATGTTCGAGCCCGATCAGAGACTGCTGAAGGAATATTCACTGGGATGCCTTAACACTTATGTGACGGCGGATGAAAAAGCAGTGATAGCCTTCAGTAATCCGTCCGGAGATTCCCTACGTCTAGAGACTGATGTGGTGGTCGGAAAAGTGAGTGAGGTGACGCTGCAATCGTCCCCTGTCACTTGTCCGGAGGGGGTAGATCCGGGGATTAGAAGAGCTATCATTAACTCGATACAGATGGTGGAGTTGCCGTCCGTAGTCGATGATGACCTGATTGCCCCTGACATTCCGGTGCCACCGAGTACGGAATGCCCGCTAGCGAAACTAGTGAGAGAAACGCACTTGACTGATCAGAGTGAAAAGTTGCAAGTTGCGGAGCTCCTGACTGAGTTCCGTGAGTGTTTCGCGTTACCTGGCGATGAGCCGGGCCACACTCACGTTGTCAGACATGTGATTGACACTGGTAATTCCAGACCTATAAAACTCTGCTATAGGCGGATTCCGGTGGCCAAGCGTGACCTAGCGGAGGCTGAGATCTGGCGGATGTACGAGCAGGGACGCATAGAGCATTCAAACAGTCCGTGGGTAGCACCCATCGTGATGGTTGGTAAAAAGGATGGCTCACAGCGTTTCTGTGTCGATTACCGCCAGTTGAATTCCGTGACTGTGAAGGATAGCTTCCCACTCCCTCATATTGACGAATGCGTCGAGGCGTTAGGCGGAAATCAGTGGTTCTGCACCCTCGACCTGGAGTGTGGGTATTGGCAGATCGCGATGGACGAAGAGAGCAAGCAGAAAACTGCTTTCCTGTCCAGCGCGGGGCTGTTCCAATTCAAAGTAATGAGCTTTGGATTGTGTAACGCCCCTGCCACTTTTCAACGTATGATGGATTGTATGCTAGGCGATCTCCATTGGAAAGCGTGTCTGGTATATCTGGACGATGTAGTAGTATTTGGGGAAGCCTTTGCGGAGTGCCTTCTAAATCTACGCCAAGTGCTCGAGAAGATCCGGGAGTTCGGATTGAAATTGAAACCCAAGAAATGCGAACTATACCGCAGAGAAGTGGAATACTTGGGTCGGATTGTGTCACACAAAGGCATCTGTGCAGACCCATAGAAAGTACAGAAAGTCTGCGAGTGGCCAATTCCGAAAAATGCTAAGGAGATTCGGCAGTTTTTGGGATTCGCATCCTACTACCGTGAGTTCCAGCCGAACTTTTCGATAGTTGCCGCTCCTTTGCAAGAAGTTGTAAACTCCGCCGGGAGGGAGAAGAGATATTCTAAGCCCATAGAATGGTCTCCGGAATGTGATGTGGCCTTCCAGGGCATAAAAGAGTTGCTAACCTCTGCTCCGGTGCTGGGATATCCCCAAAAGGAAGGGAAATTCATCCTAGACACGGATGCTAGCGGGTTCGGCATGGCGGGTGTGCTTTCGCAGATACAAGATGAGAAGGAGGTAGTCCTTGGGTACGCCAGCAACAGCTTGGATAAAGCCCAACGGAATTACTGCGCCACGAAGAGAGAGCTCTTAGCAGTACTAACCTACCTGAAGAAGTTCTGGCATTACTTGTTGGGAAACCAAAACTTTATTGTGCGAACCGACCACGCCTCCCTGCGTTCCGACGGACATGCTTGCACGCTGGTTGACTCAGATGCAGGAGTTCGGTCTGGATCAGAGCATGATTCTCCATCGAGCCGGAAAGAAACATGTGAATGCTGACACCCTTTCTAGAGTTCCGACTCGGATGTGTGTCCGCGTTGACTGTGCAGACTGCGGAGCGCATGATGCAGTTGTCGCGATGGCAACAGTCAGTCTAGCGCCGCAGGAAGATGTGATCCAGAAAGCCCAGCAGAGCGACCCTACGATCCGGAGAGTTATCGATGTATTGGAAGGTACTAAACCGGTCCCGGACAAGCAGTCCCTGTCCACGGAGTCCGATGAATGCTGTACCTACATCCATAACAGGGGGAGTTTGGAGATGAGAAACGGTGTCTTGTGCTATGAATGGGTTCGGCCAAGCACCGGAAGAACGTACTTGCGGAAGATAATTCCTACTGCGCTCCGTTCAGAAGTGTTTCATGCTATGCATGGACCTAAGACTGCAGGGCACTTTGGGTTCCTCAAAACGGGCTGGGCCGCGAAGATGAAATACTTCTGGCCAGGTATGAGGGGAGACCTGAAGCGCTGGCTGAGACCCTGCACGGAATGCAGTATGCGGAAGACGAGAGGTGGTGGCGGAATCACCCCCTTGAAAAAGGAATTACACGGAGAACGGTGGAGCCGAGTGTGTTTGGACATGATAGGACCATTCCGTCCATCCCCGTGTGGCAATAACTACGTGATGGTGGTAACGGATCACTTTTCGAAGTGGGCGGAGGCCTACCCTATGCCAGACCACACGGCCGAGAGGTGTGCGGAAGTGCTGTTCCGTGAGTGGATCCTGCGTTTTGGTTGTCCCGTGTCGTTACAAACGGACAGAGCGCCGGAATTCAGATCTGCCTTGTTGAAAAGCATGTTTGAAATGCTGGGCATCAAGAAGCTGTTGACCCTTCCATATAGACCCCAGTCTAACGGACAAGCGGAACGCTTTAATCGAGTACTAGTCGAGCAGCTATCCTGTCTAACGGACTACAGTGCCACGGATTGGGATATGCTTGCCCCATGTGTTGCCCATGCATACTGTGGAAGTGTCCACGCGAGTACTTTATGTACACCTAACGCCGTGGTCTTTGGCGCTGAGCTGGTGACCCCAATGGACCTGATCTATGGAGTGGAACCAGGAGGCCTGGACTTTCCATGCCGAGTAGCGTTCATAGAGAACCTGAAGCATTGGTTGAGGTTGGGCCATCAGTTCGTTCTTGAGAATCTGGGCGTATCCGCTATACACCAAAAGAGAGACTACGATCGAAAGTCTAACCCGAAGCGCTTTGAAGTGGGTTCTGTTGTATATCGCTACAACCATCCGCAGGCCAGTAAGAAGATCGGTCCCAAATGGGATGGGCCCTTCAAAGTGAACAGGTTCATAGGTGGCACAACCTATGAACTGGAAACAGCACAAGGTATTGTGAGGTGTCACATCGACTACCTTAAGCGAGCTTTCGATGAGAACGGACCCATCCAGGTAGTGAACTTGGATAGGGCACCAGAGTTCCGTGCGTTGCAGGAAGCTGGTCGCGATATCTTGAGACTGGAGAGAGGCAAAGTCTTGCCCGGGATGGAGTGTCCGACGCGGAGAGAGAAAGAGAAAGTTTCCATAGGCGTTAAGCCACAGGGAAGGCCGAGGAAGGAACGGAATAAGGAGTGCAATGCTACGGCAACCAAGGGAATGGTCCTTTCGGTAGCTCCGGATCCCCCGGATTTGCCCCAACCTGTAGCTGCGCCACGGAAAGTTGGTAGACCCCGGAAAGCTGTGGCGGAGGCCCCAGTCGTACCAGTTCCGTGTCCTCCGACTCGGAAGAGAGGGAGACCTCCGAAAACTGCAGCGAAAGCTAAAGCTCCTCGGACGCCACCTGCCGTCTACTCTACTGTCAAACGTAGAGGGAGGCCGAAGAAGACTGAGGCTGCCGCTAAGGTTGGAAGAGGGTTGAGAAAGAGACGCGATGAGTCCCCGGCGGAAGTTGTAACAAGGACATGGGTGCGTCGTCCTCCAGATCGGTTACAACCGGGATCCTAGCCTTGTTGTGTGCAAACCGGGGGGATTTTGATCTGATCCCTCCACCCTAAAAACACTACGAGAAGTTGACTAAGGTTGCAAGACGGAGAAATGCACCTAAGTCCCATTCGGTGCATGAGGCTACCTCGTCTCATGTAGCCGGGAAAGAACCAACAACATCAATTTCGGAGATGAGTAACCCAGAAATATAGATGAGAGCTGTGAGTGGCTTGAAGTTAGACCTATGTTGAGGGAATGGTCCCACTCCGTAGTGTACTGGCTCTGAATCTTGGTTTGGATACCTTGAAATTGCTGCTAGTAACAGTGTCATTGTTGGGTGAATTCACTGGAATTCCCCTCCACCCTGTCTCAGTGGAGAAGTAGTCAGTTTACGTACAGTCAAAAACCTCAGTCACGGGGAGCGTAACTGATCTAAGCATGCAAAACCGGGTAACATTATCCGTCAGGCAGTGGCGGGAGCATGGCGCTGTAGTAGCGTGGTGGTTAAGTGAACTAGCGTTGCATCAGGGTGCCGCTAGAGGTGGCTGCATCCGGGTTCACCAGTTCACTCCGCCTCGTGGCTCACTTTGCTCCTGGACTCTGACCTGTAAGTACGCTTTCTACTGTGATCGTTCTATGAGTTGATTTGTGGCATGAAACGTGTATGAACTGATTCTGTATGATTGCTAGGAAGGAAGAGAGGTATTTTAACATGATACCGATGGTTGTCACAGAGGTGTGCGTCTAGTATAAGACGTAAGTTTCGGTGTTTCTAGTGTGGGGAGATAGAGCACCGAAGCTACGACCCAACCGCCATCTTGGATGTGGACATGAATCGGGCCACGCTACGATGATTTTTCGATTATCTAGCTTGTTTGGTACATTCTATGTTCTCAGGCTTGTGTATTTTATAACTAGAATACTCTGAGAGACCATACTAGTTGTATCCGTTGTCTTTTTGGGCAACTTTTTGCCTAAGTTATGTGTAAATAGATGTTCCGGCTGCATCCGCTCCCGCGACTAGAACTGTAATGTTTATGTTATAGGATCGGAGAACTAAAAGCTGCCAACTTAACCCCTGAGAGTGCCTGAGAGAATCCCGTGTGATTTCCGTGAGATTTCCGTGAGATTTCCGTATGACCCAAGATGAGCCGGACCGAGGGCCGACACGAAGATGAGAGTCTGAGCGGAGAAACCACTGACGAAGAGATTCCGGTGGAAGTGGAGGCGAAACTCCTAGAGCAGGAGGGTGAAGATGAGGTCGCCCCCTTCCAGGCTTTAAGTGAGGCAGAGTTCGCTCAGGCCTTGTCAGACGCCGCTCAGGAAGACCTGGACTCCGTGAAGATTGAGCCCACGGAGAAGAGAACTTCCCCCCGCAAATCTCCGCACAGAGGCCGGAGTAATGCCACCGAGAGGACTGCTGGATGTGGTCAGTCCAGGTCCCCCGGCAGAGGCCGGGTTGGCAGAGAGCGAGGGCGGAGTGCGGACAAAAAGCATGGGGTGCGCCCCTTGTCCGTGAACGTAGAGCGAATGGACATCGATTCGCCTGGTATGGCCGGAGCCTGCGCAGTGACTAAGCCTAAGGGCGCGGAAGGCAAACCCGTGGCTAAAATCCCCAAGAAGAGAGTGATGAAACTTCACCGAGAGAGACTGAGTGTGAGAAGCGCTCGGTTCCGTGATGTGGAGAAGGTATCAGACCTCCGTACCCTGTATGAGGAAGGCACAGAGTTGGACCCTATCGATCCCTCCACAGACGTCCCGGGAAGTTTATCCCGATCGATGATGAGAGTGAGGATGAGTCTGCCGAGTTTACGGACAACCTCATGGAGAGGTATGAGACTCGGCTGTGGCCAAGCCTGTTCCGTAAAGACCAAACGGATGCAGGCACGTACCAGAAGGTGGCTTATGCTGCGGAACTGTGGAAACCCGGTTTCCGTTGCCCCTTCGCGGTGTGTAGGTGTCCACGAATTAACACTTCTGGCGTCAAGACCTACGCCACTAGAGAGCACCTGTTCCGCCACTTCTGTGAGGAACATGGTACCCGGAGAGAGGTGGGGACTTGCCCGTCCTCCTCCTGTTTGCAAAGACTAGACAGACATATCGAGCTGGTACGACACCTTCAGTACGGTGAGAAGGTGGCTCACAAGTCTAGCCGTGACAAAGCCGTGGAGAAAGCCCAAACCGTCACGCCAACTAGGGAGGTGAATACGCTGTTCATGCGGACAACGTATCTTACGAATGCTGATTTGCACCTAGTCCGGCGGAAGGCAACTAAAGCTGCTTCCAAGGACACTGGATTTGCAAGACCAGCTGCCAGTGCCGCTGCTGGTGCTCCGAGCTCTTCCAAAGCTCAGCAAGAAAAGCAAGAAGAGAGATCGATCCCGATCTAATTCCAGAAGCAGTGGCTATGGAATTCTGCCTACCCCTAAGAGGATAGCGATGTGTGCTCAGCAAGCAGCTGAAGGGTTGGTAGTGCAACTACCTCCTCCTGTCCCGACTGCTGAGCTATTGGCAACCGGAGAGACCGCGGTGAGGGAAGTTTTAGAGCAAGCCTCTGAAGCAGTCCTGACCGTTGAGACCAGAGTCAATGAGGTGCTCCATACGCTAGCGGAGCCCCTGCGTCAGCTGCAAACTGTCCGTGACCAAGTGCAGGAGCTTGCAACACTCAGAGAGGAGAACCGTTGCAATGCTCGTCTGATCCGAGATCAGCGACGTGGACTAAAAGAGAGAGATGACAAGATCCGCGTCCAAGAGGAGATTATCTCCGGGCAGAGTTGGAAGACGCCGTCTCCAGCCTCAGTCCCAAGTGCCCCGAAGTGTCCCGAGAAGTACTGTGACTAGTGCCACTCAGAGTCAGCGACCTGACCTAGCGACGGAAGAAGTGCCTATGCCTTCTCCGTTCCCCGCAACCCCTGCTCCTATGCTAATGGACCAACATAGCACGCAGCGGTTTTTCATGTTTGGTCGCCTCATGAATGAGTTCATGGGTGCCCAACCCGTGAGCGGTGGTTTGGTGCCAAACCCCGCCATGCCCGTGTCATTCCAGATGATGCCACCAATGCCAGTGACCCCTGGAAGAGACAGGCCTACAACTCCTGCAGTGATTGATCCTGCCGATATTCCGGAGCACGGAATGGAGGACACTGAGCAGAAGGAGAAGTAGGTCCAGCTACTGTGTGCTGGGCATGCAAACCGGGACGAAATGCCCAAGGATGTGACTTACGGACTGAGATTTTGATGACGACGAATGGCCGGACGGACTTGATGATGACTTGATTCCTTGACGAACGGAAATGGGGACCCCTGATGTAACCGACTCTTGATGAATATGGATGCCCGACTTGTCACGAACGATCTGATGCTAACTGCTTACCGACCCCGGACCCCCCGGAAAGAATTTTTTTCCGTGCGGAAAGTGAGAAGTTTTTCCAGCCTAAAGGTTATTACTTTACTTGACATATTGTACATATAGCTGTAGCAGGTCTACTGAAGCTCCTTCTTGTCAAAGGCTGTTTGAGTATGTTGAATCCGAATGATTCTCATGCTGTAATTAGAGATGTCGCGATTATTGTATAACGTGCCCGGGTCACTATATTGCTCCTGCCTGTACTTTTGAATTCGCATTGTTAATTCTCTATTGGTGCTTTACTTCTTACTTATTTTATATCCACATTGCCTTATAATAATTTACATATTGTAGATTGTGTTACTCCGTTGGGTTAAAAATCTATAAATTATGGAGGGGGTATTGTAGTGGATATGAGGATCAGCGCAAGTCTAGTATAGCTTGCTGTTGTTTTAACTCTTATATAACCGGGTCGGCCTTCAAGGTCAAGGTTGGAGCTCCGCTCGCTCAGCCTTTCAAGCCTTTCGGATCTGTTCCGTTTTTTACCATGAATGAAATGTTAAGCTTTACCCTAGTTACAGATTACCTTTCATCTTTCTGCATTGACCAGAATACGTATTGTATTGCATAACTGTGATGTATTGTGTATCTCCTGTATCACTTATTCCTGTACGAAGAACATCTTGCCATTTACTTGTACACACCTTGTTATTGTACGGATTGTATTTGTGACTATTCCGGAAATCCTTTCCGTCAGATGTCTTGGTTAGCCCGGCTGACCATGTACCTTGTGATTGCACTGTGGGGGAAATAAAGCTACGGAAACAGAGATCGTTGTCCATGTTTTACTTTCCCTTAGTTGAGAGGAGAATCGAACCTGGGTTGTCTAAGTAATAGCACGAAGGTTATCGCGGGCTGGATAACTAGTGTCACCATTTACTGATAAACTACCTGTAGGAGAGCCTACAGCCCCGGATGTTAAATGAAGGATACATAGAGAGAATGGAACTCGGTGCTAGTAATTGAGTATTTATTGCTACGCAATCTTGTCCAATAAATATTACTAGTACCGAATTCCATTCACTATTTATTATATGTCCCTAGCATAGACACATATTGATATATAAATCATTGTTTTGGGTTTTGAACTTTATTTCAAAAAATAAAAGTATCAAACTTAAAATATAGAGATACATATTAGGTGTTCTAAAGTTTACCATCGTTAGAATCTGCTCGATCCTATCTTTTCAAAAAGATCCATTTTTTGCGACTCATTTCCCTGAAACACATCACACATAGCATTGACTACGTACCTGGAAGGTTCGTCCAAACTGGGCGGTGTTGATGGCGAGGCGTAGTGGGGAGGTTCCTGCTCCCACCTCCACCTCAGGGTTCTGCTGTACTGGCGACACAACGCCTGTACTCCTATACGGCAAACATAGTATATTCAATTATAGCACTTCTCTATTGCTGATCTTGATATATACAGGTTAACTAACGGGTTGGTTGAAGGAGCGTGAATATTGCACGAGTTGTGTAGCAACGAGTGCAATATTCGAAGTGACTGAAACAGCCATGTGCCATGAAACCGCCATGCTTTCAATCAGAAAAAAATTGAGTCATAAATTTGAAATTTACCTGTAATATCATAATCATAAGGCATCTGGGTTAAAGTTGATGCCCACGAAAATCCTTAAACCCTGTATGATTGTGCTCAGCAAGCAATTCGCTTATCTATTTAATCTCTCCATTCAAACTTCCAAAGTTCCTGTTGCTTTTAAAACCGCTATAGTTACTCCTCTATTTAAGGAAGGAAAGAAGACTTTTGGCATCGAAAATGAATCTCATAAATGGTTTCAGGATTACTTGAAAGATCGATCCCAAAGGGTGGTCGTTGATGGATCCCTTTCCACCCTACAAACGGTTAATTGTGGGGTACCTCAGGGGACGTCCCTAGGACCCTTATTGTTTATTCTTTATATTAATGATCTGCATACGGTTATTAAAAATAGCAATATACAACACTTTGCTGACGATACCGTCATTTAAAAATCCAGGGATAAGAACTCTGTTAGTTCTAAGGGAATACAAGAAGATCTTAATAGAGTCTCTGAATGGTGTGCAAGAAACAAAATCTCATTGAATATAGGAAAATGTAAATATATGACAATAAGTCCACGACCTGTTAAAAATGTTATTGAGAATTTCTCCATTGGTAATCACAAGATTGACAAAGTTAAACACTATAAATTCCTTGGGGTAGAGATCGATGAACAACTCAATTTTAAAACTTTTCTTGAGAAGAAGATTAATGTTATTAGACAAAAGGTTAAATCGCTTTCCAAACTTTATGGTATTTGTGATGAAAGAACTTTCTATGTTTTAAGATTAATCCAACCAGTATAGGATGGATATTAATGTAAACTCCCTCCCAGTATAAGGAGGGTGTCGATTTGGTTAATTTATTGTAATATAAAACTTCCATCCAGTAAAGGAGGGAGATGATTCCTGTTAATTTATACTCTATCCCTAAAAAATTTTAGGGTTGTGTCAAAAGATAGCAAAGATTGTACCAGTGTTTACGAATACTCAGTGATATTATTAATATGTCTTGTAAATGTAAATCTGTATTATCTCAAAGATACAATATCCTTCTCAACACTTGTGTTTAGTGGTCAAAGGTAATATTGATTCTATCTCCACTCTGGAATGAATCTCTTCAACAGAATTCAAAAACATCGAACTGACATAGAAGAAACAACTACAACTCATTAGATAAACAATGACTCTGAAAAACACCGATGAAAGAATGAACAATCACAATCTCACACGGATACTCTATCGATATTGAACTATCTAATAGAATATTAATTTATTATAAAAGACAATCTCTATGCTAAAGTAAACTTCTGTCATGATATATGTTAGCTTAAGTTTTTGATCAATGTTAGTTTAAGTTCTCAAAGATTATCACAATTATTATTTTAAAAAGGGCCCCTAGGAAGATCACCTTGGTGAGGACCGTGTCCTTTTCTAATTATTATATCTCTTTGTATATGTCATATGTGAATAAAAGTTTTATATATATATATATAATTTTGGTAGAAAAAAAAACCAGATTGGTTGCCATGACCACCCCACATAAATCACTAGTGAAATACACAGTATGTGTAAACCACTCTAGATACGTTGTTCAGAGCAGTGTGTGTATAATCAAATTGGGTAAATCATTTCTAGGAATGGGTCCTGGGTATGACCATAAAGTGCCATTCTGTCTCTTTTCTCTTTGTCTCTCTCCCTTCTTCTCTATCTCTATTTCCTGGGTATGACCATAAAGTGCCTTTCTGTCTCTTTTCTCTTTGTCTCTCTCCCTTCTTCTCTATCTCTATTTCCTGGGTATGATCATAAACTGCCTCCCTCCCAGCGCTCCCGCCCTTGATATAACCATATTAAATGTGTTGATAAGGGCATAAAGCAACCAATCTCACTCACTCACTCACTCCCAGCTCTCCCGCCCTTGATATAACCATATTAAATGTGTTGATGAGGGCATAAAGCAACCAATCTCACTCACTCACTCCCTCCCAGCTCTCCCGCCCTTGATATAACCATATTAAATGTGTTGATGAGGGCATAAAGCAACCAATCTCACTCACTCACTCCCTCCCAGCTCTCCCGCCCTTGATATAACCATATTAAATGTGTTGATAAGGGCATAAAGCAACCAATCTCACTCACTCACTCCCTCCAAGCTCTCCCTCCCTTGATATAACCATATTAAATGTGTTGATGAGGTCATAAAGCAACCAATCTCACTCACTCACTCATTTCTAGGAAGCCGGTTCTGTCAATGAGCGCCGTCTATATCTGTTTACATAATTATGTGTGTGTGACGCTGCAGCTACAAGCTGCAAGAAGCACTCAGAAAAAGTAATAATTGAATTTACTAATTTAAATTTAGCAACAGGTGAATTTAGCAGTGAGAAATATGACTGGAATATATTCGTAACAACCGTGTTTAAAACATCATTTGTAAGGCCATAGTAACGAACCATCCTAAATGTGATGTGTTTCAGGAAAATGAGTCATAAGTCGCAAAATATAGATTTTGAGATACCATCATATTTGAAAAGATGAGATCAAGCTGATTCCAATGATAGTAAACAGTCTGATTATCTTAGAAGTATTTCTAGATTTTAAGTTTGATATTTTCATTTTTGAAAAAAAAAAAGTTTTCAATATTTCTGGGGGTCAATAAACAGTAAACTAAGTAAATGTAGTCGATATGAGGACCTTTAGAACTAAAGGATATATTACATAGATTGTACTGAAATTTGATACATCCATTGATATAGCTATAGGCGATATACTCTCCAAAAATCAGCACATTCCAATTAAGAGGTCTTATAAAAAAACACCTTGAAAAATATCAATTTTGCGACTTATGACTCATTTTCCTGAAACACATCACATTAATACGCAGTGTTGTTTGAGATAGAGGGTGAAATCGCCAGAGAATGTAAAATTGTCCTTCACCAATCTTCTTCTCAAATAGCCCATTTTAAGACGAAAATCAGCTTCAAAATAGAGTACGTACAACGATATATTTCTAAATAATAATGTAAATAATAAATTGATAAACACAGAGGAATATAAATTTGGGAGAGTGGTGCTAAAATCTGAGTGCTAGTTTAGCTATAGCTGCATAAAGCTCACTCCTATAACAATATGGGTCAAGTCGCCAGAAAATGTACAATTGACCGTCACTAATCCTCTCAAATAACGATTATTTTAGACGAACATCTGGCTCCAAATACAGTTTTAACCAGACAGATTTATTGAATGAATAAAAAAAACAGAATACATTCAGATATACTAACTATTTATCATTTTTCACTGTGTAGAACTGTAGATTGTGCTTTTTCTGAAAATCTGACCCATATGTTTTTAGAGGAGCCCCATATTATGCAGTAGGGTCAGATTTTCAGAAAATGTATAATTGGCAGCTCTACACATGTAGTAAATTCTGCTAGATTAAACTGCAATTTGGTCAATACTAGGTAAATTCGAGTATATTTGGCATTGGATTGATTCTAACAATCTGTTCGGTTAGGTTGAACTGCATTTTGAACTTTATTTTCGTCTGAAATTTGGGTTATTTGAGAGGATTGGGGAAGATGAATTGTACATTTTCTGAAAATCTGACCCATTAGCAGATGAAAGCTGTGTAGAAAGACAGACATACGTGTCCCTGTTATGTCGGTGATCTGTGTTGTACGGGTCATAGTCGTCGGTGGATATGTTGTATCTGAAGCCAAAATATATCTAATGTAAATACCTCAGCCCAGGTAAATATGTTCATCTCGTTTCTAGCTATTCTTTACAACGAATAATTGGCGCATTAATAGGGGATTTGCATGGCCGCCATTTTGAATATTGATTTGCATGGAATTATGGGTCTAATCGTACAGTCTAAACGCTATAGAAAACATGTCATGTTCTGCATGGAGTATATAGCAATGATCCAATGTCAATATCCATGTGTTATACATGTTTTCATCACACAAGTCCCCATCTTTCCCACCATGCATTTGGTTTTCATAAATCATTCATACACGCTGTGATATTGGTGATAACATTTTTGCAATTTTGGATAAAAATGTTGCCAAATATTCATATATGTCAGAATTGAACAAAATACATCCCAGGATGCACTGTAACAGACATGCGCAGTGGCATATGCTAACCCTCTATTGAAACAATATACACAGGACTTGGTAACTGTATCATTATACGTTTAACCATAGTTTACTTACACGAACATGGACGAAATGCGCTACTTAAATGCTTAAAAAGAAATACAGGATATTTTCTATCATTCTGAGTCATATCCTGTGGTTTTTACTAAAATGATTATATGACGATGTGCTAAGTATTTATTGTTAAGCTGACATGACTTATCATCACACTAGTGGGGTAACAATAATCATAATATATAACATATAATATATATGTGATATGACACAGTCATACTGAAACTAGATAATTACATTTCAACAACATATCACATGCCTGATAACAATGGTTATTTAAGATTATTCATTTAGATAATGGCTTATAAAATTTTAATCGTCTTTACCTGAAACGGAGAACACATCGTTTGGTTTCTCCCGAAGGGAAATGCGGAATGATCCAAGTGTAATTATTTGCGCCTCCATCTCTTCCATTGCCTAAGTGGTTGGCCCTACAGTGCAGAGAAGCAATAATAAAATGTGATGTGTTTCAGGAAAATGAGTCATAAGTCGCAAAAAATAGATCTTGAGATACTATTTTATTTGAAAAGATGAGATTAAGCCGATTCCAATGATAGTAAACACACTGATAAAATAATGAGTATTTCTAGGTTTTAAGTTTGATATTTTTGTTTTTGAAAAAAAAAGTTCCCAATATTTCTAGGGGTCACTAAACAGTAAAGTAACTAAAAGTAGTCCATATGAGGACCTTTAAAACCAAAGGATATATTACATAGATTGTCCTGAAATTTGACACATAGATTGACATAATCATTAGTGACATGCTCTCCAAAGATCAGAACATTCCAATAATGTGATCTTGAGAAAAAAAACGCTTTGAAAAATATCAATTTTGCGACTTATGACTCATTTTCCTGAAACACATCACAAATGTACATTGGATGTGAAGTGTCACAAGATCTCTCTGTAGGAATGTTCTCATTTTTTAAGTAGCTAATGCCCCTAGTCGTATAGACACATGTACAAAATTTCGAGACGATGTATTAGATATTTTCATGCATTTTTAAGCTTATCCTATAGAGTATATTTAGCTACTTTACTAGTAATTGTCAAAGCAGAGATGTTGGTGTGAGTCCTGTTTTATTTAAGAGAATATCTGTTTTCTATTAAAATACTGTTTAGGTCAGGGCAAGCTTGTAATAGGTATGAAATACAACTTTAAGGCAGCTTGACCATTGAGTGACCCTTTGAGGTACATGTTTACGGAAGTGGCTAAGTAGATTAATTAGGAGTATTGATTCTGCTGGTGAATGACGTGCGCAATGACGTGGGTGGTGATGCGGGAACCCCATATGGGGGATGAGTTGGCAAGTCCCAATTGGAGGAGGAGGAGGAGAGGTGTTGTATAAAAAAGAGGAGATAAGACTGAGGAGGGAGCTTCTCCAGAGATCTGCCTCAGCTTCAAGACTCCCTGCTGAAACCACAGAGGAAAACTATCTAGGATTCATGGAATGCAGGACATTCTATTCAGACTAGCATTCCAGACTTTATATACACTGCCTCTCAAGGAGATAGATTCGGACTTTGGGCATTCTTCTAGCCAGACTTGTCTCCACTCACATTCACCAGCTAAGTAGAACCTTTTACTGTATCCTTGTTTGAATATCCTACTGCTTAGCCAGGGGAGATTGAGGGAAAAACACTCAGTGGTACTCACACCTCCCAGCAATGGGTATTGTTACATCTGTTAAGGGCTCACCAGGACATTATTAGGATTGGTGTATATTCACTCACTATAATTGTTCACTCCAAATAAATATCTAGCACTGCAGATTTTCAGTTTGTATTTTGATTCCGAGAATGGTATGTAGGGCCAGAATTCTATCGCACGGACCTATAGAGACACCCTAATTGACTATAATTGGTTAGACACAATAGGCAAGCGGAGAAGCACACAAGCCAAGCGAAGGACTTAGGTAACATCCCAAGACGGGGGCTATAGATCAAAAGCCCATAGTTCAACCTAAAGCTAACATGACTTGTCTAAATGAGCTAACAGTAATACTAATATTATAACTATATCCAGAACTAAATTAAGATAGGAACACCTACACAGAGACGTTGCAAACCTTTTTTTCATAATTAAAAATATCAAACTTAAAATATAGAAATACTTATTAAATGTCCCAATGTTTACCATCATTAGAACCGGCTTGATCCCATCTTTTCAAATATAATGATATCTCAAAATCCATTGTGTGCGACTTGTGACTCAATTCCCTCCCTTCAACACATCCCATTTTAATACCAGCCTTACAGTATAGGTGTCGCCATTGTATGTATGGACGCATGGATGTCAGAATGTAGATTACTATAGCCTGAAGAATTGTTATATCATATTACATAACAATGACGTAATAGTGATTAACCACATGTTCCAATGAATCGAGTGTGTTCAATAAAATCTTTAGTTGGATCTCGTAATTCAAAGCCTCCGAACTCTAAATTTATTTACTTCTACTAAACTAGCTTCCAATAGAGGGCAATAGAGATGTAATAGTTGAATAACAATTGTGATCCGTTTTAGGAAAATGAGTCATAAGTTGCAAAAAATTGATTTTGAGATATCATTATATTTGAATAGATGAGATCAAGCCGATTCCAATGATAGTAAACAGTCTAATACTCTAATGAGTATTTCTCGATTTTAAATTTAGATATTTTCGGTTTTGAAAAAAAATGTTTCCAATATTTCTGGGGGTCAATAAACAGTAAAGTAACTAAATGTAGTACATATGAGGACCTTTCATACTAATGGATATATAACATACATTGTCCTGAAATTTGGTACATAGATTGATGTAACCATGAGTCATCAACCCTCAAAATATTAGAACATCCTAATAATGTGATCTTGTGAAAAAAAAACACTTTAAAAATATCAATTTTGCGACTTATGACTCATTTTCCTGAAACTCATCACAATTACACGTTATAATGGAGATATGACAGGGTGTTGTATAGCATTGCTACTTCTCTATTTCAAGACCTAATAATTCATTTATTGCGCTTCTTTGGCGTTAGAGTTCAATAGATACAGGTCAACTAACAAGTTGGTTGGAGGAGCGTGAATCTTGCATGAGAGGCGTAGCCACGAGTGCAATATTCTGAGCGATTTATTATACATGCTTTCAACCATGAAAATAAAAAAAAAATCGAGTCATAAATTTGAATTCTACTGGTAATCTTAGCAAAGAAAACAGATTGGTTGCCATGACAACCCCACGTAAATCACTAGTGAAATATGCACTGTGCGTAAATCACTCTAGACACGATGTTTTCAGAGCAATGCAGGTATAATAATAGCATAGATTACATACCTGCTCCAAGGAGCTTCTTGACAATCAGGAATCTCCAGAATGACGAGGCATTCCTTGGTTAGCCCATCGGGAGAGTCGTATGGTCGGGCCCACATGTACCGCACCTTGGCATTTTTGTTTGCCATGTCACACGATGCCTTCGTAGTATACACTATAGTTGTTGTTGGATAAAAAGAAAAATCTTTTGAGCCGAAATCCAAAATGTATTATAATCATTTTGATGCTGGTATGGTTCCTATAATTGAATTTTCTAATATAGGAGTCAAAGGTTGACGTTCTATAAATATTATTATGCACCAACTTCATAAAGTGTGGAGGAAAATGTAAGTTTGATAAATTGTCAAAGTCATAATTCCTGGGAACAATTCATCCATAACATCAGCGTACGGTAAGAAACATAAAATCATATATATTGTATTTTTATTCTGATTTTAATACAATTACAAATTTTGTTCAGAAAGGGATAGGATCATCTGCCAAGGCAGTTCTTCCAAAAAGATCATTGTTCACAGAAATAAGTAGATTCTCAATAGTGACATTACAGTTTACAAACTGACGGCATTGCAATAAATTGCACGTATCAATAAAATAACCCAAATGTAAGAAGAAAATCAGGTTCAAAATACAGCTCAACATGACAGATTTATTAAATGAATACAATACGGAATATACTCAGTTATACATAGTATTTATCAGTTTTCACTCTCAATTAGCAGAATTTGATAGATGCGCATGTAGAACTGTAGATTGTGTATTTTCTGCAAATCTGACCCAGTACATGGGTCAGATTTTCTGAAAATGTACAATTCAACTTCCCCAATGTTCTCAAATAACCCAAATTTCAGACGAAAATGAAGTCTAAAATACAGTTCAACCTAACCAAAGAGATTGCTAGAATCAATGCAAGGCCAAATATACTCGAATTTACCTAGTATTGACCAAATTGCAGCAGAATTTAGCAGAATTTACTAAATGTGTACAGCTGCCAATTGTACATTTTCTGATAATCTGACCCTGGTATGTACCCACCTGTTGCTTTCTCCAGGTAGTTGTAGAACTCGGTCCACGTGCCACCATTCTCATTACACTGCGCCTCGTTGTTCCAGCGCGAATAATGCTTCCTGCGCGTCTTACGCCCTTCCCAGTACTCCACACACTCGTGGTAGGGACGCAGATTGAAGCTCGTCTGCTGGTAATGTCTGAAATGTAGCAAAGTATGGGTCAGATTTGCAGAAAATGTACAATTCACCTTTGCCAGTCTTCTTAAATAACCCAAATTTCAGACGAAAATAAAGTTCAAAATACAGTTCAACCGAATCAAACAGATTGCTAGAATCAATGCAATGCCAAATATACTCGAATTTACCTAGTATCGACAAAAAATTGCAGGTTAATCTAGCAGAATTTACTAAATGTGTACAGCTGCCAATTGTACATTTTCTGAAAATCTGACCCTAATGTATAATATGGGGCTCCTCTAAAAAAACATATGGGCCAGATTTTCAGAAAATGCACAATTTATAGTTCTACACATCTATCATATTCTGCTAAATTGGAGTGAAAATTGATAAATACTAGGTATATCTGACTGTATTGGGTACATTAAATAAATCTGTTTGGTTATGTTGACCTGTATTTTGAATTTGATTTTGGTCTTGAATTGGGGTTATTTGAGAGAATTGGTACAGGCCAGTACTACTATCTTCATTTAAACTTTAGTTTAAGTCATGTCATAGCTACAAATGATCTAGCAGTGATCCAGCAAAACACAATGTCTAACATAGCAAAAGCATGAAAACAACAGCATCTTTATATATCACGTATGATTGCATTAATTTGCAATTATGTATAATATATTCAATTGGGATTCCATCAATATGGTAGGCTACAGAAATGGACATTTGCCTCTACATGGTTAGCCCCGAAATAATGATTTTGTAATGTAATGTAATTATTGCATATTTAATGCTTTATAAAAAAATATTACGATGTATTGGTGACAGCTCGTATACTGTATAGGTTGTATAAAAAGGGAAATCACGAATGGTGCATTCGTTGCCACACGTTTGTATATGGGTCAGATCTTCATAAAATGTATAATTGGCAGATGTACACAATAAGTCAATTCTGCTAAATTACACTGAAAAATGGTGAATACTAGGAATATCTGAGTATATTTGGTATTGTCTTGATTCAATGAATCAGTTTGGTTAAGTTGAACTGAATTTGGAACCAGATTTTTCTCTCAAACTTTGGTTATTTGACAGGAATTGTGTACAGGGTAGAGAATACCTTTTCGGGAACCAGGATGGGAGCCTATTTTAGGTCGGGATTCGGGATTTAAAAGTGCCTACGGGGTTCGGGAAAGGGGTTCAGAGCCAGATTTTCCGGATAGGGATCGCAAATAGACAAACGGGACGGCAAATTGAAAACCTTCGGAATCCGGGTAATGGGGCTTATAAAGAATGGGAAACGGGATTCAAGAGGGGGTCTTCCCTACCCTGTCTACAGGTTATATAAAAAGGTAATATTTGATGGGCGGACCAGGAAGATCTGTTTCATGTAACTGTCCTGATTAACTTGAATAACAATATTTATGTGGGTCAGATTTTAAGAAAATGTACAATTCACCTTCACCAATCCTCTCAAATAACCCACATTTAAGACAGAAATGAGCTTCAAAATGCAGTTTAACATAACGGAACTGATACTTTAAACAAATGCGATACCAAATATACTCAGATATACCCAAAATTTATCATTTTTTTTTAGCAGAATTCAGCAGAGATCACTAAATAATTACAGCACCCAATTGTACATTTTCTGAAAATCTGACCCATATATCACAAGTGGTGTATTGGTAAGCACACATGGGTCAGATTTTCAGAAAATGTATAATTGGCAGCTCTACATCTTTAGTTATTTCTGCTAAATTCTGCTAAAAAAGGGATAAAATTAATTTTGTGTATATGAGTATATTTGGTATGGGATTGATTTAAAGTATCAGTTCTGTTATGTTAAACTGCATTTTGAAGCTCATTTCTGTCTTGGACGTGTGTTATTTGAGAGGATTAGTGAAGGCGAATTGTACATTTTCTGAAAATCTGACCCACGTTTGTTAGCTACCTGCACATGGAGGGGTTGTCTGCCAGGACGACTATATCCCTCCAGGGGGTCGGGTGCCAATAGGGGAAATAGTCGCGCTCCTCCGGGCACTCATAGGCTCGCCTATTGCCGTTAGGGTTCTGTCTTGTATGGATCGCGCTATTTCTTTTTAGAATTTGATCAGCCGTGAACAACCCTACAAAAGATATGTGTACATGTTAATGTCTTTATGGCGATTAATAGGGGATTTGTATAGCCGCCATTTTGAATCTTGATTCGCGTGGAATTATGGGACTAATGGTACAGTCTAAAATCTATAGAAAACATGCCATGTTGAGCATGGACTATGTATCAGTGCTGTAATGTCAATATCCAATTGTTATATATGTTTCCATAACACAAGACTTCATCTTTCCCATCATGCATTTGGTTTTCATACATCATTTTTATACAAACTATAATATTGGTGAAAACATTATTTTTGCAATTTTCGATACGAAAACATGTACAAATTGTAACCGTGCCTGATGAAAGACCAGTACCAAGAAAATGTTGCCAAATGTTTGTATAACAGATTTCAACAGAATCCATCCCAGCATGCACTGCAGTACACATGCGGATTGAGACATGCCCCTATTTAATATAAATCTTATAATAGCGAAAATTCACAAGAGGGGAAAACGGCAGCAATAAATGTTGTTGTTGCCCGCTAATTTGTTGCAACAAATCTCCACACAAAAACAACAGTTCCCAGAGAATGTGGCAACACATCAGACACTCCTCCATTTTACGTTTTCATTGCAAACATGAAACAAACTGAAAATGAAATGAAAACAAATTGGTGCCGCCGTTTTTCCTCGTCTATAAAAGTAAGTTATTGCAGTGAGATTACGAAAGCTAAAACATTTGCAATCATCACTAAATGATTTCAATTTATATGTTCACATCAACTGGGAATAGAGTAATGTGTTACATCAGAACCGAATAATGAAACCTTTTATTATAGATCTTGATTATTGGTTCCAGGTATATATAAGGGTGAAATCGCCAGAAAATGTAAAATTTACCATCACCAATCTTCTCAAATAACCCAAAATTAAAACAAAAATGAGGTTCAAAATTCAGTTCAACATAACCAAACAGAATATTTGATTCAAGTCAATACCAATTATACTCAAATATAACTAGTATTGACCATATTTCAGTGTAATTTAGCAGAATTTACTGAATGTATATATTTGCTTGCTGATTGTACATTTTCCGAAGATCAGACCCACATATGGGTCAGATTTTCAGAAAATGTACAATTGACAGCTGTACACATTTAGTAAATTCTGCTAAATTAAGCTGCAATTTGTTCAATGCTAGGTAAATTCGAGTATATTTAGCATTGCATTGACTAAGGCAATCGGTTTGGTTAGGTTGAACTGTGTTTTGAACTTTATTTTTGTCTGAAATTTGGTTTATTGGAGAAGATTGGTGAAGGTGAATTATACATCCTCTGTAAACCTGACCCATATATAGAGTTTATGTGGGATTATTTACAATATGCTTTACTGCCCGAGTTGTGGCGAATCGTTTACAATGCAGGATGTTTAAAAAATCAGGTAAGGGACACGAATAATCCTGAGCCCTTGTATATAAAAACTCTCACCTTTGTTTCTTTCCCTGACATAACAGTTGTCATACCAAGCCCACGGTTCATGGAGGACACGTCGTATGTTTGCATTATTTTTGCGCCGATTCCTTGCTGCTCTTTCATTCTCATTGTTGCTTGGCTTCGTATGATCGGGCGCGTTAGTTTCTATGCCATTTCTGAATATATCTTGATTTTTGTTTCCTGGAGAGAGAAAAAAAAAAGAATTAATTTTCATGCCCTCGGTCGGAAACTAGACCGTTTGCGGGAATGTGTAACTCAGTTTCGTAATGAGGGGTTGATAATTACCTGGCTATTGCTATTTGGCTACATTAGGTTAATTAAGCAATGATATAATTTCCTCGTAGTATAGAGGGCCAGCGTAAGCCACACAGAAAGCTAATCGTAATTGTCTCCGCCCTTGGCACCCGGCATGGTCATGTGGGGTGGGGGAGTGGGTTCGTCATGCTGTGGTGATTATGAGAGGGGTTGGGGAGGTGGTTCTGTACTGACCCACGAAAATACTGCTTAAATATTTATTTGTTTATTCATTCATTGATTTTGAAGAGGGTGAATTTATTCTTCCCTTCAAACTCATCATTTCATTATTTGGGTGCATCATTTCTCTCTGATGTATTTCTTCCTTGTGCCAGCTTTTGTAAAGAGAAAAGTACAGGTATATAGGCCTACATCAAATTAAACACATTAATGTTTGCTGTATTTCAAAGCAATTAATAGTATATCTGAATATCTATAAACTAAAGTTTCAAAGTTGATAAGATGAATGGTATCAGTTTATTTGAGTAGGATCTATTTTTAAACTATTAATTAGACAAACCTAAAATGAAATTAAACATGGATTATTGATGAGAAATAATGCTAAAGAGCATGCTGAATAAGATGAAAATGAAAATGGAAAATGTGTGTATGGGGTGTGTACATACCTGGGTATACCACTCCCGTGCTTGCCACGGCAATGAGTAGCATGTGATGCGACCCTAGTTAAGCTTTACTAAATATAGAACTTCAGCCAATGTTAGGCTTCAACGCGCGGGCAGGCAGGCAGGCAGAATGGTACTGGTGTCATTGGTGCGTCCATATATATATACCCTATATAACAATTCTCGTAGGGGGTTACAGCAGCTTTTGCATATAATCACACAGTCTTCCCACACGGTTTCTTGTGTTCTCGATTGCAACCCGCACATTGAGGCATTTTGCTATATCACACAAGAAGGAATCCAACAACAAAATTTCAAGTCAGTCAATGATGTTGTCTGTATGGATTCCAATACTGCACTGCGGGAGCTCGGAGCTCTCTCTACCAGGTAGGAGAGGGGCGCGCCGCCTAGTGGGCCAGAAATTTGTTTTGTTTGTGTGAGGGAGAGGCAGTGAAATGTGAGCCCATTGTGGCATAGTTACTGCTTCACGCATGCCAGTGAGCCGTCGCGGTCCACCGCGCACAACAAGCTTGTCGTAGCTTAGGCTTGTGGCACTCCCGCGGAGATCGTAACATCCACTACTACGATTAAACAGTATTATTTATACGATGGCAAACTGCTTATAAACGATCATTTATGACAGTGCAGATAGTTAACCGCGGAGAGCACCGGACATGTGCCCAGGAGATAGAGTGCCGTTATATTGGATTATTGGATTAAGTAATTGGGTTCAGGTGTGATTTGTTACAGGGGAATGAGTCACAAGTCTGAATGTCTCAAATATTCACTCTCTGTTAATTTAATACCACATCTCATCACATACCATTTATCTATTCACTGTCATAACTATAATTTATTTTCTGCCATCCATGTTGTTGGCATTATAGTGGTAGGTAGTAGGCAGAGTTTCTCTGCATGGTAGTATAGGCATTATTTGGAAGACCTGGCTAATTCAGGAATGTAATGTTTGTTTTAACCAGACATTGAACTCCTTTGTGCAGCTAGATCAGCATAATAAAGAATACTTGAATTAAATTGAAGTTTCTATATTTCAGGTTTGATATTTTTAGTTTTGAAAAAAGTTTGCAATACTTCTGGGTGGACATTTACTAATACAACAACTAAATATACTCTATAGGATGAACTAGGAAATACATGGATATATGTAATACACTGTTATGAAATTTGGTACATGTATTTATGCTACAACCAGCATTAGACACCCCAAAAATCAGAACATTCCTACGAAGGCATCTTGTGAATAAAACACTTTGAAAAATTGAATCAATTCTGCGACTTGTGACTCATTTTCCTGGAATAGTAATCAGACGGAAGCACTGCCTGCAAGTAAACCGATATAGTAAAGGGAGTGGGATATTTCATTCAGTAAGAATAGATACAAATTGTGACGTGTTTTAGGTAAATGAGTCATAAGTCGCAAAAAATAGATTTTGAGATGCCATTATATTTGAAAAGATGAGATCAAGCCGATTCTAATGATAGTAAACAGTCTAATAATCTAATAAGTATTTCTATATTTTAAGTTTGATATTTTTGTTTTTGAAAAAAAGTATCCAATATTTCTGGGGGTAAATAAACAGTAAACTAACTAAATGTAGTCCATATAAGGACCTTTAAAACGAAAGAATATATTACATAGATTGTCCTGAAATTTCATACATCAATTGATATACCTATAAGTGATAAACCCTCCAAAGAATAGAACATTCCAATCATATGAAAATTTTTTTTTGAAAAATATCAATTTTGCTACTTATGACTCAATTTCCTGAAACACATCACATTTAATGGTAATTACCCACCTGTTGGGGAATCGACGTCGGTTTGGCACATGTATTGAATAACTATGTTGCAGTTGAGCTTGTGAGGATCTGTGTCCTCATTTCCACCGCATCCATGCTGGCTGGTCCACTCTATAGCCAATTCTGTATCGCCCTCACCCGCTAGACCGCTTTGGAAGTATTTCTGTAAAATCAATAGATTTGTTATGAATAAAATATAAGAAACCTGCTTCAGAATGTGCAAAATTAAAGTAGCGGAAAACTAGAGTTGAGCCCATTTGTGCTGCCACCGGTGGCTTTTTACCGGGTGGCAATTCGCCGACACTTACAAGGGAAGTAGTACATCTCTATGAGATGACCTTAGAAATGCAAAAATATATTTAATATATACAGTCTTGAAATTTGGTAAATGTACTCAGGCTACAAACAGCGCTAGATAACAAAAATGAAAACATTCTCACGAAAACATCTTGTAAAAAAAACCACTTTACAAAATATAAATTTTGCGACTTGTGACTCATTTTCCTGAAACACATCACAGAGCTATTTAGGTATTAACAAAGAAGGAAATGAGACAATGGGCCCGTTGTATAAGTTGCGATGGCCGTTCGTTATGACCGGCCATCGCAACTTATACAACGGGCCCAATATCCTAAGTGGTGGGGTTTATCCCCAAAACAGAGGGGACAGGAGGGGTTTGATAAGTTGTTGGTTTGAGTTTATTGGGGTCAGAAGTTTCGGGCGTACATTTGCCTTTCATCAAGTCCTCTCAAATGAGACAATAGTTTGGGCCTTGACTGGACAATAGTTTGGGCCGATTTAGTTGGGAATGCTAGAGCTTTAATACATTAGTAAGGACGAGGATAATCCTCGCTAGCAATTATACTTGTAGGGTAAACCCATTTACACACAACTGTATATGGGTCAGATTTTCAGAAAATGTACAATTCAAATTCGCGAAAATAAAGTTCAAAATACAGTTCAACCTAACCAAACAGATTGCTGGAATCAATGCAATGCCGAATATAATCGAATTTATTTATCTAGTATTGACCAAATTGCAGCTTAATGTAGCAGAATTTACTCAAATTACAGCGTACAGGTGCCAATTGTACATTTCCTAACTTTTTACTGGAATTGAAATATATGCTTATATATAATAACACTAGAAATGACAATATGGTTGTGGTTAAGGCATCACTGCAGCGCGCCACGCTAACTTAATCATCTCTCATTGAGACCAAAGCAGAATTAGTGGCATATAAGTACACTGTCCCGCGCACCGTACCTGCGGGATACGAAATTGGATACGAAATTCTTGTCCCCACTTTTGATACGAAATCTTTCGTCTCAGCGTATTCGCGCGGCGTTTTTCATACCTGCGACGGGTACCTGGGAAAGCTAAAGGATTAGGATTAGGCCAGCTGGCCAGTGCATTAAAGTGCATTATAGCATTGTGTGTAGACGCAATGCGCTCGCATTTCACTGCCTCTCCCCTCTCACAAACAAAACAATTACACGCATCAGTGCACTCACCCATTCACGCACCTTGCGCACCACTCCCTACACACTCACACACACACACACTCGATCTCTCACTTTCAAACACTAGCTAACACTCCTAGCAGTCACTTCTGCTTCAACCTTCTACACCTCCACACTATGGACGCATTTTGAAGCAGAAAGAAATATTGTTGAGTTTTTTTTATATTTGATTCCCTGGCCAAAATGGGCTGTGGGAACCCTACTTTCAAAGATCTTGTGCCAATATATAAGCTTAAAAATGATGAAATACTCTAAGAGTAACCATCAATATCATATTGCAGTTAGTTTTTTGAGGACGGAAAATGTATATATGCATGTATCTTTTGATAAAAATAAAGGTTAATAGCAAAGGCTGTTTACCTCAATGTCACACTAAACTATTTGATTAATCAGGTTTAATATGGCCGAAATAAGTATGTCCATTTCACTGTGATTCAAAGCTATAAGTATCACACTTCACTTGTTTACAGTCAATCACATAATGATCACAGTGCTATCACACTCAATTGCATTCAGTGCCTGTCGGGCATATACCTTAGGTTAAAACAATATTTAATAAGTTTCACCTTATAGGTAAGCTTCCAAAATCCAAAACTCAATACGAAAAACGGAGCACGAATACGGAGCATATCATATTTCGTCTCCGTGATTCAAATGACCGTTTTTCATCTCAGAAGCACAGGCAATTTCGTCACCACAGCTCACCAGTAGCATTCGCGGTGCTCAGTAGACAAAAATTGTCACACTGAAGACGAAAAAACTTGCCGCTCCGTATCGCACGGGTACGGTGCGCGGGAGAGTGTAGGCGTGATTATGTATGTATAGATGTGTGGGTAATTAATCTAGTCATGGCCTGGATGGTGGTCTTAGTGTGGAATACATAGCATACTCTAGCACTCTATGAGCACTCTATAAATGTATAATTCTAGCACGCTATACATATACCCAGCATATACTCTGTATATGTGAGGTGTTTCAGAAAAATGAGTCATGAGTCGCAAAAAATGGATTTTGAGATATTATCATATTTGAAAAGATGAGATCAAGCCGATTCTAACGATAGTAAACATCAAGGGCATCTAAGTAGTGTTTTTTATTATAAGTTTAATATCTTTATTTTTGAAAAAAAAAAGTTATTGATATCTTTGGGTGGATTATTGCTAATAAAGTACCTAAATATACTCTATAAGATGACGTTAGAAATGTATAGATATATTTTCTAAATTGCCTTGAAATTTCGTACATGCATTAATATTACTAGCAACATTAAGTACCCCAAACATCAGAATATTGCAACAAATATATCTTATAAATAAATCAATTTGAAAAATAGCAATTTTGCGACTTATGACTTATTTTCCTGTAACACATCACATATTATATCAGTGCACACAAATCTGACCATGAAATGTTTGTGAATCTGCGTATTTCACTGGCTTCAAATGATCAATTATCGATGACTCATGTTTTGTTTTGATGAATCAATAGTTTATCATGCTAAGGAATGCTATACACACGTGGTATCTGTGGGTTCATCTATCACTGGTGGAATCTATAAAGATCCAACAGAGATTACAAACAACCCAGGTAACCCGTGATGACTGATATCTATTGATATTATGTATTCTACTCTAAATGTATTTATTTTCGCGCGGACTAAGTACTAAGTACTTTGACAACTTTTCGCGCAGATTTAAATTCGCGCAGCAAAGAAGCCTCACACCTTGTGCCTTCATGTGTTATATCTTTCGTGCAGGATTTATTTTCACACACAATCGTTGGTACGCTAAAATAGCGGAAATAAATACTGCGCGAACATTAATAGGCCTACGTTTACAGTATTTTACAAAAAAATGAGCTTCAAAATGCAGTTTAACGTAACAGAACTGGTGCTTTAAATCAATGCGATACCAAATATACTCAGATATACCTGGTATTAATAATTTTTCAGTCTAATTTAGCAGAATTTCCTAAATAAGTAGTGCAGCCAATTGTACATTTTCTGAAAATCTTACCCATATGAGAAATGGCAACTAAATTTAGTGTTTTCCGTGTGAGTCCCGGTCGGGGTATTTTGCAGTAAAGTTTCTCTAATTACGATCATATCGAATAGTCAAAATCGGCATATGTAAGGTATCGACATATAATAAAACTGTTGTGGGAACTATATCAATTGAATAACATTTTTTTGTTTAAAATATGGAGAATATTTTGTAAAAAAAATTTCCATCCTCGCAATCTCTTGAAGCCTATATAATACTAATTTCTACTATAAACTATAGATGAGTCAATGTTTCGGCCGGAGAAACGGAAGGTTTAATGCGAGTATTTATATAATAGGGTGGCTACTTGTTGATATAAATGCAGGATTCAGGACAATTCGAAACATAAACAGGATCTAATGATGTTGAACCTTGGTTATCGGATAACATTAGGATAATGGAGTGCGTGCAAATGGTGGCTGATGTAATAATGGTTGGAGTCTGCTGAAATCATGACGCAAATTATCAATTAAATGAAAACGGTGTCCAATAAGATACAGGGTCAGATTTTCGGAAAATGTACAATTGGCAGCTGTACACATTTAGTAAATTCTGCTAAATTAGGCTGCAATGTGGTCAATAGTAGGTAAATTCGAGTATATTCAGCATTGCATTGATTCTAGCAATCTGTTTGGTCATGTTGAACTGTGTTTTGAACTTTATTGTCGTCTGAAATTTGGCTTATTGGGGAATATTGGTGAAGGTGAGTTGTACATTTTCTGGCGATTTCACCCTCAAGTTATCCCTTAATGAGTAGTTAATTTAAGAGTAAACTTGTATTATAACGACAAATTGTACATTAATCTTTCTAAAAATGTGTCCCTATACAGTTCCTATATTAGCTATATCCAGTATATCAATGAGGACAAGATAGTGGTGAGATTGCGGCAGACAAGCCTGCGACTCTGACGAGGACGCCTTTATTAAACAAAAATAACAAATAATAAATAAAAAAAAAAAAAAGAAAAGAAAAACGAACAGGCAGGAGTGTTCTCGATGGTGGCAGAAGGTAGAGTGAATGTTCACGGATACTTGAGGAAGGCAAGTAGACCAAACGGTGGCGCCATCTGTCATATGGATATACATGCATATGTTCCATATACCCAGCATACTGGCTTTCATATCCCCAAAGTCATCATATTTTCCGTGGGTTTCACTGTGATTTGAAAATGAAATATTCTCTGTCTGATCCCAATATTTCCGCCATTTGCAAGTAACCATACAAAGCTAAGTAATAAAACGTCCATGCACTGAAGACATTATAAACGACTTTAGTCAATCTTATTAGAAGCGCCTTTAATTCAATTAAGTCCACGTAATTGATTGCATGCATGCGATTAATGTATTCTGCTAAATCGCCAATTAATATAATCGCCTTTCCTGAATGTTGACACAAGGATTTACCCCATTATCCATTCACAGCGTCTCTAAAAAAGTTAAAACCCAATAAGACATTCTTCGGGGAAAACACTTATTAAAACACGGTAGTACGTCATAGTACTATAATTATACCGATTCCAGATTCATTATGTATACAGTTGTGGGTAAAGGCTTTACCTTACAGGGTGAAGTCGCCAGAAAATACGCAGTTCCCAGAATTAAGACAAAAATGAGGTTCAAAACTCAGTTCAACATAACCAAACAAGTTGTTTGAATCAAGGCAATATAAAATATACTCAAATTATTATACATTTTCTGAAGATGGGAACCTTACAAGTACTAGGATGGAGCACATTCGAGTATTTATTATATTTACTAAATTATGCTGTTACGCTGTATTCTATATCAGAATATTTACTTGTTAAGTTTGACAAAGGGTTCATGGGTCAGATTTTCACAAAATGTATACAATTGGCAGCTGTATACATTAAATGTTTTTAGTAAATTCTGCTTAATTAGGCTGCAATGTGGTCAATACTAGGTAAATTCGATATCATATTCAACATTGTATTGATTCTAGCAATCTGGGAAAAGGGAAGGGAATGAGTCAACATTCTGTTATTTATCAAAGCATTGTATTTAGATTCTGGAATCCTTGAACCTATTTCTTCCGCATACCATTTAGAAACCATCGCTTTATTATTGCAGTCTAGGCCCAAACCCTCAGATTAGACACGAATGGTATGTCAGTGATTAGACACCTACTGCGCTATGTTAATCGGTTCCTTGGCCTAGGACTAGGAATTCTTATGAGAATATAATGACATTTTGCGGTCTTAATGGAAATATAATGGCATTTTGCTCTTTAAGGCGAGTGCTTTCCCTCCGTTTGAAGGGACTCTCTCAACTTTGGGCTTAGACTGCTTAGACTGTGTTGCGAATTGTCTCACGTCGCATCTGTAAAACCTGATCTATTCTCACATGACGATTGACGTAGAGCTAGTTCTGCACCAACTGCTAAATTCCCTAGCTGCTCACCTAACCGTGACTCTTGGGTCAGATGGTGCGAAAATGTACAATTCACCTTCACCAATCCTCTCAAATAACCCAAATTTAAGAGAAAAGTGTCGTTCAAAATAGAGTTTAACACAATAAAAGAGACATTTTTTTATCAACACAATCCCAAACATACTCAGGTATACCCATTATTCATAATTAGTCTAAATTAGCAGAAGTTACCGATTTTGCAGAGCTGCCGATTGTACATTTTCTGAAAATCTAACTCAATTAGTCCGGGTTATATTTACCAGAGCGGGTTCTTTCTAAGCAGATGCTTATATGACTCACGAAGCCCATTCTATTCGTGACAAAGTGAAGGATCAAACTTTTCCTCTCGGGAATTCCCATCCCATGTAGTGCCAAATTAACGATAGTTTGTGACTACATTTAGTGGATCCGTGCAGAAAGATTCCAGGGTTTGGTGACAAATAAAATTGCATTGGTCGCTCCGTGAATATGCCCAGGTAATAGTGTTTAATCCTAAGACGTAAATATTTTCTTCTTCGGTGAATGAGGCACGAGGATTAGTTAACTGTCAGTGTATTAGCATATTTTCAAAGTAATTAAGGACTGAAAAGAGGACTTAAATGTCTGTTAATGTTTTGCCTGAGTTGGTAAATTGGGTGCAACGTGATATCAGGGTTAGATTTTCAGAAAATGTACAAGAGGCTGCAATTTGGACAATACTAGGTAAGTTCGAGTATATTCGGCATTGCATGGATTCTAGCGATCTGTTTGGTTAGGTTGAACTGTATTTTGAACTGTATTTTCGTCTTAAATTTGGGTTATTTGAGAGGATGGATGAAAAAAAATTGTACATTTTCTGGAGACTTGACCCATAAGATGTATATTTACCATTCTATATTGGTCATTCTCGTTCCCGGCCGCATTTGCAGTGGCGTCCCCCACATTATACCCACCCCTATTGTTGTTCTGAAAAGAAACAACACATATTAAGTTTTCTTCGATGGGAAGGAAATCCTATACATTCTATTTGTTCATAACAGTGACATATAAGCTTCATATACGATATGGATAATCGACGCTATTAAAATTCAATTAAGTTCACAATTCTATAAAATTCCAATTTAATTCATAACATGTAACAATTTCATTTAATTACCAAACATACTAGAATAATTAATCACATCTTAGGATAGATCCTGATGAAATCTGACATACAAATATTTAGCAACATTTTTATCGAAAATTGCAAGAATGTTTTCACCGATACCATAGCTTTTACAATGATCTATAAAAACCAAATGCATGATGGGGAAGATGGGGACATGTGTTATGGAAACAGGTAAAACACATGGATATTGACATCAGAGCATTGGTACCTATTCCATGCTGAACTTAACATGTTTTTATAGATTTTATCCAGTACCACTATCCCCATAATTCCATGCGAATCAAGATTCAAAATGGCGGCTATGCAAATCCCCTATTCGTTAGAAAAACTTCTCTAAACATCTGCTGCACATGTGTCATAGAATTGCAGAACAATTCCTAGCGTTACAAGAGAATAATAATATGATAGTGTAGTGGTATTGGTTTACTTCCTCTCCGAAGCACCAGCTGGAGCTACCACTGTGTGCTATTTCTCTGTGTCATATTACTGAGATTAGAAGTCACGCGTATTTCTATCTCCTATCTTTTACAAACAGCATTTTACAGTATTATTGTCTAACCTTAATGTATAAAGGACTGTGGCCTTAGTGCCCGTGTGGCTGTAAAGTATTTCAAATCTTTTATTGATTAGTACTGATGTTCATGTACTCCGAGACACCATGTGGTACTGTGTACCTGGATTGGTGTACAGGTCCGAGAACCAGCTTCGGACAGGTCATGCTTACCTCTTGAGTCTGAATAAACAGAGAACGGTGTAGGAAATCACTCTTTTGTTTTATTCTTTGCTAAAAGAACTGGGTTGTAGTGAAGAACACTACAATTGGTGCCGTGATCCAGTTTTAGCCTCAATTGGAAAGTTTTTGGTGGTTTTTCTTCGGAATAACCCTGTTGTCCCTTTATTGGGAATTGGAAGCCTTCCTCGGAAGTGCTATGGCGGACGGTATTGATGCCACTGCCCAGGCTGGTCCTGGGCTTGATAATGTTGCCCCTCCGAGGTTTCCAAACCCTGGAGGTATTACCTCTCCGAGGCTTCCGAGCCCGAGAGGCGCTGCTCCACTGAGGCCTCCGAGCCCGAAAGTCTTTGCTCCACCTAGGCTTCCTGATCCTAGAATTGGTATCCGACCAGCGAATCCTAGGCCTGGATTCTCGTTGGATAACCCCACCTGGGGACAATATAGAGGTGGCGATGCGAGCTTGTTGGATGCAGATCCTATGGATCTGGTTAATGAGATTCGAGCTTTGAAACTCAAAAATCAGAATTTGAAGGCTTCTTATTCTGATGAACAGACTCGTTGTCATGAGTTTGCAACTGAGATGAGGCAACTTGTGATTCAAAATCGCGAGTTGCATGATTGTTTGGACACTGTGTCTAAATCAGCGGCAGATACCACTAAAAATTTGATGATAGAAAATGAAAAGCTACGTAATGAAGTAGCTAGAGTGGATGATTTGTCGGCCGATTATAACAGAGTTCAGATGGCAAACCTCGGCTCGGATGTTGATAGTCAACGGGCTACTAGCATTACTAGTGAGGATCTCATTCCCCAGGTCCAAGGGATGTTTGATGCTGCACGTGCTGCGGTAGTAGGGGCGGAAAAGGCCGGAGAATCACAAGATGCTGGTGCGTCTTATGTGTTAGGAACTCCTAAACCTTTGGAGCCTGAAAAGAAGGTGACGATCCGAGACCCTGTACCTCGGATTCCAACCTCGTCTCCGCAGTCAGAAGGAGTGGGTTTGCTAAGCCATACCCCTCCTACGGGTTTAGCTGGTGCTGGCGCGCCTTCTAGTATTAAACGCCCTAAAGGGGAGAGTATTTATGCTAGGGGTAAGGTGTCCGACAGTACTTATACGGCTAAGCCAGGCGTGTGGACAGAAGGCCCTACCATGGCTGCTTCACAAACTCTAGTCAAATACACTAGAAAGCCTTTAAATATAAAGGACAGATCCTTGGTGCAAGGTTTGCACTATGAAGGATCGGATGATTGTGATTTGGATGTTTTTGAGTACACTCACTTCGAGGAGGTGGAAACAATCGGTCCTAAACCCCCAGTCATGAGATTGTGGGATGGGAAAGATCCTTGGAGAGTGTACTTGGGAGAAATGCAAGTTGTGGCTGAGGCGCACAACTGGTCTGAAGCTCAATTTCTAAGGCAACTTAGATGTGGGGCTAGAAAGCAACTAGCTGATATGGGTGGTCTACCTACGGGTATTACTCTCACTCAATTTGTAGCCCACATGGACGCAAATTTTGGAGATCACTCACGGGTGAAACGACAATCCGAGTTTTACTCTTGTCGTCAGACACCCAGGCAAACTAGCAGACAGTTTGCCAATGAAGTTGCTAGGCGGGGAAGGTATGCCTTTGGCACAGGTATTGATAATACCTTGAGAACCCTGTCGCTGAGAATATATCTGGGTGGCCTAAGTAACCAAGAGGAGGCTACCTGGGTACGTTTTAAGCAGCCCTTTGATCTGTTGGAAGCAGCTCACTACTCCGAGGTGTGGGAGAGTTGTACGTTGGAAACAAATTCTCTTGTTTCCATTCAGGCCGGTTCAGTGCAGCCAGCGTTGCCAGCACTTAGTAGCCTTCCAAGGGCTAGGATTAAGGCCGTCACTCAGGCTACAGATGTAGCTCAAGCTGAAAGCATTCCGGAGGACTCTGGGTCCGAGGAACTGCAGGAAGTTTTTGTGCAGGCAGTCCAGGCCTGGGGTGATGGTAGGAAGAAACCTTCCTCGGGTGCAACTGGTACTGATAAATCCAAGGCTCCTGGGCCTAGGAAATTTGTCAGAACCATGCCAAAGACGTGTCACTTGTGCGACCAAGACGGACATTTCTTGGCGAAATGCCCTAGGAAGTTGGAGTTGCTCGGACTCTTGAAGCAGGCTGAGGCCTCAATAGGCAAGCCGGCTTCGGGAAATGCCGACGGACCCTCATAAAGAGCGAGGTGGGGGTCGGGAATAAGTCGCTTTCAAGTACTGCAGTCCGAAGGGAGTCTGTGAGTAGCATAGGGACTGAGGGTCAGGCCCAGGCACTGGGAAGTATGTCGGACGCGCTCTCAGTAGAGCAAAGCCTTCAGAAAGCCAGAGATCGCGCATCGTTGCCGGACGGTAAAGCCTCTCCAGGGACTGAAGGTCCCCTGGAGGATTCAGATGTGAGATGGGGTCAGTCTGGATTTCATGCTGAGGAAGGTCAGATTTTACTGGTGGGAAATCAGATTCCTAGAACTTCTGCCCAGATTCAGAAAGTTTCCGTGCACTTGCATAAAACTTTGGAGATTCCAACTAATGAAATATTGGTTCGGGAGAGATGGTACGCCCCAGTAGGATTGGGTGGAGGTCATGGACATTTCTTGGTAGACCCAGGTGCTACAACTTCCCTGGTCACTAAGGGTTTCTATGATTCCCTTCCAAATGCACCACCTTTGGTTTCGGTACATATGGTGTGTTCAACTGGAACGGGTACACCTATATTCACTTATGGAAGTGTGCTTTGCCCCATGGTAATGGGTGGACGGACATACATGATTACATGTTTGGTCGTGAGTGGTCTTAAAGGACCCGAGGACGGCATTCTTGGAGCTGATTTTTATTGGGTCCATCGATGTAGTCTTGACTGGTCAGGATTGTTCTACTTAGAAAACCGAGGACATTCAGTGGAATGTAGGTTATGGAAAAGACCCCCTGAGTACAACGTGAAAGAATCCTCTGTGAACACTATAGATGTAAGTGAGAACGATGGGGAACGGGCGGTGAAACTTCGGAAAGCAGTTGTCATCCTCCCGAAATCCGTTACTCTTGCTGAATTAGATGTTTGCAGTGACTCAGACGCATCAACTGGTTTGATGTTCGAGCCAGACCAGGGATTGCTGAAGGACTATTCTTTGGGGAGCTTGAACACTTATGTGTCAGGTGACGGGAAACCGGCCTTGGTAGCCTTTTGCAATCCGTCCGAAAACCCGGTGAGGTTGAAGAAGGGTATGGTGGTAGGGAAAGTGAATAAAGTGACTTTATTGACACCACATTCAGATGATCCCGAACAGGAGGAGGATCCGAGGATCCGTGAGGCGATAATTAACTCTATTCAGGTGTTGGAGTCCCCAATTGCTGATGATGATTTGATTTGTCCCGAGATTCCTGTACCACCAAGTCCAGTATGTCCGCTGACTAAGTTGATAGGTGATTCACACCTAACTGAGGCCCGAGATAAAGAAAAAGCTCTGACACTTCTGCAGGATTTTGAGACTTGTTTTTCCTTGCCAGGGAATAAACTCGGATGCACACATAAGGTTCGTCATGTGATAAACACAGGGGATGCTAATCCGATTAAGCTCCCTTATAGACGAATACCTGTGTTCAAACGAGACAAGGCTGAAGAAGAGATCTGGAAGATGTACAGAGAAGGTAGAATCGAACATAGCAGTAGCCCTTGGGGAGCACCTATTGTTATGGTCGCAAAAAAAGATGGCACTCAGAGGTTTTGTGTCGACTATCGTCAGCTGAATTCTGTGACGATTAAGGACAGCTTTCCACTCCCATGGATCGATGAGTGTTTAGAGGCATTGGGTGGCAACCAATGGTTCTGTACTCTTGATCTGGAAAGTGGGTATTGGCAGGTTGCTATGGACGAGGACAGCAAAGAGAAAACTGCTTTCTTGTCTAGCGTGGGATTATTTCAGTTCAAAGTGATGAGCTTTGGATTGTGTAATGCCCCTGCCACATTCCAGCGTATGATGGACCAGATGTTGGATGGTCTCCGCTGGAAGTCGTGCTTGGTATACTTGGACGATGTGGTGGTTTTCGGAAAAACTTTTGATGAGTGTCTGAATAACCTCCGATTAGTCCTGGAAAGAATCCGAGAGTATGGCCTTAAGCTTAAGCCCAAGAAGTGTGAACTTTTCCGCCGACATGTGGAATACTTGGGCAGGATTGTGTCCAATGAAGGAATCTGTGCTAACCCAGAGAAGGTGCAAAAAGTCCGAGATTGGCCAATCCCGAAAAACGCAAAGGAGATTCGGCAATTCCTAGGTTTTGCTTCCTATTATCGGGAGTTTCAGCCGGATTTTGGTTCTATCGTAATTCCTTTGCAGAAGGTGGTGACCGAGGCAGGAAGGGAGAAGCGCTATACTAAACCTATAGTGTGGAACTCTGACTGTGATAAAGCTTTCTCAAAGGTGAAAGATTTACTGACTACTGCACCAGTGTTGGGTTATCCGAGAACAAAAGGGAATTTTATTCTTGATACTGATGCCAGTGGTTTTGGCATGGCCGGAATCCTGTCGCAGATACAGGATGGGAAGGAAGTAGTTCTTGGATATGCTAGCAATGGTTTCACTCGCCCGCAGAGGAACTATTGTGCTACTAAACGGGAGCTGCTCGCAGTACTTACGTATCTGAATAAATTCCGACATTATCTGCTTGGTAATAGGAATTTTTGTGTCAGAACAGACCATGCCTCTTTGAGATGGTTGCTGAATTTTAGAGATCCTACTGACATGCTCGCCCGATGGCTAACTACCATCCAGGAGTATGGGTTAGATCAGTCTATGATTTTGCATCGTGCAGGGAAAAAGCATGAAAATGCTGACGCCCTTTCGAGGTTGCCCACTAGGAAATGTGCTAGGCTAGATTGTCCGGATTGTGGGTCTCATGATGCTGTCATTGCAGAAATAGATGCACAGCAGATTGTTTCCCTCGGAGCTTTAGAAAATACCATTCAGAAAGCACAACAAGACGACCCAATCATTTCTCGGGTGATTGCATTGGTTAATGGAACGGAATCTGTTCCTAGCAAAGAAAATCTTGCTGGTGAATGTGATGAGTTCAGGAACTATGTACATCACCTAGGGAGTCTGTCAATGGTAGATGGTATTCTGTGTCTGGAATGGACCAGACGGGGTACCAAGAAGTTGTACGTTCGGAAGGTGATTCCTACATCATTGAGGAGTGAGATATTTGCAGGCTTGCATGGTCGGAAGACCTCAGGTCATTTTGGTGTATTTAAGGTGTCCTGGTCGGCCAAGATGAAGTATTATTGGCCCGGGATGAAATACGACCTGACTAGGTGGATTAAGGCTTGTCCTGAATGTGCAATGCGAAAGACCCGAGGAGGGGGAGGAATCTCTCTTCTCAAGAAGGAGAAACATGGTGAGAGGTGGAACCGGATATCTTTGGATATTCTAGGGCCGTTTCGGGCGACCCCTAGAGGAAACAATTATGTCATGGTAGTAGCAGATCATTTTTCTAAGTGGTCTGAAGCCTATCCCATGCCAGATCACACAGCTGAGCGTTGTGCTGAGGTGCTCTTTAAAGAGTGGATTTTGCGGTTTGGCTGCCCTGTTTCTTTGCAAACTGATGGCGCACCCGAATTCCGTTCTGCACTAGTAAAGAGTTTGCTGGAGATGTTGGGGATTGAGAAATTAATCACCCTTCCCTACAGACCCCAATCAAATGGCCAATCAGAGAGATTTAATCGCGTCCTTGTGGAACAGCTCTCCTGCTTGACTGACTACGATGGCGATGATTGGGATTTGTTGGTTCCCTGTATTGCTCATGCGTACAGAGGGACGGTACAGGCCAGTACCTTGTGCACTCCGAATGCAGTTGTATTTGGAACTGAACTGGTGACTCCATTGGACATTGTTCATGGTGTGTCACCTGGTGGTTTGGATTTTCCCTGTAGGGTTGCTTTTGTTGAAAATCTCAAGCAATGGATGAGGAAGGGTCACCAATTCGTTAGAAAGAACCTCGGAGTTTCTGCTGTTCATCAGAAAAGAGATTTTGACAAACGAAGTAATCCGAAATCATTTAAGGTGGGAGACATTGTTTACCGATTTTGTCCTCCCAAGGCCGGTAAGAAGGTTGGTCCAAAATGGGACGGCCCTTACAAGGTCAGACGGTTCATAGGGGGTACCACTTATGAACTAGAGACATCCGAAGGTCTTTTGAGATATCATGTTGATTATCTCAAGGCTGCTTTTGACGAAAATGGTCCGAGGCAAGTCATTAACTTGCATCGGGCTGATGAATTTCGTAAGCAAGAGAAAGCAGGCCGTGATATTTTGAGACTGAAAGATGGTAAGGTCCTGGCTGGGAAAGAATGCCCAGTGCAGAAGGAAAGAGACAAGGTTACCATAGGTGTGAAGCCTAGAGGTAGACCAAAGGGTATAGCTTGTAAGAAAAAGAAAAATGCTAAGCGCCCAGCTGTTCCTCCAATTATTGATTCCCCTATTGCGAGGCGAAAACCTGGCAGGCCAAAGAAATTACCAGCTCAGGCTGATAATGTTGTCCTGCCTGTAGGCAAGAGGGGGCCAGGTAGACCAAAAGGTGTGTCAGTTGTTGCTGCTACACCCCAGGTACCTGACCCTGTGAAAAGGAAACCTGGCCGTCCTAAGAAATTAGTTGTTAAGACAATTTCGGACGATTCAGGCCCTGGAAAGAAGAGGGGGAGGGGGTTGAGGAAAATTCCTCAGGCTGGTAAAAACCCTATTCCAACTGCTACACGAACTTTGCGTTCTCGCACTGTTCAAGTTCGAGTGTAAGATGGACCCGAATTGGTATCATTGAGGGAAATTTTCGAGCTGGTTTGCCTCAAACACAATAAAAGTACACAACGAGAAGTCGAGGAGTGGAAGACCGAATTTATCCACTCTGAAGCCCATTCGACAATATAGATTTA
Source organism: Sthenelais limicola (assembly GCA_942159475.1). NCBI lineage: Eukaryota > Metazoa > Annelida > Polychaeta > Phyllodocida > Sigalionidae > Sthenelais > Sthenelais limicola. The sequence continues at coordinate 82,443 of OW804102.1, read as the reverse complement.
TTTCTATTATTGCCCGAGAGGACGATCTGAGATTTTGGAAACATCTGATTTGACTGCGAGGAGTGCTCGTATCTAGGTTGGCCTGTTTTAAGTTATGGTAACTTGGGGCCAGCTGGAGGGTCAGAATCTATTTAGAAAGTAAATAGAGTGTTGCACAAAAGCCTGGTACGATGATCACTTGAATCTAAAATTAGCTAGCTCTGTACATGTCTCATACAGAGGATCAGAACAGCCGGTCAAGCATGATCCGAGCTGTAGTAGGCTCCGATACCAAACTGGTTTCTAGTCACCAGCGGAGCGCGGGAACTCGGGTGGCGCTGCACGCAGCGGTGGCGTGCTTACACACTAGCTGTCTCATCGGGTAGACACCGCGTGTTGCACCCTTTTCACTTGACTTCCTGACTCGAGAGAGAACGGTCATACAACGAGAAAGAAAACTCTAGAGTAAGTTCCCTTGATCCCAGAACTGCTTGAAAAGTCTATTGAAATGTGAATACCGTTCTAACTTAAGGTTGTGGGAAGCATGAGCCCTGCATTTATTGTAGTTTTTCTATAAAACATAGTTGAAGGTGGGCTAGGCCTCCGGTATGTGAAATGCAACGGCCATGACGGCTAGACAAGCAGAGTGCTGTTATGAGTCGGAATGCACCTCTGTATAAGCCTTTCTCAACCTGTGTGTACCTAAACGTACCGTGGGGAGTTTTGCTATGGGTATAAGCCACACCTTGACGAAGGTTGGTAAGAATGTTATGTTCGTAATACCTGTGACAGAGCTTCTTGGTCGGTTCGGGAGCTCGTTCGGGTGCCGCACCTCCCTGTATAGGCGTAGCACTACAGGCTGGTCCGGTGTCCGAGAATTCTCGGGCTACACCAGTAGCTTCTCGGATACTCTTTTCTGGACATTGTGATTTATAATGTGGATTTTTATTGCAGTTGCCAGCTTGTAGAAGATGTCTGAGGACGAACAACGCGAATCCGAGCCGCAGCTCGGACTGTCCGACTCGGAGGGTGAGGCGGTTTCGGACCAGGTGGCCGCTGAGGTCCTGCAAGGTGCAGAGGACCTGATTGGATTGTCCAAAGAGGACAAGCCCAGTAGTCCGGGGGTAACCTCGGAAGAAGAGATGGACTTTGAGGAAGTCCCGGACGAGGCACTGTCCGAGGCTGAGGCTTCGGGTACCCCTGCCAAAGTTCCTCCACCGCCCCCTCCACCAGAGGTGAAGGAAGTTCTTCCTCGTAGGAGGTCTCCTCGGAAGGCTGTTAGCCCGGGGAAGTTGTCTCCACGAGATCGGACTGCTGCCTCCCTCTCTCCAAGGGGTGTACCCACCACTCGCTCCTTTTCCCTTTCTCCTGCCCGGAGTTCCAGGTCGCAGGAAAGAGGAAGAACTCGGGAGAAACGTTCTTCTCAATCCGAGAAGAGCACCTCCGAGATCAGGGCCGCTAGCTGCAAACCTAGCTTGCCCTCTGTTGAACCTAGTAAGGCGGTTGTCTCCAGACGACCTTCCACTACTAGGTATGATTCCAGTGGTAGAATGCCTCCACCTTCTTCTTCCCTCAAAAAGATTCCGAGGAGAACGAAGAAAGCTACCAAGAGCCATGTGCACAGAGCTGAAGCCCGCAGGATCCAGCTATCAGGCCGTGGCTCACTGGATACCCTTCGGCTGGAACTAGATAGAGTGTCCGAGATTGCTCCCCTGGACCCATCTAAAGATCCGAAGGAAGGTGAGATTCCCCTAGCAGAGGAATCTGACGATGAGGACACTGAGTTCTCGGGCGATCTCATGTCAGCTTATGAGACCGAGGTCTGGCCCAAGCTCTGCCAGAAGAAGGACATGACCGTGGGAAACCACACAAAGCTGAAGGGTGTGTCCAAGCTTTGGCAGGCTGGCTGGAGGTGCCCCTTCCTGGTATGTCGCCATGTAGGCATCAATGCTACTGGCATCAGATCCTACCGGACCAGGGAGCGGTTCTTCCGCCACCTCTGTGAGGAACACGCGCCTCTCATCCAAGTTTGGAAGTGTCCTTACAAGAACTGCACTCAGGCTTGTGACAGACGCGGTGAGTTGATTCCTCACCTCATGACTGGTGGAGAAACTCTCCACAACCAGTCTAGAAAGGATTCTGTTTCTAAGGCGGGCAGAGCTGAGTCCGAGATTAGGTCCAACTCATCTTTTTTGCGGATGGTTTACCTATCGGGCCAGCATATGTCAGCCATGAGGCGAAACACGAACGGTCGCCCGGATTCCCGTGACCAGAAGGGAACTGCTCCTTCTACCTCGAAGGAGACAAGCAGTTCCCAGAAAACGCAGAGTCGGAAACGCCCTGCGTCGGATAGTCATACTCCCTCACCAGCCTCCAAGCGTCAGTCCAAGAAGGCTAGGATTTGGGAGGATGAACTCGTTGGTCAGCTACCCGAAGACACTAAGACCTTAGTAGCTGCCCAGGAGGCCATCATTAAGAAGGCCCTGAAGGACCTGACGGCTGCCTCCGAGACTGTGAACAAGCAGGTGTTGGCCTCCATGGCTTCCCTGTCTGTTCCTCTGAGGCAAGTGGAGCTTGTGAAGCGTCAGGTCGCTGAATCTGCTCGTCTGCAGGAGCTGACGAAGACGCAGGAGCAGCTGATTAAACAGCTCCGAAAGGAGGGTGAGTCGAAGGATAAACGTATCCGAGACTTGATCGAGGCGAATGCTGTTCTCCAAGGCCTGCTGGACGACTCGGATAGAAGCGAGGGTTGTCCTTCCGAGGGCTCTAGCCATCAGCAGTCGACGTCCTCGTCCCGGCAGCAGCATCAGTCTGATGTTGGCTCTACTCCGATGCCTACTACCCCTTCTTCTGGCTCGCTGACGGTGGGCGGTGCTCCTTTGGAGATTGATCCCGCCCAAGCCATGATGTTAGCTGATCTCCTTAACAGAATGGCCCAAGCTCCTGCAACCCAAGCTGTGCCCCCGACACAGGCTGTGACGTCACCTGAGGACGCTATGGATGGCGCTGGCCGTCGTCTTTTCGAGGAGGAACCCGAGAATGCACTACCCGACAAGCCATCAATGCCCATGGACTTCGATTCCTAGTGTGCCTGCGGACATGGTTTAAACTGTGAGGGTTACCTGTATATACGAACACTTTTTCAATTCCTCCCTCGGACCTTTTCAGATTTTTCCGAATAGGAATGTTTCTCAGCAGAGAATTTATTTTTCTACATTGTATATACCTCGTTATGTCATACTGTGTCTTGAGGTTTCAGATTTTTATATTTTTCTACTCTTGTGATTTTTGATGTGTTGTTGGACAGAAGGTCTGCTGCACTTTACCTTTCTATACGAAATAAGGTTTTCTACAAGAGTTTAATATATATTTTATAACTTCGGATTTGTTCTCATATATAGATAGGACACCATATGCTCCTACTTGTACACTGCCTTTAACTTCGGACATGTTTTCGTATGTAGTGAGGACTCTATAAGCTCCTTTTTGTACGATTCTTAACGTTTCCGATATGTTTTGTATGTAGAGAGGTCACTATATGCACCTATCTGTAACTGTATTTTATTATTTCCGAAGTTCGGATGTTTGTACTTTTATCAGTTTTTACCATTGAAACTGCTATCTTTATTACCCTTTTTGAAATTTTTCTCCTGTTCGGATTTTTCAATTTTGTTAAAAATCCTAAAAAAGGGAAAGGGGTATTGTAGTGGTATTGGTTTACTTCCTCTCCGAAGCACCAGCTGGAGCTACCACTGTGTGCTATTTCTCTGTGTCATATTACTGAGATTAGAAGTCACGCGTATTTCTATCTCCTATCTTTTACAAACAGCATTTTACAGTATTATTGTCTAACCTTAATGTATAAAGGACTGTGGCCTTAGTGCCCGTGTGGCTGTAAAGTATTTCAAATCTTTTATTGATTAGTACTGATGTTCATGTACTCCGAGACACCATGTGGTACTGTGTACCTGGATTGGTGTACAGGTCCGAGAACCAGCTTCGGACAGGTCATGCTTACCTCTTGAGTCTGAATAAACAGAGAACGGTGTAGGAAATCACTCTTTTGTTTTATTCTTTGCTAAAAGAACTGGGTTGTAGTGAAGAACACTACAATAGAATAATTAACCCACCTGTGAGTCAAAAACGCGGTTTGCGTTTTTGCGGTTGGCCGATCGCTCATTGAGGCGATTGTTCGAACCGCGCGGGTTGTGGAGATATATGTCAGCCGTCGCCAAGGTGACAACTGCTACAAGGATGAAGACCCGCTCCATCCTGCACAAATAGACAATATTTACCACAATGAAATACTGCTATACAGTGGGTCAGATTCTCAGAAAATGTACAATTGGCAGCGGTACACATTTAGTAAATTCTGCTAAATAAGGCTGCAATTTGGTCAATATAAATCAATGCAATGCCGAATATACTCGAATTGGCATTGTATTGATTCTAGCAATGTTTGGTTAGGTTGAACTGTATTTTGAACTTTATTTTCTTCTGAAATTTGGGTTATTTTAGAGGATAGGTAACATTTAATTGTACATTTTTGTAAGCATAACTGACTCGTTCTAGTTTATGTTGAAGAGTGGTTTATTGAGTAGTTCCCGCTAGGGGAAGAAGAGGAGTGACTCATGAGTCACTCCAGGTGGAGCCACTGTTACACTAGGCTTCTCTACATCTCTCCTCTCCGATGATGATGGAACATTTGACATCGAGATAACATAGTGTATGTAAGTTTTGAGATTTCTAAATTTTATGTTTAGGAGTTGGGCTTAACTTTATATCTCCTCTATTAACCTTTTTGGTTCACTCTTGACTCTTGACGAGGTTCTCCTTTCTGGAGTGTTCTGTGCGTTTTCTACAACTACTTCTGGTTCATTTACAGTTTTTTCCTCTACTGTTATTTCTCTTGGTCTACTGTTTGCTTCTGTTACATTTTCCTTTATTCTGCTTTCTGTTCTACTTTCTGTCGTGACACATTTTTCTCCTGCTTTCTCTTCTATTTTTAATAGGTCAGACCTGTTTCGTCTATACTCTCTGCCGTTAGTCATTACTACAATGTATGACCTCGGTGCTACCATACCTTTTACTGTCGCTTTATTTGACCATACTTTTTTATCATCAATTACTCTGACAGTGTCACCTGGGGCTAATTCTGGTAGTGCCCTTGTGTTTTGATTATAACTCTCAATCTTGTTTTTGTCATAGAAGCTTTCATTTTCAATGTCACCCTTTTTAATCTGAAGGTATCCTAATTGGTTTCTGATCTTTCTACCAAATAACATTTCTGACGGGCTTTTGCTGTTTTCTCTGATTGCGGTTCTGTAGCTCAGTAGAGCCAAGTACACATCTTGACCTGCTTCTGTCACTTTATTTAGTAAACCTTTCACAATCCCTACTCCCCTTTCGCTCTTGCCATTTGATCTGGGAAAATAAGGGCTGCTGGTTTTGTGTGTTATACCCCATCGTTTCATAAATTTGGCAAACTCTACTGAGCTATACGGGGGACCGTTGTCACTTACTAACGTCTTTGGAATGCCGTATCTCGCAAATACGCCTTTTAGCCCTGTGGCTACACTTTCAGCTGTTGTATCCGACATTGATATTACCTCTGGAAAATTAGAATAGTAGTCTATGACAATCATGTATGTCGCACCCCTCCAGAAAAATAAGTCACAACCTACCATGTCCCATGGTCCTGCCTCTTCTTTCTCAGGATCTACATGGTATGGTTCTTTTCTTTGGGCTGGCCTGTACTTTGCGCATGCCTCACAATTCGAACATATGTCATCTATGTCACTGTTGATATTTGGCCAAAACACATACTCTCGAGCTGTTCGTTTTTGCTTTTCAGCTCCTAAATGTCCCTTGTGCAATACATTTAGTATCGCCTTTCTTAGATTTACTGGTATTACAACTCTGGAGCCCCTTAGTATTATACCGTTTACTACTGCAAGTTCTTCCTTGAATGTTTGATAAGCTGGGCATTGACCGTTTTGCCACCCGTCCACTATACATTTTTTTAGTTTGCTCAGAACTGGGTCACTCTCTGTTCCCTCCCTTATTTCATCTAGTTTTTGGTTTGAAATTGGGAGTGTTTGATATACCATGTTTACCTGAGCTGTGTACAGCTCTTCTTCTAACCTTTGGCTATCTGCCTCTTCTTTTTTTAATACATTTGATCGCGATAGTGTATCTGCGATATACAGGTATTTTCCTGGCAACCACTCTACTGTGGTCCTGTATCTTTGTAACTTGATCATCATTCGTTGTAACCTAGGTGAGAGGTCGTTCAATGGTTTTTTTAATAAAGCTAACAAAGGTTTGTGGTTGGTTTCTAGTATAACCTCTCGACCATATACATAGTAATGAAATTTCGTACAACCAAATATTAACGAGAGACATTCCTTCTCGATCTGTGCGTAACGTGTTTCAGTTTCTGTCATACTTCTGGATGCATATGCAATTGGCTGCCACTGTTCCCCCCTTTTTTGTAGGAGGACCGCCCCTAAACCATTTTTGCTTGCATCTGTGGACACTTTTAGTGGACAGCTTGGGTCATAGAATGTTAAAACCGGTCTCGTTGACAGTACCTCTTTAATTTCTTTCCATTCTTTTTCATGTTCGTGTGACCACTGAAAAACCGTTTTGGACGATAGTAGTTTTCTTAAGTTAACACATCTACTTGACAGGTTTGGTACATATCTCCCCACATAGTTAATCATACCTAACACTCGTTGGATGTCCTCTCTACAGGTTGGTGTTTGTAAATCATTTATCGCCTGTACCTTTTCTTGATATGGTCGTACTCTGTTCTTGTCTAACACCTCTCCTAGGAACTCTATCTGTCTCTTTTTTATGGCACATTTCTTCCAGTTCACAAACATGTTATTGGATTTTATCTTTGCTGTTACTTGTTTTAGTCTCTGGTCGTGTTCCTCTTCTCTGGTGCCCCATATTACAATATCATCGATGTACACTCTGCACCCTGGTATGGTGCTAAACACTTCCTCCATTGTGCGGTGGAAAACCTCAGGCGCACTGGCCAGGCCATATGGCATTTGGTTGAAGGTGTAACGCCCAAATGGAGTGGCAAATGTGGTGAGATTCTGGGATTCCTCCGTCACTGGCATTTGCCAGAAGGCTGATGAGAGGTCTAGTTTTGAAAAGAAAATGGAACCGTTCATATCAGCAAATATGTCTTCTTTCGTTGGAAGTTGGTGGTGGGACCTCATAATCACTTTATTTAACTCTCTAGTGTCAAGACAAACACGAATGTCCCCCCCCCCCCCCCCCCGGTTTCTTTGCGATCACTTTTTCGCTGACCCACGCAGTTGGCTCCAGTTGTTGTCTTATTACTCCCATTCTCTCCATTCTGTTTAGTTCTTGCCTTAGTGGCTCGCGTAGTGCCACGGGAACCCTGCGTGCCTGCCTAATAACTGGCGTGGCCCCTTCTTGAATTTGTATGTTATATTTGTAAGGCAGTTCTGATTCACTTACTGTCTGTTTGTCCTCCTGGTTGGCCATTCTGATCCTCTTTACCAGGCGCTCGCACTCATCAGTGCCTAGTACCGACATGCCCCGTTCTGCCACTATGAACCTGACTGTGTGCTTGGTTCCGTGCAAGTTGACATCAATCGTGCACGCTCCTGTGACCGTGATGGGATTTTCATTATAATCAGTGAGCCTCACATTGACTCGTCTCAGGTGAGGTCTTGGGCGTAGGGCTAGATATTCTCCTTTGCTTAGTATGCTTGCCACCACTCCTGTATCTAGCTTGAAAGGGACTGTAATATCGCCCATTGTTATGCATTCAACCCATTTACTGTCTTTTCCTAACTTCACTTCACTTACTTGAACCGTCGCTATGAAGAACTCCTGTGGGCCTTCAGCCTGTTCTTCCTGTGTATGTATATAGTTCACCTTAAAGCAAGACCTAGTAAAGTGTGTTCTTTTATGACATTTCTCACATGTTGCCTTCCAGGCAGGGCAATTTCTCCAGATGTGCTTCTTCCCACACCGTTTGCAGTCGTATTTTTTCACTTCCTGTGAACCCGTACCGGACTGGCGTGGTCCCTGGCCACTTCCTGTTGCGGCTGCGCTGTCACGGTCTTTATGCTCTCCTGCCCTGATGGCTGCTATCACTTGTACGTTGGCTATGGCCTCCGACTCGACCGGGTTGATCACTCGCATTTGCGTGCCCGCTGCCTCTGATGCTCTAACACTGTTCATTGCTGAATCCAGCGTTAGCTTTGAGTCTTTCAACAGTTTCTCTGTCATCCTTCTGTCTTTTAGACCCATTACAATCCGGTCTTGCAATATTGTCTCCGTTAAATCCCCGTACTCACACGTGTCCACTAACAATCTCAAGTCACGCGCATATGTATCGAAGTCCTCTCCTTCTTGTTGCGTGCGGGAGTGGAAAACAAATCTTTCGAACACCAAGTTCTTCTCAGGTTCACAGTACTCATCAAACTTTTTGATCACATGAGCATAGTTCTCTTTGTCCTCCGCTGATTTTTTGTTAACTCCAGTGCCCGACTCTGGCTTCCACTTGAAGGCCTGATACTGGTCGAACACCTCGTCACCCGCCACGCTGAGGAAGATGGCTACTGCACGTGGCCCTTCCGTCTCGTGTTTAACTCCGATTACTAAGAGATATAGCCTCATCTTCTCCTTGAATTTTCTCCACCTGGCCGACAGGTTGCCTCCTTTCATCCGGAGTACCTCCGGCGACTTTATCTGTTGATTCATGCTGTATTTCCTTAGTTTTCACCCTGGTACCATGTACCGTTACACTAGGCTTCTCTACAATTTTCAGAAAATCTGACCCATTAAGACCGAGAGCTCATGCAAACTATTAGTGCTGCAGCAAGGGGGGCAAAAAATGGAGGTCAGCTCGCATGAAATAATAACACCACCATATTATACCAAATTGAAGCTAAGACCCTTCCCGATTAAGATCTGATATTGAAATCTGGTGATTTGGTGTGGTTTTGGAGATATCTGCCTGTATTTGAGGTTACCTTGGAAACCAATATTTCTTGTAAACAATGATGATTTCTCAAAAGATGAAAATGCATATAGGTATTTAACTAAATAAAGGTGAAGAATTGTCATACACTCATGCAATTTTCTGAAAAGGTACTATTTTCAACATTCTTTTAGATGGATATATGCATGAATTTGGGAATGGAATGTTTTAGCGGCCATCTTGGATTTCATATTCAATGCTTTTAGCACCACAAAATGGCTATATCTTTTTCAACATCTTTTATAAAAACAGTTTCAAATCTGATTGTGTGGTTTTCTTTGATTGGAGATTAAGTATAAGAAGTGTTTTTTCCTTACTATGTTACTTTCTTATAATATTGAAAGTTTGGTAGCTCTCTGACAATTCAAAATGGATGCTTCTTGACACAACAAATGCCTGTATAATTGTCCAATTACAGCCACAGGCCCAAAAAGGTATATTTGTATTAAATATCAATATTGTCAGATGTATATGAATGTATTTGGTTAAATATAAGTAATACATTATCATATATACACATATTTATTTTTCAGGACAGATACTTTTTTTGAAACTCAAAAATGCATATATGAGTAATTTTCTAAAATGGAATGTTTTGGCGGCCATCTTGGATTTCAATTTTTATACCACAAACACCATGAAATGACTATATTCTTATCAATTATTTTGATATAAACACCATTTAAAATGTGGTTCTATAGTTATCTGGGGCAAGATATCTCGGTTATCTGGGGCAAGAAATCTCTAGGAATATGTTTTATGTGGATTTTTTTGGTTTCTTTATTATTTGGAATGTTTTGGTAATTCAAAATGAATGTCATTGAACACAGCAAATAGCCATACCATTGTCAAACATAGCTATAGACTTTGAATTTGAACTCGATTTCTCTCAGATATCAAGATTTTCTCACAGAATTATATATAAGAAATAGCTAAATATAAGTGAGGAATTTGAGGAACACACATCAAATTCTCAGAGCAGATACTATTTTTGATACTCTTCTGGTGCATATAGTGTGATGTTCAAAATGGAATGTTTTGGGCGCCATCTTGGATTTTGATATCAAAACCACTTAAATCATAACGTGCCTATTAAACTGATCAATTTTGGTGATAGAAACACCATTTAAAATCTTATTGTATGGCATTCTGGGGTGGGGAATCCTAAGGAATATGTTTTTTTGGCAATATTTGTTTCCTTTTTTTGATTTGGAATGTTTGATGATAAAAAAATTGATGCTGTTCAACATAATGCAATGCAAACAACTGCATCTTTGTTGAAATCAGCCACTGGCTGGGTTTAAATTTGTGTAGTTTCCTCAAATATCAAGCCTTTCACACGTGTTTATATAAATCAATTAAGCTAGTCAGAAATTACCATGCACCATCAAATTTTCAGAAGACATACTATTTTGTATGTTCTTCTAAGCACATGTATAATTATGTCATGTTCTAAATGGAATGTTTTGGTGGCCATTTTGTATTTCACTATATAAATCCCATTTCCATAATTAAGTGACTATATCATCATCAATTTTAGAAACACCATTTAAATACAATTGTATTTTTATCTGGTGTCATGATATTAATGGAATATGTTTTTATTGACTATTATGTTTACTTCAAATTATTTTCATGTTTGACAATTCAAACTAGTTGCTGTTGCCATCTTTGTTTAACAGTATACAGTCATGGCCATAGCAATATATAATTCATGTTGATGCTTTGACTTATATCAAGAATGAACCCCAAAACATCAAAATTGTATCTGTCATTTTAATATGTTCGGTTTGGTCACCATATCGGTAAAGGAAAGACATAAAAATATTCATTGTTAGAAAACAAAGATGAAAGAATTCAGGCCCGTTTTTTTCTCTCTCCGTTCTGACAAGGCTGACTTAAGTTTGAGGTTAAGAGTAAAAGAAACGGTAAAATATGGAAGATTATCACTGCAATGAATCTGTATAGTGGTGGACATGTGGTTAGACAGATCATTACACAATCTTAAGACTTATAAAACAACAAAGCAGCTTCTCCCGAGTTTCCATGGAGTTCCTTACTCAATCACATATCCCAGTAGGTATATGGACAATGAGAGGCAACATGCCCTGCCAGTCGGTCATAATTACAAGCCTGTCAACTACTGTACCATGTATAGCACCTATATCTGCCTATCCTCCATTATCATGAAGTGATTCCACTCACACCATGCTTGTATATGGTATGTATATGGTCTAAATATTCTCATATATTCAGTTGACAGATGGTGCCACCAACGGGCCAGTTCTACCTGCTCTCATTGACTTTGGTCAGTCTCCTGCCAGCCACCAAACTGAATACTCAGCCAGTTTCTTTTGGGGGTTTTTGCAGTTGGTTATTATTGGATTATTGAAATCCTGGCCTGCAACGGGTGCAAAAGGCTCCACACCAAACCTTGTGGTAAAACTGTTTGCATGTATACTAAAAAGGCTAATCATATTGTAAGGATAATCAAATTGACCCAAGGGAGTATCTGCACCACTTAGACTAAGTCCCTGATGATGATTGTGAGGAAGGAAAGTATTTTCCTGTCATCAGGGAGAGGAGCTATCCCAATGGTCACTGCCAATGATCTACTGACTGCTCCCTTCACAGATGTGCTGTCACAAATCATCGCAGCTCTGGATCCTGCCCTTAAAGCCAAGACTTTGGGTAATATTTTTCGCCTAGAGTATTACGTCCAGAATATTGACAAGGTAACTCCAGATAAGAACATGGATCATTCCAAGTTGAACCATTGTGACCTCTGGTATGGCCAGACTTGTGTGCTCCTGAAGGCTATGTTGAAGCGTGGTGAGGATATATCTGGCTACATCAATCACATGGTTTATGTTGCCAGGCATGCCGATCTAAATATGTACAAAGACAGTGCCTTGGTCTTGTACGATTGTGAGGTTGTATCACATGTTATTGACAGCGACCTGTCTGAGTTTGTGTCAGCCGATCACAAGGCCCAAACCATGGCTCTTCATGCCGTGGCTATGGCCACACCCCCTTCATCTGTTAATTCTACGGAGGATAAGAAAAGAAGTCCAAAAAGCCTCCTAAGGCTGCTGTGCCAGTGGATTTCCAGGAGAGTATTTGTTACTACTACAATAATAAGGAGTGTAACGGTAAATGCTCTCATAGCCATGTGTGTAGACTGTGCAACAAGGAACATAAAGCTTTGGCTTGTCCTACCCACAAGGCAGAATGACTATATGCAAATGAGCTTGACCTGGAAATGACCTTTCAACCTTTGTCTATTGTCCTTGACCCTGAGCCTTCTACATTGGTACTTCTTGTTGTGTAATTTTTCTCATCTACCTCCTACTTTCCATCGCTGCTGCCCATAGCCATACCTATCAGTGGCAAGCCTTAGGCATTTCGGCCACCCTTCCAGGTGACCAGATTTCAAAATATCATTCATAATCATAGCGAAGGGCAGACAGGTTAACACTTTCATGCTATCAGAACTCACCCCGGTCATTTGCTCCGGCCAACCGGGCAGTTGATTTGAAGCAGGTTCGTGGAGTGGGAAGAGATACTGGTATATCGGGTCGTTAAGGATTAGGAAATAAACCCAGAGTTTTTGTAGTCTTATTTATTCTTCACAAGCTTTCGGGAAACACTCCGTTCATCAGGTGTTAGTTATTAGGCAAACAAGTTGAGGTTAAGTGCAAAAATATGGAGTGGTAATACATAGCTGGCCGCACAGGTTCTGTTTGATACTCGGGTGATCTATGTAAGTTATCCAACTGGATCAGCTTACCATCCAACCTGAAGGCTAGCTTCAGTAATTCAACATTCCATCTGAGAATCCCTTCACTTGTTCGTAGCTCATAGGTAGTCCCTTGCACATGCCGTATGACTTAAAAAGGACCATCCCACTCTAGGCCATATTTCATAGGGGTGGCATATCTCCATACAATATCAGCTTTTGAAGTAGCAAATTTGATACACAGCTGAATGTTCCAGCTGCTCTCTCACAAACCTGAATGACTGAATTTCCTCCACAAAAACACTTTGGCAAGAAAAATCTCCTGTTTCTGTTCCATAGACAGTTAATTCTGTACTGAACACCACTAGATTTGGCATATAGTGTGCATTGCTCCCCTATAGGCATGTGCAATACATGGCACCAACAAATCCCAGTTGATATCTTCATATTCAGTTAGACAAGATAACAACTCCACCAGAACTGGGTTCCAGCATTCAACTTGCCCATTTCCGTGTTGCTTGCGTGTGGCAAAGTCCTGAGTTTTCAATGTCTAACAAGAGGAAAAGCTCCTTCAATGAAGCTGACCAGAATTTGTGTGCTCCATCTGTCTGTAGAGAGACATAAGACACCACAAGTGACTCTTGCAAGAAGCGCAAATTTCACAGCCTCTAACCCAATCCACTATATCAATCTTAATCCAAGGCCAGCCGAATTTCGGCCTCACAGCCTGATAAGTCTTGAATTCACTGAAGTGTACTGCAAGTTTATTCCTGTGCAAAGTGCAGAAAAGCACCCTGCTAAGAGTCATTGGGACTGCCACCCAGATTTAGTTTACCCGGTTTCACTCACCTAATCCATACATAGCAAGTCATTATCAACTTTCAGTGATTCTAATTTTCCCATACAAAGCTTTGTCTTGCGGTTGAGGAATGATTTTCTGTACTACTGACTTTACCCAGTGAATGATTTCATCATCTTCTTGTGCAATCTTCAACCGATCACCCACTAGAGAGGAGAAAATGGTTGCATCCTGCCAGCATACTGGATGGATCTCTTTTAAAAGTTCATTAACCATTTCAACAAAGCATGATTAGTTCTCAATATAAAGTCATGCTGCCCTATGACATGATGCTAAAATTGAGCAAGATATGTAAGAACCGCTAATACTTCTCTTTTTGTGGGGCAATAATTCCTCTGTGCCATACACCAGCCACTGGCATCTGTATCCAGGATAATAGTACATGGGTTGACAATATCCTAAGATAGGAGCAGATGTTAACAAGCACTTTTAGGCAATGAACACTTTCATATAGTCAGCATCAAATTCCACAGGGCGATTATGTTTCTACTCTGAGCCAAGTTCAAAAGCCTGTATTGGTGCAGCTACCTCAGAGAAATCAGGCATTCTCAATAGTATGCAAATCCAAAAAACTGGCAAACTTGCTTTACACTAGCTGGGATAGGCCAGGCTTGCACCTGCCCTATCTTATGTGTATCTGCCCTGATCCTGGCTTGGGTGACAATCCTACCCAAGTATCCCACATTCAACTTAAAAGATTCACATTTTTTATGTTTCAGTTTCAACTCATATTCCCTTAACTTTTGCAGCACATTTTCAGCATTGTCGATCCAGAAATGATCACATCATCCAGGTACACAAGGCAACACTTCCAGCACAACCCGGATAGCATTTGTTCCATCATGCACTTGAAGGTAGCTGGGGCATTACATAATCCAAAGCTCATCACACAGAACTGAAAGAGCCCCATAGTCGAGACAAAGGCAGTCTTTTCCTTACTGTCCTTGTCCATGGTGATTTGCCAATAGCCGCTCTCCAGATCCAATTTAATAAACCAGAGGTTAATTCCACCCAATGCCTTAATACTTTCATCAGTCTGAGGCAGGGGAAAGAAATCTTTCTTTGTTACAAAGTTAACCAGCCTGTACTTGACACAGAAGTGGTCATCCCCATCATTTTTCTTGACAATTGCTATGGCCGACCCCCACGGGCTATTACTTGGTTCAATCACCCCTTTTTCTACCATATCTCTGATCTGCTTTTCAGCAGCATCCTGATGAGCTCTCAGTGGGTGCCTGTACATATATTCAATGGGAGCCTCATCACCTGTGTCAATGACATGGCAAACCTTATTTGTATGCCCCAAGGTTTCATCTAAAGCAGTCTTTGTATTTCAAAAGCAGGTCCAATAGCTTAATCTGATCCTCCGCCTTGGCCAAATCTGAACCACACATTATTCTTTCCAGAGGGCATTCTGTGGCCCGGGTCATTGACTCCAACGATTCCATTGGTGAACTGAATTTTTCCAGCTCTAATATCAGTTTGCAGACTGATCATAACGGGACAGAAGCAGATCCTTCTTAGTGGCAGCCAACATGGCTAGCAATTCGTCCAAGGCTTTCACATGGGCTCTTTGCTTCTCACATTGGCTTAGATAGTGCCCTTTGTCACTACAATAAAAACAGCAGATGACTCCATCCGGTCTCCACATAGGCTTTTTCCCTGCTTGGCAGTCATTATCTCACACCACTGCCTTGTGACTCTCCCCAAGCTGGCCTTTGGCCTTCCATGCTTTGAATTGGCATTGGCATTAAATTCTGCCAAACCCTCAATATCACCATCTACTCCACCAGCTGCAGATGGAGCAATACCTGCAGCACTATCTATCTGGCCATCCGATACCATACACATGCTGGATACATGCGAAGCTAGCCGGGTGTCTTTGCTACACATCTCAATACCCAGTCGCAGCACTGACTGCCATTACAATATTATTTCTCTCTTGGAGCACAACATACTTAACAATATCCTCATCTACTAATCCATCAAGGATTATTCTGCCAGCCATATCATGCAACGTACTATCCCACTGACCAAAAGCATACAGATCTCTTAAGCTCACCGCTTGACAAAAACTAGCAGGGCTTTGACCCAATGTCTGGTTAGAATTAAAAAAATCATTCTTACAGGTGCTCTCAAGACTTTTCAGCCTGATAGTCAAACTCTAACATTTGTAGCAACTCATGGAATGTATATTCCTCTGGATCCAATAACAGCCTGAGGCAAGTGTTTCCCTACCTCAGCCAGCAGCTGAACCTTATAGGTGTCATCATCCCAATTCATCGAATGAGCAACCATAACAGTTCACCGTTGATAATCATACCAATCTTCTTTTCCATCCCACTCAGGGAAAGTCATGGCATCAGTCTACCCAGATTGTATATTTGGACTTTCTATATGCAGCCTCCTTATTCACAGGGACTCTCAATTGTCTAACCAACCTTTGGTGTTCAAACGACGTTCTCCCCAGCCCCCGCCCTGTAAACCCAGCTGCATATGTAGTGTTTTCCCCTCTCAAGCTTCCAGCCACCTCCAGTACACTCCTTCTTTCATGCATCCCCACCCTGCCACCTGATGGTTCTTCAGGCGGACCATGACTCATGCGAATGTGGTGTGGGTTGAACGCTTCATAACCAGTCCATCTCTCCTCTTTTTTCTTGGCAAAATCAGGTAGCTCTTCCATTAGTCTTTGCTACAAGGCATCTGAAACACTTAGGCTTAGGGAATTTAGGAGTACTGACTATAGTGTTACCACTAGCTCCACCTTCATTTTGCACGTTTGTCCCTGACTAGGCAGGTTTCTACCCATACTTCTACTTCGCCATTTTCCGCCGCCCTCTGGAATCTCTCGCTTCTCCATCCGATGTTGAGCCTTGACCTTTGTTAGTTTGTCATTTTGATTGGCCACTACAGCTCTTAGTCTAGATTCCTCCTGCCTGGCTTTTAACAACCCATCATGTGTATATGCAGCATGCTGCAACACATCTTTACCATGTTTTGCTGACTCCTGTACAGTATTCATCATCAAATCAATTGAATTCAACTGAGCACAAATCAGGACATCCATCCTATCATAGGTCATATGCCTATTTTTTACTCTATCTGGTGTCCATTCAGACTGCAGGTCCCTGATATAGAAGCAAAGTCTGGCTGCCTGACTGGAGACAAAGGTGCTGGCTCAGGGCGTAGGCCTGGTATTTGTATTTGGCATGGCAAATGAGTGACTTCATTGTCAGAATCAGAACTTGTTTCTTTATGTACACAAATCTGCACCTTTGGTTCTTTGCATACCATTTCACTCCACCAGCTCATATAGGCAGCAAAACTGCATGTCCATTGTAATAATCTGATTGATCCAGGAGAGTGATTGATCCAGGAGAGTGTCTCTAAACATTAACTGAGAACCCGGGTTCGCAAGCACCTTGGTTGTGAATCTGGGTATCTATTCCCATGGCATCAATTGGAACTCCCTGTTAGCCTACTGAATCGGATGACAACCCTGCAGATCTCGCTCTGCATGCTGAGAGGACCAACGGGTCACAGCACCAAATTGTAATATCCAATTGATATTCCTAAGTGATTATGAAACCTAATGTTTACCAATCAAAACACCAACCAAGATTGATTGGGCCTCGCCAGTGGTATCTGAATTTATTACTACTATTATTACACTCAGAGATAGTTCCAACCAAGGTTAACCAACCCCTAGCTGGGTGACACAAGTTTCCCCATATAAGAACAATACATCAAAATGAAAGGTGTTGATAGAAGTTGATACAATACACATGAAAATACACACAGCAAAAATAAAAAATAGGCTCTGAAAACCATGAACGACCTCTAGTGGTCAAGTGCTCTGTCTACATACTCGGCTACAGGTCAGCTACAACCCGGCCAAACCAGCCATCCCAACAGCTTTAATAAATTGAACCTGATTTTGGTCTTAAATTTGGCTTTTTATGTTGTTTTTATCAAAAATACCTTATCAAAAGATAATGGTCATTTGAATGAAATCCAATATGGCTGCCAAAACATTCCATTTGGAACATTACCCATGAAATAAATCTATTTATCAAGACAAATATAGACAAATATAGGAAAGAGTATACGTTTTTTAAATTTAACATGTGTATAATAACTCATCACTAGCTTTCATTTTGCCAAATAATTTTCTTACCTGTGAAAATCATTTTCACAGCTCTTGCTGTTCCTGAAAATGATATTGTCATTTGTCCTGTTCAAGAGCATTAATTTTGAATTGCCAAACATTAAGAAAAATTAGGAGTAAACATAATTGAAATAAAGATGTGTTGCATTACAATTCTGACACTAGATATAGACAGAACTAACCGCAGTTATGTATTTCCGATCGTTCTTCACCAAGTTGGAGGTGGCAAGTTTCCCCTCGCCGGAAACAAGGTGAAGAACAATCGGAAATGCATAACTAAGGTTAGTTCGAGATTTATTTGACTTCTTAGACATACTAGACATATAGATGGATAGTATATATACTATCCATCCATATATGAGTAATTCTCCCAAACGGGCAGCATTTGATTTCAGAAAGTCATTTTTTTAGAAAAAATAAAATTCGTTGAATCTCTATAAGCTTCGGTGTACAGATAGCAGGGGATATCAGCATAATGCAGGTAAAGTTTGGGAAGGCTGAGGCCAATATTTCGATTCCTACACCTATGATTCAGATATCTATATTTTCCCTATTATTTTGCCCTATTTCGGCCACATTATGCCCGATTTATCCAATGATTTAGTTTAAAAATGAGATATATTACTCACTAGTTCGTCTAGCAATATTAAATGTCAAAATAACAGCTAGGAAATCGATGATGGCCGCCATCATAGGACCTGGTTGTGACCAAAGCTTAAATACCTTTTTTCTCAAAATATCCGTTTTATGTCTATACAATAACTGCACTAATATAGAAGGATCTCTATTTTTCCACTAATTATGGCGTAACGGCGACGCTATGGTGTAACTGCGACATTGGTACACAAGCCCTCCTGAATTTAGCAACATCAGTATTTAATCATATTCATATTTGAATCCTAATTCAAGCAGGTCTAAAGAATTATTATGAGTGCCGAAATTACATGAAAATGTTTTTTTAAAAATATATTGGAGATATTTCACATGTCGTAACGTGACCTTAAATATTCCCACACCAGGTCAAGGAGTTTTATGTGATGTAATAAAAGGTTTCAGGGATGTTGTGGGCTAGTAACTTTTGTTTTTTACCAAAATATACATCTATGTGCATCTTTCGTCCACACATACTAAATGCAATTTAATATTAATGTTTTGTCTTGGGGTATTTAATTATTTTGAAGCTAATAGATGACGTAACGCGACACAGATATTCCAAAATGATAGTTTCCATGTGTAGATCAGTTTAAATTAGATATTATATAAATGTTGTGTATGTTCATAATACTGAACATGTGTGCATGTGTAGAAATCATTTTCTTCAGCAGAAGTAATATATTTTTTTAATGCGCCTGTGTATTGTATTCAAATTCCATTTCCTAGCCTGAAAAAGTACTTTTATAGCTATAGCGGTGGAGATTCTGGCATAAGAACCTTGAAAGTATGGTTCCCACAGCCTCATTTTTGCCAAGGAACTCGAATAAAATAGTTATAATCATGTGTGACCATCCCAAATACAGGTTGTAGAGACCCTAGGCTGAAAAACCAAATGATACTCGATTGGGAGAATTACTCATATATAGATAGATACATATTAGATGGCTTTTAATTATGGTAGCTTGTTGCGAGAGAAACACATCAGGGCGTGGCATGGTACTTCCATTGACGCTTAAATTCATGACAGCTGTTGTGACGTTGACACTGGCCACCGCAGTTTCAATGCTTAGCAGAAGACATAGCGTCATGGCATGTCGGGTCCCTATGGCAACGCTGCCCTACTTACAGAGCAACCAATGAAAATACATAAGGATAAACTCGGTCATCTGTTTCTTCCCTAGGGACAAATGAAACATATTTCTTCCCGCTCACTTGCATATAGCGAGTCTATACAAAGTCTATGGACACTCCATTCCCGAGGTGAAATAAAACCATACACTCACATTTTAAATGGGGTTTCTATAAGGAAAATTGATGAGAGTATAGTCATTTGATGATGTAAGTGGCATTGATATTGAAATCCAAGATTGTCGCCAAACATTCCATTTAGAAGATCACACACATATATACTGTTGTAGCCGTCATTACTTCACTAATACATAAGGAGAAAGCCATTGAGTTCTCTGCTGGAATATCATTCTACTTAGTTCAGACGAATGCGGACGAACGGACGAATGGACGAACGGATGAGTAGACGAACTGCATTGTCTAACAATTAAAACAATAAGAGATGAATCTTGGTCTCAGCTAGTAGCCCATTTATTGAAGTATCTTGAAAGGTAGATGTGGACTGCTTGATGTCTGGGCTGCAACTGCCCTTACCCTAAAATCTCACCCCTATTTATACCCCCCAGAGATCCGTCCTCACTCACAATGTGAGACCCTGCCCCCTGGTGGGGGACGAATGTACCCTATACATCATTCGTCCGTCCCAGTCCGTCCCACACTACAACACTACATATAAGCACCTAGAAGAGTATCAAAGATACACTCTGCTCTGGAAATTTGATGTGTGTAAGACAGTTCCTCACAAATATTAAGTCATATTTTTATCAAAATTATGGGTGAAAATCTTGATATTTGAAAAAAGTACACAAATTTAAAGCCTGTAGCAATGTTTGACAATGCTGCAGTTATTTGCTGCATTGAATGACATCCATTTTGAATAACCAAAACATTCCAAATAATTAAAAGGAAAAAAAGACATTCCTTAGGATTTCTCACCCCTAATAGCCATAGACCCATATTTTAAATGGTGCTTATAACCCAAAACTTGATAAGGATATAGTCATTTTATGATGCTAGTGGCATTAACACTGAAATCCAAGATGGCCGCAAAAACGTTCCATTTAGACATTACACATATTTATATAATATTATACAATGCATCTAGGAAAGTTTCCCAAAAGGTATCTGTTCTGAAAAATAAATATGTGTATGATAATCTATTACTTATATTTAACCAAATACATTCATATACATCTGAAAACATTGATATTTAAGACAAATATATATACACTTTTCAGGTCTGTGGCTGTTTTTGGACAATTACATAGCTGTTTGCTGTGTAAGAAGCATCCAGTTTGAATTGTCAGAGAGCTACCAAACTTTCAATATCAGGCGAAAGAAACATAAAGAGCAAAAAAAACTTCTCATATGTAATCTCTAATGCCAGACACCCACACAATCAAATTTGAAACTTTGTTTATATTCAAAATACTAAAAAAGGTATATCCATTTTGTGGTGCTAAAAGCATTGAATTTGAAATCCAAGATGGCCACTAAAACATTCCATTTCTAAAGATATGCAGATATCTATCTAAAAGAATGTTCAAAATAGTACCTATTCAGAAAATTACATGAGTCTAAGATTATTCTTCACCTTTATTTAGTTAATTACCTTTATATGGACTTTCATCTTTTGATAAATCATCATTGTTTACAAAAAATATTGGTTTCCAAGGTAACCTCAAATATAGGCAGATATCTCCAAAACCACACCAAATCACAAAAATTCAATATCAGATCTTAATCCGGGATGGTGTTAGCTTCAATTTGGTATAATATGGTGGTGTTATTATTTCATGCGAGCTAACTCCTAAAATAATGGGTTTTTTAGCCCATATGTGCTCTACTATATAGCTGTCTAGGCCCAAAGATGAGAGAGTTCCTTCAAACTGAGGGAAAGCCTGTCGCCACTAGCCGCAAAGTGCCTTTATAATAATAAGACTGCAAAATGACATTATAATCCCATTAGAGCGCCTAGTCCTGGGCCAGGAAACTGATTAGCGAAGTAGGCATCCAATCACTGGCATACCATTCTTATCGGATGTGAGGGTTTTGGCCTAGACTGCAGCCATTACTTAACCGGGGGAACATTTAAATGACATAATTATATAGTTTAACTATGTTTGCTTTAAGAAAGTCTTTTAAGAAAGTAGGAGACATGAAACATGTTATGTGCGAAAGATCACATAGTTTAAACGAGTGTGACATGGGTATGATATATCTATATTATATATATATACTTGATGTGCATAACCTTATGGTCTCCAATTCAATATAATTATAGGCCTATGCCGGTAATCTAAATCTAAATCAATATGGTAACTAAGACTCTTGACTTTGTATACATATATATTTTTTTTTTAACAAATTTTATTGACAGAAGTTCTACAGTTTGCAGTAGTTGTCATTCGTCATATATATATAACACATTATTATTAGCATTTCTTTCCGTGGATGAATTATTAAACTGTGTTAGCTCAAATTGCTATTGATGTTATCCTAATAAAGTATCTGGTTGATGGGATATTTGTGCAGGGCATGGTGCACAAAGACACTGACCATCATCGCCATTAGGATTATATACATGGATCAAGTCTCCAGAAAATGTACAATTGTCCTTCACCAAACTTCACAAATAACCCACATTTAAAGGAAGAAAATCAGGTTCAAAATACAGTTCAACATAACCAGACAGATGTATTGAATGAATATAATACAGAATACACTCAGATATACTCAGTATTAAGCATTTTCCACTCTAATTTAGCAGAATCAGAGAGATGTGTAGAACTGTAGATTGTGCATTTTCTAAAATTCTGACCCATATATACACCATTTGATAGAAACTTTAATTTAACATTCAAGATGGGGAGTAGCCCCCCCTCGAACGTCAACGACCAACACAGCTGGCTGGAGTGTGAAGGGAGCCAGGGAATCCCTGCTAAGCCTATACAGTATGTGGGTCAGATTTTCACAAAATGTACAATTGGCAACTCGACACATTTAGGAAATTTTGCTAAATTCTGCTGAAAAATGATGAATACCGGGTATATCTGAGTATATTTGGTATCGAGTTGATTTAAAGTATCAGTTCTGTTATGTTAAACTGCATTTTGAAGATCATTTTTGTCTTAAATGTGGGTTATTTGAGAGGATTGGTCAAAGTGAATTGTACATGTTCTGAAAATCTGACCCATATACACCCAGTTCTACCCCACCACACCCGATACATCTAACTGTATCGAATGAACCATGAATGAACAGAGCACTACACAAGGCATCCTTACCTTATTAACGTCAACGAACAGATTTTCATCTGACCAGTAGACGTCTGGTCCGGTCGAATCTTGTGCTGAGAGTGACGTTTGGGCCGCTGGTAGCTAGGCAACAGTCACAACAATCAGGTCTCACAACAGTCTCACTGCACCAATTATATCTGTATTAGTATTGAATACACAATATATGGAAGTGTTATTCATACGCACCAGACTGGGATTATTTTCTCTCCAGAAATTCAATTTTTTAAACCGTTTGCCTCAGTGTTTACTCACATGCGTTAAATAAGTATCTAATTAACCAGGGATGTTTCGATTAATACATGTGCTATGAATAGATTGGTTATATTTGTCGGATAAACTATAATTAGAAGAGCGTGACCATGAGTCATTAGTCATTTACAGCCCAACGTTAGAAAATCTCACAATTGTGTCATAGGTGTGTGCAGCTGAGATCCCCTATACTGTATAATAATATATATATATATATAGTCTATTGGGTGTTTCACTGACGGACACTGAGGGATACTTAGGGATTATACCACTCTGGTTATGGCATGAGATTGGTGTACGATTCCATATACCCCACGAGGCCGTAGGCCGAGTGGGGTATATGGAATCGAACACCAATCGAATGGCATAACCAGAGTGGTATAATAACTTTAGTCCGTGATGGTTCAGATCAAATACAAATAGAGAACATTACAAAACCATTACATTACACAAAACAACAAACCATTATTTTAATAACCTTTCTGCAGTCGGTTCATTTCTGCGTTTCGGCAATTAGATTGCAGGAATGGGTCCAGTTTGGCAGCGTCACTCTCTCTATACAGCCGGCAGTTGTAGCCAGAGTGACTTTCGGCATGACCCATATAACCACGTGGTGCACTTTCAGTAGCATTAAACAGCCTATTCAGCGCACATATGCTTTCCTTCAAAAGTGCCCAGGCCGATCGCTTATAGCATAAAAAATAGATAATATAAAGAATCGTCGATCGCTTATAGCATAGAAAATGCAATGGACATGTATGGCTTATAAAATCGCCACTGAACTAAAGCTTCGCTATCGGGGGGTAGAACTATATTCAAATCATTTCTAGCAATTCAGAATTTTCATTTATTTCTTTTTTAAATCGCTTGACACCGTAAAATATCCGAATCGATCAAGGTCAAGGTCGCCATAAGCTGGGCGCTTTAGTCGGAAACCGCATGTTAATGCGACGGCTGGCCGAATGACCTACAGATACAACAGCTAATCAGAGGTCCGTAATCGCTGAAGTCAAGTTCAGGCAGCCGGCGTGTTTTTATAAGGTTTCGCTTTTTGCGGATCGTGCGCCCACTCAGAGTTCAAGGTCGGCTTGGGGACTTTCGCATGACATTGTCCGTGCGCTATATACATTACAGTACACAATGAGCAGGGAAAGGGCCCTAGACGTCGGACAAAACCAGCGCTATTCTTACAAGTGGCTTCGGGCGGCTGCGGGCTCGGCCAATCAGAGTTAGGCTTATAAACGCAGTTTGGGCGACGGCTTCCATAGCTTCACTGACCTCCAAAATTTACCGAATGAAACGTTATTTTCCCGTCGATCTGTGAGATATATCTGTGGATGACTTAGCGGAAATTAATGGTAAGCTCCAAATCGTTATCGTCATGATAAAGTTAAATCCTGTCACTTCAAGTGAGCTTTACATTTTCATTGTCCAGGGCTCCCCATCATTCGGCGTGAGACAAATTGTCACAATATCAATAGCTCTTCACCTCTTGTTCACACGTTAAAAAACGAAGCTGGAATTGCCCCCCCCCCCCCCCCCAACACACACACGGGTCAATTTTTTTAGAATGTACAATTGCGATTTTGTGAGGATTAGGAGGATGAGAAAAAAAAGTAATAAGTATGCACTCATATTCCTCCTGACTCTTATCATAGATGTCCCCACCACATAAAAACACCAATTATACTCACAAAATTTAAATATTTCAGTTTTTATAGTGGTTGAAATAAGGTGGTCTTTTTTGAGGGTATGCCCGTATCAAATGAAGTAGCAGCTCCTTAAGTTTTCAATAACTCAGGATAATTATTCAATTTCCAAATAAAAATTACTTCCTCATAAGGATTAAATGTTCATTTACTAGCATACCAAGCCATCAATATGTAACATAACAGGTTCTTTTGTGGGATATGAAAGCATATGGATGACATTTCCCCAAAACAGTAGTATTTCAATCAGTAACATATGGTTTAAATATAAATTCAATAATGCTGTAGTTGTTGTCATAAACAGTGTCAAAACCTGTTTTCTTGGAACACATACATCTTTTCCATCAATATAGCAACTTATAACCACTTGACCATGTTCAGTATCTCTGAGAAAATCGGTAATAGAAGCCATATTTGATACCGGGCATCCCCTTGCATATGATACCGGGCATCCCCCAGTAAAGTACCCATTATCTGATGTCTCACTGTGGCTACAAAAGTGGACTAAACCAATTGAAACCTACCAAGTGTATGAACAACATGTATGGTAATACATACAGTCTCAAATAACTGCAACTCCATGCACTTGGCCTGAGACCAATACCTTCTCAGATATACCGGGCATCCCTCTACATATACCGGGCATCCCCCTAAAGATATATGTTATCTGACATCGCACTGTAGCTATCAAAATGGGCACAAACACACTGATACTCAGTAAGTACATAAGAAATATGTCTGGTAATGCATACAGGCTCTAAAAGTAAAGATAACAAATCAATGTAATGGATCATAACATTTTTTAATAAAAATATCTAGGGGTTGACAACATAAAAAAATAAAAGTTTCCATATCTCATTTTTAACGTTCCCACATGTTAGGGGAGGTGACAGGGAATGCTACTGCACAAAAATAAGAAGATGAAGTCACATGGGTAGAATTTATGACAAAGATTCTACCTTTCAGGGGATGCCAAGGGATGCCCGGTATCATGATTTTGATTAAAGTTGAATTAAATTGCATGGAAATGAGGCATAAAGCCACATACATATGTACAGTAAGGCATGATATGTTCAAATGATAGGTTTTATGGTGATTTGTAGGTTAAAAATGGACTTAGTCAAGGTTACTAGGATACAAGGGGGGATGCCCGGTATCAGGGGATGCCCGGTATCAACCACTCTTTTAATATGCTTTAAAGAAGTATCCATTGTGTTTATAAGCAAATTTTCACTTGTACCTTGGAAAAGGAATTGCAAGGAACATTGACATATAACAGGAGGACCCTACCTATACTAATAATGCTATTTTGCTATCATTTATCAACAGAAAATGATTTGTGTGGCATGCCTATGCAAATGAGCAGCAGAAAAAACGCCCACTAAATTTTAGATATCTGAAATTCAATGCAAATGAGCCTTAGAGAAGTAGCCATCTTTATTGATATCTAAAAGTCTATGCAAATGAGCAGCAGAAAACATGCCCCTTGAGTTTTAGATATCTGAAATTCAATGCAAATGAGCCTTAGAGAAGTAGCCATCTTTATTGATATCTAAAAGTCTATGCAAATGAGCAGCAGAAAACATGCCCCTTGAGTTTTAGATATCTGAAATTCAATGCAAATGAGCCTTAGAGAAGTAGCCATCTTTATTGATATCTAAAAGTCTATGCAAATGAGCAGCAGAAAACACGCCCCTTGAATTTTAGATATCTGAAATTCAATGCAAATGAGCCTTAGAGAAGTAGGGAGAATCTGCCAACCTATCTTTGGATATTTGCATCAGGTGTATGCATTTGAATAATGTATAACTCATTATTCATGTTTGAATAGATACTTTAATAATCAAGCAATGATTATTACTTGTATTTTGCCACAAATAACGTTTATATTTTGTCTAAAAGTGCAATATGTACAAGTGTAACTCTATATTCCTCTAGTGAATCGATCTGTATCTAGTTTACTTAACAATAGATTCTCCCTACAGAATCTATGACTTAACACAGTAGATGGCACCACTGCTATACAAGCAAAGTCTGGTGATTTCCCTTGGATATT
Source organism: Sthenelais limicola (assembly GCA_942159475.1). Lineage (NCBI taxonomy): Eukaryota > Metazoa > Annelida > Polychaeta > Phyllodocida > Sigalionidae > Sthenelais > Sthenelais limicola. Next base: position 55,569 of record OW804102.1, on the reverse strand, counting down.
CCCCTTGTGCGCGAGTTTCAGTTTCACCAAAACATGGCCAGTTCATCACATGTGGCCCAAGAATTGATTTTTGCGGCCAGGCAATCGATTCCACTGATGGATGAAGAGGAGGATGATTTTATAACTGTTATGGACCAGACAAGACAAACCTTCAGACCGCGCCCTCCAAGCCAAGGTATGTACACACTTTTTCTAGTGTCTATTGTGTGTATTGCAGGACTCCCTAGCTACCCTTATTATCGGCCATGCACCGATCACGTTCTGTGAGGATCATTAAAGTTCTAATCAAACAGAGATGCATCACTTTCCCCCTTTGGTAGAAGATATTTTGGTCCATAAGCTTTATTTCATTTAAAATTGCCTTTAAATAGCCTCAGTGACAGTGAGTAATCAGAGATTCCCTTGCCGTGTATGCATGCGGTTGTACACGTGTACCGCTATAAGGTTGCTAGGCAACCAAAATCGCACGGCCCGGATAGCAGGGTTCTAGAGTGTCCGCAGGCCATAGACTATAGCACGTCGACACGCTATGGGCCTGCCTGGTGGCGCCCCGCTTAGTACAATAACATACTTATAATAAGATGCGTGCAATATGTTTTAGGGATTTTTTGAGGATCAACTTGTCCTGTAGAAACAAATGGCAAGTAATTTAGTAATTGTCTGGGAAAGCAGATATCATAATATGGGAACACACTAGCTATCTGCTAAAGAAGACCAGGGTATAACAAACAATGAAATCTCCTTTTTTCCCAGGGGGGGGGGGCATGACCCCTGACCCCCTAGCATGCTTTGTGCCTTCGACACTTGTACATCTACCCCCACACAGAACTCTTAGAACTTAGAACTCTGAACAGATAGACCAGCGTATACAGGCTTGTCACCAAATCGAAGGGTATGGGAAAATCGGGTATTTTTTTCACATTTTGCTATATAACTCAGAAACAGACATTGCGATCTCCCCCAGTTTTTGTACACATATAGTCAAGGTCATGAGTTACTATTTTAATAAATAAAATGTAATCGCCACAGGGGTAGAAAAAAAGTAGTGGTCATTTGAAGTTGACCATGTCACCAAATCGAAGGCCACTGCCTAGGCTATGGGAAAATCGGGTATTTTTTTCACATTTTGCTATATAACTCAGAAACAGACATTGCGATCTCCCCCAGTTTTTGTACACATATAGTCAAGGTCATGAGTTACTGTTTTAATAAATAAAATGTAATCGCCACAGGGGTAGAAAAAAAGTAGTGGTCATTTGAAGTTGACCATGTCACCAAATCGAAGGCCACTGCCTAGGCTATGGGAAAATCGGGTATTTTTTTCACATTTTGCTATGTAACTCAGAAACAGACAATGAGATCTCCCCCATCTTTTCTACACATATAGTCAAGGTCATGAGCTACAGTTTTAATAAATAAAATGTAATCGCCACAGGGGTAGAAAAAAAGTAGTGGTCATTTGAAGATGACCATGTTAGCATGCAGTGGGCCTAGTCTGCAGCGATGTAGCGCTAGTTCGTGCGCACTAGGGTGCCAATCATTCAGCCATTTCAGGCCTTTTATTACACAAACATGGTCCGGTACAAAAACCGTCACCATAAATTTAAAAAATGCAAAATATACCAACGCACCCAGCCAGAAAGTTACTGCACCACAAATGTTGGTGTCCCCCCAAAAAAAAACGGGCTGAGAAGTCAAATTAAAAGGGGTCACATTTTTAGCTCGAAATCTGTGAAAAAGGGTCTCTTTTCTGATAGGTGGAACAAGTATAATTATACTGTCCTAATTTCATGTCTGTGCGGGGGACAGGAGGAACAACAAGAACTATTTCATTGGTAATAAAAATGATTTCACATGTAAGTTTAAAACTAAGGTTTAACGCATCCAGTATTTATAAGTGATGTGTAAAACATGACAATCTGACCAACTAATTGCAGGAAGGGGTCGTTAACGGAAGAAAGGCAGGCCTTGCAACCCTGAATTCAGTTTGGAGGTATTCCTGCTCAGGTTGGCTGAGGCCGAGTATTTACCAGGGAAGGTGGAAACAAATAGCCTCACAAGCCAAGGCTTTGGTAATCTCCATTTTCATATAATTATAATATGCATAATAATACTATCATTTCTCCGGAAATGCAGTTTCGACACAACTTATATTATTGTAACTTATATTTATTATGCTATAATTTCTTTTTATGAATATACTTGTTTATGACTTAGATATAATTCTCGAGTTCTCAACGGTAATACTTGACATCATTGTCCAAGCCATGATGCATGGGGTTCTGGTGGGTTGCTTTGGCAGGAAAATGTACCTAAATGCATGTTTGTATACACAGGCCCCGAAAATCAGCAACAACAAGATGAACACACAGGCCCCGAAAATCAGCAACAACTAGATGAACACACAGGCCCCGAAAATCAGCAACAACAAGATGAACACACAGGCCCCGAAAATCAGCAACAACAAACGACCCCTGAAACACAGCAACCCCTAACAACCCCCGAACTGCAGCAACCCCAGCGAACAGGCTTAGTCCAGTTTATGTCACGCATGTTAGGTAAGTTGTGCATGTGCACACAGGAAGTGACTTGGATGTAAATAAGCTATTAATTAATAGGATTTCACACAGACAATGGTGACAATGTCTTTAAATATTAAAGAATGCTCGTCTATTTTCTTGATATTAGAATGTTTCATACACAACCCAACTTGCTACTATGTGTTTTTTTATCTTTTATTTTTAATGTCATACATAACCAAATGTCATTAACTGTCAAAAAACCTCACTTTACTTATCTCATCTTATCGCATCTGACTGCCTCTCGCTAGTGCATTAAGCCTAAATCACTCAATCACTCCTATTTTCAATCACAACCATCAAAAAACGGGGACAAATGTTTTAATTTACTGAGACTTTTTGTTCAATAGCTGTCATCTAAACATATACTTGTTTCCTTTTAAGGATATCAACAAGGGGATGTAACACTGGCATCTACGTCCACACCTATACCAGCTGAGCCAAGTAGAATTGGTAAATATTGAAGTTATTGTTACCTGGTCCAAAGTCCAAAGTAACAAGATATTAGGTTAAATTAAAATTAGTCCCTCAGAGGATAATTAAAATGAGTTCATAGCCTTTGAAATTGTCTCAAATTTTCATTATGGGACATTCATCAAGGAAACATGTTATTACATAGCCCCCTTGTGTTCTTTTGATCGTAATTACCATTAGGACAGTTGGTCCTGGGTATGACCATGAAGTGCCTTTCTGTCTCATTTCTCTGTCTCTCTCTCCCTTCTCTATCGCTATTTCCTGGGTATGATCATAAACTGCCTCCCTCTCAGCTCTCCCGCCCTTGATATAACCATATTAAATGTGTTGATAAGGGCGTAAAGCAACCAATCTCACTCACTGACCATTAGGACAGCATGAACTAGCCAATTATTTCAAAGCTTATATCTTTCTAAAGGTATCCAAGAACCCGCAGACCAGGAAAGTGATAGTCAGACAAGACGTCAAACGAGACGCACTGTAAGAAGGGGTGTTGCTGGTAAGTTTCTGTAACATACTTGCATCATGGTGCATAAATAGCACCAGGGGGAGTTATTGTTCAACCATTGCACACTAACACACCCCCTACCCTATATACAATACATTATACCTTACTTCTGCCCTCTCCTTCTCTCCCTCTCTTTCTCTGCTCTCACCTCATATGGTGCACATCACAAATTTAACCTGCATTTGAACCTCCCTGACTTCCAGTGTGTGCAGATATAGTGCAGATATGCAGGCAATTGACTTTATATAATTAGGAATAGGGCGCATAAGTGTCATGGCTGCTGCGAGCAAATTAATGAAAAACTGTTGTGTAGTAGAACCAACGTGTGGACCAGTAGTAAACAATCTCTATAGACTCACTGTTGCGGCGATAAATAATCACTCCTTACATCGCCACATTAAAGGCTTAACGATTATGGTCGATATATGTCAATCTATTAGTCATATTGATAGATATCTGGTCTTAAAAATTCTCCAGACTTCTTAAAATGATGAATAAACAGAGAATAATTATGTCCGCAAGCCTGGGCCTATGGGAGTTTGGTGTAACATGTCCACATGACGTCATGAAACTACTACAGTAGCGTGACTCAAAAAATAGCTACCGTGGACTACTAATGCTCCCTATTATCCTTGTTTAGTTGGCCTTGTTAACTACGTTTGTATTGTATGACAATAATAACTGTAGCCAATGTCATTATTTCACCAATTTACTGAATACCAAAATAAGAATATTGTTGTTTTTCCATATCTAATGGCTTGAACCGTTTTGTTTAGTTGACAGGCCGCCACCCATTCTCATTGATCTTACTGACGACAATGTTGAATCCCAGAATAAGTTGGATGATTTTGCATCTATCATAAGTAAGGATGACTTATCACAATCCAATTATTGAGCATAACCAGTCTACTTTGCTACGGTAGGGCTTTAGATCCTCCCTATGTTGGGAGATTAGTTCCCGCCGATATTGTCGCTTTTGTAAATACAGGCTAATAAAAGTTTCAACAACAACAACTAATGTGCACACAAATAATATTACAATAAATAAGCAAGTTCAGATTTCCAAGTGCACACATCCAAAACAATCTCACATGGCTAATGTTACAACTGTACTCACATAGTGTTGTATGGGCCTCTCAAGCTTGTTGTTTGTATGGTTTATTGGTAGGAGCAATACAGGTTATCTCAATAGGTTATCTCAATGTTGAGACCCGTCAATGTTGCTGATGTGAAGTGATTACAATACAAAATGGAACACTGATTGACTCAAAATAATCATTTAATTTCAGCTGAAGCCTCTGAATTAACGTTTATAGGACAACATGTTTTGAAGACAAGCCGTGAAAATATATTGAAGGTCATGCTAGAATATTATGCTGAACCAGACTCATGTCTAAAGAAACTGTTTGTTGAATAACGGAGAAAGGGGCTCAGACATGGGCGGACTCACTCGTGAATTATTTACCCTTTTTTGGGAGGAAGTCCTCGTGAATTATTTACCCTTTTTTGGGAGGAAGTCCTTAATACATGGTTTGAAGGGGAAAATAGTCGAGTGCCATTTGTGCCATCTGGTAAATCAAGTACAGGCGTGTTTGAGAAGATTGGTAGGGCACTTGACCCATTGCCTGCTTCTCACCCACACAATACCGATAAACATGAGCAAATCATTTATACTGTCAGCCATGAAAGAAACTACTGTTGGGGATGAAGATCTTCTCCAAGATTTCCTACTTTTCGTGTCACCAGCTGAATCTAAACTGCTGACTGAGGCTTTCAAAATCGAAGACCAATTTCCTGACAATATCATGGAAAGACTTCAAGATTTTTCCACAAGGTGAAACATCTGAGGGTTGTTTGCATTTTCTATTAAACTTTAAATTATCATTAATATAGTTTCTCATATGGCAACATTTCCACATTATTGAATGAATGAATTTTGTTATTTTAAATATGAGTAGCTTGTCATCAGATCCACTCAAAGGAATAACTGGAATAGATAACATTCATTCAGTCTAAATGTGCATTTATAAGTGTCGATAGCATATAACACACTGACATTAGTTACCTTTTACATTTCCTGACGTGCATGTGTAGCATACTTGTTTGGTGGTGGCTGTTTTCAATTGATTATTCCAGTATACACAGGATTATTCAAGCAATTAATCATACGAGATGCTTTATGTAAAGTTTCACTGCTCAGCTCTGCATAGGAAAGAGTCGGTCTCTTTTTATTATTATTTTTGTCCCTCTCTTCAACAGTATTTCGTTAAGGTATAAGGTTAGGTTGATGGTTAAGTTATGTTTACCATTGTCATTGAATGATATTTAAGTTCTAGGTGTACTGCTGCTATGCAAAATACCACAGCGGCAAACTGCCACCAGGTATCTACCATGTAGGCTAAATGCAACCATTGGCTATATCGTATATAAATTACAAAAATTACTGATGTGCTGATCTATTCTCCTTAGGTTGTCTGGTCACTGTTGTCATATAAAATATTTTTAAGAAGAAATAATCCACTCATTGGTGAAATAATATTTGAATTTTCATGTTCAATTTTTTACCTTTGTTCATTTTTCAAACAAAACTATTTAATTCATATCAAATTCAAATTCAAAATGGATTAAATATCCTGGCATTTCTAATTGATTGTCTACAAGTTCCAGGATAATGTCATTATCAATTTAACGCTCTTTATCAATTGTTGCTATTACACTATTGTAAGGTATTTTGACAGACCGAAAATTATCTGCCCTTTGGTGAAATAATGTCTGAATACCATATCTCCCTGTTTATAAGCCTGCCCAATCTTTATAGGCCAGGGCACGAGCACATCTTATGGTAACATAAGCCCGGTACCTATATATTGCCATCATTATATAAAAATCTCCAAAAAGTGAGATCAATTTAACCATAAAGGAACCAAGGGAATTAAGCTGCTGCAATCGAGCCTCCCTTTTATAGTTATTGGAATATAAGCCAGGCTAAAAAATTATTAATTTACCTACATTTTCAATGGGAAGATTTTACATAGGCAGCCTTTGCCTGTACACAGGGCTGCAGTGTGTCTGGTGGCATTTCGCATTGCAATTAACAAATAAATGGAAATACTGACAAATGTTCTCATGAAAAATTGACAAATTTTCCATAGGATATGAACGCATTTTTCATACCTTCTTTTGCAGATTTGGTTTAACTGACATGATCCGGCCACAGACACTGAGGACAGTTGTGCAAAACGTCGCACAACAAGCTCTGATCGAAAAGCCAAGCTACTTTGGATTAAAGATGAAAGCGGGCATCCCTGATGTTTTGTTTGTAAACTTGTGGGACCGTACTTGTGTGTCTCACATTGACTTATTGTTTTCAGCACTAGTTCCAACACCACAAAGTGTGTGCGATATTTTGTTTTACCCAGAGGCGGACCTCAGACCATCTCAGGCAACTCATTTTGTCTGGTTAAAAGATTTTTTGTTAAATTCTCCAAAGGAAGATCTTGAACTGTTTTTACGTTTTGTTACTGGGGCACCTGTCATGCCGGTAGGCAAAATAAAAGGCATTGAGATCATGTTTACAAGTGCACATGGTGAGATGCGGGTGATAAGAGCCCATACATGCAGTAACATTTTAGAGCTTCCTGTGAGTTGGCCTACATTACAGCAATTTAAAAGAGATCTCAAGGCTGTGATTTCCAATGAAGATTGTTACATGTACGATATTCGTTGAGTCTTTTTCTGACATTAGCGAGATTATGCAAGCACAATGCCAGTGTATTTACAGCCATTCTTAGGTTAATCTTGCAGGGTTGGTGTTAATAAGATTCCTAAGATGCATTAATTAGCATTGTACTCAATTCGTTGCGTGCATTATTTCGCTAATAATGCTTTCTGGACTGGCAATCAAATCTTTTTCATGCCTGATCAATGGTTTTCACTACCCGTGTTTTTGTTTTATTATTTAACATGAGAAGTATACTATAGACATAGTTTTCTTATCATATTACTATTTTGTCTTATTGTTTCACTTCTCTGTTTGACATTACCTCTCCAACATGTGTTGGCTGTTGGAATACATTCCTCAATTTTGTTCTCTCTTTATTTGACCAGATTTATTTGCGTATACTGAGGTTCACTTATCTCATTACATTCATTGTATTGTATTTGGGTAATGTCTAAATGATATTCTTTTTGAATGTAGTGATTATTGTTATTGTTATTTGTATATCTTAATCTCGGTGCTATTATGTAAACTTAATGTACCTCAGTGCCAGAAATCAAAATATGGGACAGAGATTTAGATGAGGAAGCTGAAGTTTGCACATGATCTCAGTGCTGATCAGTTTACATGGCCATAGTTTTCACTTAGTAGTGAAAACTTTTATTTTACTTAATGTTCATGTCTAAAAACATGAATTCTAGTCTTTCCTCTGTTTAGAAAAGATAAATTGTTTTAAACACATGACAAAAAGAGTTATAAAAGTGGTACTATTAAGCAAATATAAGCATGCGTTCATTTCTTTATTTACATGAGATTAAGCGTATTCTGTATCTATCTGTGAGACTACAGGGAAAAGAGCTTTTGTTCTTCACTGGAAGAAAATGTTTTTGTATTTGTTCATTGGTATTTCTTAACATTAATGGAGCATTTGTGTATTTTGACCGTAAAAACTTCATGTTTTTGTCTTCTTCAATATTTCATCTGAAGAACTTGTAACAGCTTATCAAGAGCTGAGATTTGAATAAATATTTAGTTAACATCCTGAAGTTTGTTGGTTATGAGTTATCATTTTTAGCTCCTATAGCTCTCCATTTTAAAAATGGAATATATCACTGAGGGAAAAGAAAGTCTTCCCAATGCAGTGATCCGCTTCCCGGCCATTTGGGAGATGGCTCCCCATGTAGGATAAGAAATTATTGGCCTATTCAATATTTGAACATATTTCTAGACTAGAATTTATTTTATATTTAAATACATTGTTACAAATCATACTGAAAATGCCAGTTGCAAGTTGGTTACAATGTGTAGATACTTAACAAATACGTTATGGATTAGTAATTGTTTATTTCAAGATACCTTTTGCAAAACATCTATATATTTACCAGAGAAAACAGGATTATAAATGCAATCTTCCAGGTGAATATTGTATCAAGCTTGACAACTTAAGAGCTCAATTCATTCAGTCTCACCAAATAAAGCTGATATTTCATTTTATCTCCATGAGTGGAGTTCAGTATTTCTATTAATTGTTGGTCATCATTATTGTTATTAGTATCTATAGTGGGTTCGCTGTGTTCAAGTACATGGCCATGGTCATGCAGAAGAGCAGAGACACGCTCTTCCAATGTTCCAGTGTCACCAAAAACTTCATGTATCTCAGTGCGATCATCACTTCGATGATGAACCAGCCCAGAAATCCACATCTGAGTCGGAGATTTAGATGAAGAAGATGGAGTACGCACTTTGTGACAGTTCCAGCCCTGTCTATATAGTTCTAGATTTTCATTTATTAGTGGAAGGTATACAGAATGTAGGGCTTCCAGGTGAAGTCGGTTCTGCAGGTCTAGAATACCATCATCTTCAAAAGAATAAAATTTATCATAGAAGGGCTTTATGACATCCTTCTGAACATCTCTCCAAAGACGCTCAATTCTTTGATTATGAACGGATTTCCCTGTAATATGGCTACCTCTTTGCATACCATGTAGCAGATTCATCAGCATTGCCACGTAGATGTTTTCCCCTCCGTGATCAGAACGCATACGTGAAGGTATACCATACTTTACTGTGGCCTGCGCAAACAGATGAAGGACAACCTTTGCTTCGTTTGATGTTGCACAATGGAGATAGGTTATGAGTCTGCTATATCCATCAATACATCCGTGCGTACAAAATCCCCAACTGTAATTGATAAAAAGATAGGCATTAAGAATAAACAAATTGCAAATAGAACAAAATTTAGTTAAAAAACTATGAAGTTAACGAAAGATGACAACTTTCCATTTTAAACACAAAACAAATTGGCCAACTTCGCAGATTTACCTACCCATATCATTCAAAGTATATGATGGCAAATGGAATATTTTATAGGGTAAATAGTGGAATCGTCATGAATTAGGGGAAGGAGGGGCTACTGGTTGATCCACTGTTAATTAATAAATATTTTGGTTCCTCCATCAAGGAGAGTTTCAAAGCATATTCAGTTTTTTTCTATATTTATATTTTTTCTATACCTTATTTCATTGATAAAGCACCGGGTCCAAAATAAGGGCCCCGAAAAAACGCTGTGGTATTTACCAATGAAATTGATAAGTGCTGGCCCCCAAAAAGCACAGGTGATGGCGGGGTGGGGGGGAGATGTTCGGTACTATCTTACATAACTAGGTATTAAGAGGTTGTTCAAGGGGTTGTAAATGTTACTTTTGTTTCGTCATCAAAGTGGTAACGTTTCCACAACTAGGTACAGACACTGGAGATTGACTAGAAGTAACTGAATACTATATTATTTGATATTGTATTATCAATAACATACAAATTGATACCCACATCTAATCTATTTCAATAATTGATAACTGTGAAACTTTTCCATGTGTAGATTCTGACATACCGTATCAACTTCATGTGTCCATCCATGTGCCACAAACTGTTAGAGCATGGTACACTGTACACTCGGCGCTTCAGTGCATTTCGTAAACGTGAAGACGTCCCATCTGGGTCCACCTGACCCAAAGTAGTGCGAACTCTTTGCCTAGTTACGTTGATGTTGCGTGCCACAAGGTATGATTGCATCATCTGAAATATAACATGATATCAATACTATAATAAGTCATGGTTGAGTGTAGATTTCTACAATTGTTACAGACCCAAATACCGCTATTTGATATAGCCACCGCCTAATGTTTAAATTTGCAACTAATCTGGACCAACAGCACCTAATCCGCAATGATGTCAGCAACACACAGGCTTTAGAATATCACTAACAATCAATTATTGATTAAAACGACACAGGAGTCGCTTGTCTAACCGGTTCTGGCTAGCAGTGGGGACAACAATTATCACTGGTATTAAAAAATATTATTTGATTTTCTGGAAGTAGTTCACCCAAATATACATTTAAGTCAGGTTGATATTTATCCATATTAAGGATATTTTTGTCATATTCAGTCAGCATCTATATACCAAACTTCTTCCAATAGCAATTTGGAAATAAATATCTCATGTGTTTTGGGTTCTCACTCTCTCATGGTGAGGGAAGGACCTAGTATAGGCCAGAAGACTGTATTGGTTTCAGTTCTGTCAACAGATCTGGAATATAACTATTATGGAGGCTCTCACCCACTCAGAAAAGGTAATTATCACCGAGTGTGGAATGCCTAAATTGACGCCACTGTGAAATAATTACATCAGTCGTGGACTATTGCTGTTGGATTAAATATTGATGAAAATACATAAGCTGACTCACTTTGCTACCACTGTTTGGGTACCGCAAATGTAGTTCTGTAATCGTGGCTTTTAGGTCTTGGTCAGATATTTGAGAGTACCTTTCCTTCATTTTAATTCTGTATTTCGCCAATCGCTTCTTCACTGTAGAACTTGAACAGTTAAATACTTCAGCAATTCCTGTGGAGGTGTAGCCATGATTCACTAGAAATCTCAGTTGACCCTCAGTGATCAATTTACTTGGGCGGCCACGACCTATTTATTGAGAACATAAAAATAAAGGATGTAGTAAAGTCACACAAAAAACAGTTTTCTAGTATCCAAAATAATATTAAACAAGCTGAGAATATTGGAGATGTACCAATGTTTTGCCCTCCAATATGCGCTTCAGGGAATGGAGATATATAAAAAATGTTGTAAAAAGAAGATTTTAGGTATGAACAAAATTTAAACAATGACTATATATAACTAGATTAATCTTTAGTACATTCAAACAATTATCAACCTCACCTTGACTGCCATTAGGCAAGGAGCCCAGAATATTTTCAGCAATTCTTTCTTCAGTGATAGGCAAGACCTCATCTGGTATCGGATCAGACAGACTGCTACAAAAGATTTTGAGGTTTGAAAGCGCTGTGTATATTGCTGTTAAGCGTTCATCAGTAAGGTTGGCTGTGATTGTGGCAACAGCATCATGTGCTTCTTTGATCTTCCTCAATGCAATATCTTTATCACCATTGGCTTGAAGAAGGTTGCCAATCTCAGTAAGAAGTCGATCAACACGTCTCAATGTTATTCTAAAAGTTGCCATCTCCAGGTCTGAAGAAATAAAAAAAATGACAATTAATATAGCACATTGACAGGAATGCATATGTTGGTTTTTCAAAAATTCAGGGCAATGCAAAAGAGCAGCCAAGTTGCTGTTGGTGGGAGGAATGTATGTTAGTGGTTTTTGGTGCCCCACCCCCAAGCTCACCACCAGATATTTTGTATAAGCTATCAGCAAAAGTTTACTGTTGTAACTTGTGGGGCCATGATTAATTAAATTATCACAAATGTGAGAGCCTTCCATGAAGTATAATACATCCTCTCATTTACAAATTTTATCAATTAGATAAATTAAATAAGAGTTAATGAGGAAAGTCTAATGGCCCTCTACATGGTCTCTCCCTATCACCTCTTTAAAATATCATGCCAATAAAGGAGGTTTGGCAGCTATTTTACCAGTAATGTTCTATATTTTTCACCTTCAATTGGGTCAGGTCACCCAGAAATGTACAATTCGCTAATAGCCTAGGTCAAGTACAATCTGGCTAAATGAGACTTAGATTTTTCACTTCACAGGATGCATTTGCAGGACTGTTTTATTGTCATTTCTTTCATATATCAGTACACTAACTTGCTAAATATTGATTATATTGACCTAATTCTTATTTCATTGCAATACCCATGCCTGGAAACATTAAGAAAATATATTTACACTTGAATATATGTTGATTTTACACTGAGTTATGGAATTTCAAAGTTTTAAAAGTGGCCATTTTGTTTTTGGCCATTTTTGGCATGTTTCCCCACCTAGATTTTTGTGGACTTTTAGTATGTTAATAAGGGGCACTCATCCTACCCAAAACCGTTGAGAAACCTTTTGTTGCAGTTTGTCCTAGGTTCAGCACTTTTTTTAGCCAGATTGCCTGGACTACAACATAACTGGACAAATAGAATTACTCAAGAGTTTATTTAGTACTTTGGAGTGAGTGAGATTGGTTGCTTTACGCTCTTATCATGACATTTGATATGGTTATATCAAGGGCAGGAGAGCTGAGAGGGAGGTAGTTTATGATCATGTTTAGTATTTGTGTGTAATATAACCTCAAAGTCGGGAATCATGGAAATCAGAAGCAAACTATATACATCTCTAGGCGACCTGACCCATATATTTGATCAATCTATAATTATCTTCTTGAACAGATATTAAATAAATCAGCATTACTAACCTGCTTTCTCTCCACTCTACTTCAAAAGGCAGGAACAGGAAGTAGATGGATGGAAAAAGGTAAAAAATGCGTTCGGCTGAAATGAAGTCAAACAGTGCTGCCCTCTAATGTACTTTCTCAAAATTTAAGGGCTGTCACTCAACTCACCTAATTTGCATAGATTTCTTGATATCAAAAAATGCCTTTTTGGATATCAAGAATTCGATTTCTTGATATCAATAAATGGACTTTTTGATATCAAGAATTGCATTGTGTCACTCAACTCACCTAATTTGCATAGATTTCTTGATATCAAAAAATGCCTTTTTGGATATCAATAAATGGACTTTTAGATATCAAGAATTCCTTTTTGGATATCTAAAAATGCCTTTTCGGATATCTATAATGCAATTCTTGATATCCAAAAAGGCATTTTTTGATATCCAAAAGTCATTTCTGATTAAGTTGAGACCTTAGTTGTATTCTAAAATTGAATTATTGATATCAAGAAATGCTTTTTTTGATATCAATAAATGCAATTCTTGATATCCGTAAATCCTATTATTGATATCAAGAATTCAATTTTTGATATCAATAATGGCATGTATTTCTTGATATCAAAAATTCATTTATTGATATCAAGAATTGATTTTCAGATATCAAGAATTGATTTTCAGATATCAACAATTGATTTTCAGATATCAACAATTGATTTTCAGATATCAACAATTCATTTATTGATATGGATAAACGCATTTTTGATATCAATAAATGAGTTGATCCATTTTCTGATATCCAAAAATACTGAATAAATGACCCAATGGCGTTCCATAAACTAGAGACCTATTGAGAGATCGTTATTAAATGTGCATAGAAATCATGTTCAAAGATGATGGTACCGGGCATACCCTCTTGGATTCTTGTTAACTGTGAGGCTATATTAATGTTTCCTTGAACATAGGACAGGAAAATTCACTAAGAATTGTTGAAAACAACTTTTTAAACATTATAATTAATGATTAGACTGATGAATATCGCACTGATGGTTGATTTCTAAACATCTTAACAATAGTTCCACACCAAACAAGGGCATGTATAATCTTTGGTCAATCTCATTCTGGTTGACAATGTCCAAGGAATCCCATTAATACCTACCCAATAACTATATATGGTGATTGTCTTGGTTTCCAGAAGGAAAAACAGGGGCTTGGTCATATAAAAACACTTTGAATGTATGTCCTAGTTGTTCCTTTCCTGCCATACCGGGTATGCCTCAATATACCGGGTATACCACTGACATCATTTGCATTCATATCTCCACAATAAATTTTTTTAGAAGAATGTAATTTGGGGTATATATGAAGATACATACAGGGATAACATAAACGGAAATTTAGTACCATAGTACCAGTCGAACTTGGTCTACATTATAATAGGTTACAGGGTATACCCGGTATGTAATAGTATAAAATCTCCGGTTTGGTAGACATTGAACCATAACCCTGTTAATGTCTGAATTACTGGCAAAATTGTACTAAGAATGCATCAATGATATGTTTAAGTGTATTTTAGATATTTTAAATCATATGCCAAGGATATATTCATAGCCAGTATACTAGAATCTATGTTTGATACCGGGCATACCCTAGTGACTTCTGAAAATTGGAGATTTGAGTATAGGCCTGGCATACTGAGATGAGGGGTGGTAGAAGGCTATAATGTTACCAAGCTATCAGAAACATGCATAAGGACTAAAACCTGGTGAAATTTAATACCTAGAATGATTACTTTTATTCAGGCGGGAGCTACAATGGGGAAAAATAGTGAATTTTGAGGTGTTTTTGTCTTAATTTTAACGTTTATAGTGATTTATTTAATAGAAATCCTACAAATATGTACATAGTGTTAGATTGCGAAATATATATTGCCATATATATTCAATCTAATTATTATAAATTCATATATTGGCTTATAGCTTAAAACTGGTAAGGTGACATGCACTCCAAGATTATATTTGTAAGTCTGAAAGAATTTTAGATAACATGTTGTTCTGCACTTATCTGACAAATGTTTAGTTTAAATTCTATTTAACTATACACTATTTTGAGTTCATGCAGGACATGTTGATTTAAGGGACATTCCTGCTTGTTTGTTACATCTATGGTTTTGAGTTAACCACCTTATCAGTGACGTAACTGGGACAGCGCCGGACTCTGGGCTCAGCATGAGAGGACCAGTTATTAATGAAATATAGAACCCAGGGCATTGTCATTTTAGGAAATGGCATATTATGCTGAAAATGATAGTATTAATTTGGTTTATCATTTTATTAGTGAACATGATATATTCCCAATAGTAATAAAATGAAGCGATGTTTCAATAGTGTTTATTTCTTCCAAATTAGCAAATGGTCATAAATAATGTGATGTCTTTTGTTTTAGTTTGCTCCCAGAGTTGATTCAAAAGTAGAATAAAACTAAGGGAACATGTCATGTTAACTTCTATTTAATCAATCAATATATTATTCTCTTTAAATATAAATTGCTTGTTGGAAACGCATAGTATTAAGTATTTGATGCTAAATCGAGTTGACCTTTCAAGGCTACACTTAGGATTTCCTAATGTAGAAGACTTTAAAAATGATTAGTATTTTTTGATTGCTTCTCTTATATATAATCAACCATACCATGTGATATCATGTATGTGAATTCGATGATGATTTTAATAAAATCTGGGCTTCTTCTTCTGGCACTCACTGACGCAAGTTGTCTTATTTTATTCAGTGTAACATTTATATAATAATTGTTTCTGAATCACACCGGTCAACTTAAGATCAACTAGCACTATGTAACTATAGAAACCGAAGGTTACAATAGATATACATATTTTTGTAAAGCTTAGGATGTCCTCTTTCCAATGGTACTAAGATGATTAGGATTGATTCATTTGTTTTCGATACCCATTCAGTATAATGCGCAAAGGTCGGAAATTTCGCAATTGTACATTCTAAAAAAATTTGACCCACACACACATCACATTTTGTCACATTTTGATAGACAATTAATCATAAGTAGGCCTAGTAAAAAAAAAGAACTTTAGAAGGTACACACTCCCGTCACACAAGTTGTCACAAGTCCCTTCGGTACGGTACTTGGATTATTGAGACACTTTTGTTTCTACTTCTTATAAGAAGTAGAAGCACTGAATATAATCTGAATAGTGTCTACGTATCATTACATTGACATTGTCTAGCTAAGGGAGGAAGGCTTATTTAGAACGAAGATAAACAAGAAGAAACAGTACCATATACAGACCCCGGGCCCCCATTCAGGGCCAGGGGTCAAAAGTGTACGCTTTTTTGTTCCAGCCCTTGAAAAGTACCCACTTTCCGCGTATTTTCAAGGCATTCCCCCCCCCCCTTATTGTGGCAAAACGCGGAAAATCTGATGCTAAAAAAGACCCTTTTTTATTATTTCAAGGAGTCTTGCTTAACATGATGGGCCCCCCGTTCCCTCCCCAACCCCCCCCCCCCCCTTCAAAAGGCGCGGTTTCAAGTTTTATTTTAAAGAACATATTTATATGTTATATTCTAATTACTTGCTCAGACTTTATTCTGCAATGCTTTAAATATCCAGAGATGCCTCTCACTTATTTCAACCCTAAAATCGACCATGATGAAAGTACAAAAATCACCCAAAAGGAATTTTCATTCTGAGCATAGGCCTGATACATGACTAGAAATTATTTGTTAAATTTAAGGATATTGATTTTGAACTTTTCTAAAATACAGCATTAGTTATGCCTCCTCACTATTCAAGGATTCGTTTTAAGAGCATATAATACGTATTTTCCTTAATACCCAATTTCATTATAGAATTCATTTTTAATTTTAGATTTTACTTCTAAAGATTAAAGTAACATTGGGAAACTCCCCGAACTCACATTGGCCTGCTTCTGAGAATTATTTAAGTTGTATAAGGTAATAAAGATCAGAAAGTCAGTGCTATCTGTACATTAAGGTTTCATGTTTGTTAGGTAGGTAGCTAGGTATATATTTTGATACTTGAATATGCATTTATGTCATCCATCCATCCATCCATCCATATAATATAAAGCTAGAGCGATTTCTACAAAAAGAGTTAGAAAAGAACGTTTTTTTGATATCGCATGTTCTCGGAATTTGTTGTTTTACAAACCATTTTTTTATCTGTAGAGGTCGGTCCATTCTCTCCGGAGGTCGTCGTATGTGGTTTGTGAAGGTATCTGGGGTGAAAATGTGATTTTGAAACCTTTTTTAAAATAAGATCTCTACACTCTATTTATAGCCTGGGAAAGCCCCTGTGAGATACTACGTCATTACTGCAGGGATGTCCTTTGTTGACAGATTTCCTTCAATCTCCTCATTACCAAAATGTGTATATTAATTTCCCATATGTCTTTCAAATTACCTATAAAAACCTTTGTAGGAGGGGAGAGTGAGGCAACGGGAGAGGTGGGGAAAAGAGGAGGGGAGGCAGAGGATGATTTTTTGAAGGGAGAGAAAGTGAGGCGGGGGAGCAAGAGGAAGAGGGGAGGGAGAGGGGGGTATCAGAGATGGGGTTGGGAGAGAACAACAGGTATGAGAGACAGAGAAGAGGCGAGGGAAAAGAGGGAGAGGGGGATAAATTATTTTATTTTATTTTCATTTTCTTCAAATCCCTGCTCTGCGTCTTCACAATCCCTGTCACAGAGGTGCCAACCGGTGAGGATCCAAAATCTTGGGTAATAGAGCTGGCTTTGCAACAAAGACACACAGTACTTCTAGGGGGTTGGGGGACATCCCCCGCGCCCCCCCCCCCCCCCCCCCCCCGAAATTTCAAAAAGATTAGGAGTCAAATTGTGCTTTCTGGAGGTAATTTTACCTCATCATTGACATTCAGAAATCTGAGGATTTCTTGGGCGACAAAGTATATGAAGTTAAGATTTATTTTTTGGCAAGTGACGGTTATCTGAATAACCCATTCAAACCAAAATATGAATAACAGGTTCAAACCAAAATCTTACAGATTACTTTATGACCTTGTATCTACCTGTACCCATACTCCAGGTTACCTTCACCACCTGTATGACCTTGTATACACACGTTACCTTTATCCAGGTAACCTACACCACCTGTTTGACCTAGTACCCACATGTAACCTTACTCTGGACAGGTAGCCTACACCACCTATATGACCTTGTAACCACCTGTAACCTTACTCTAGGTAGCCTACACCACCTATATGACCTTGTAACCACCTGTAACCTTACTCTAGGTAGCCTACACCACCTGTATGACCTTGTACTCACCTGTAACCTTACTCCAGGTAGCCTACAACACCTGTATAACCTTGTACTCACCTGTAACCTTACTCCAGGTAGCCTACACCACCTATATGACCTTGTATCCACCTGTAAGCTTACTCTAGGTAGCCTACACCACCTATATGACCTTGTATCCACCTGTAAGCTTACACTCGGTGACCTACACCACCTGTATGACCTTGTATCCATCTGTGACGTTACTCCAGGAAGCCTACACCACCTGTATAACCTTGTACCCACCCGTAACCTTACTCCAGGTAGCCTACAACACCTGTATAACCTTGTACTCACCTGTAACCTTACTCTAGGTAGCCTACACCACCTGTATAACCTTGTACCCACCAGTAACCTTACTCCAGGTAGCCTACACCACCTGTATAACCTAGTACCCACCCGTAACCTTACTCCAGGTAGCCTACACCACCTGTATGCCCTTGTACCCACCTGTAACCTCACTCTAGGTACCCTACACCACCTGTATAACCTTGTACCCACCTGTAACCTTACTGCAGGTAGCCTACACCACCTGTATAACCTTGTACCCACCCGTAACCTTACTCCAGGTAGCCTACAACACCTGTATAACCTTGTACCCACCCGTAACCTTACTCCAGGTAGCCTACAACACCTGTATAACCTTGTACTCACCCGTAACCTTACTCCAGGTAACTTACACCACCTGTATGACCTTGTACCCACCTGTAACCTTACTGCAGGTAACTTACACCACCTGTATGACCTTGTATCCACCTGTAACCTTACACACCACCTGTATAACCTTGTACCCACCTGTAACCTTACTCTAGGTAACCTATACCACCTGTATGACCTTCTACCCACCTGTAGCCTTACTCTAGGTAGCCTACACCACCTGTATAACCTTGTACCCACCTGTAACCTTACTCAAGGTAGCCTACACCACCTGTATGACCTTGTACCCACCTGTAACCTTACTGCAGGTAGCCTACACCACCTGTATAACCTTGTACCCACCCGTAACCTTACTCCAGGTAGCCTACAACACCTGTATAACCTTGTACTCACCCGTAACCTTACTCCAGGTAACTTACACCACCTGTATGACCTTGTACCCACCTGTAACCTTACTGCAGGTAACTTACACCACCTGTATGACCTTGTATCCACCTGTAACCTTACACACCACCTGTATAACCTTGTACCCACCTGTAACCTTACTCTAGGTAACCTATACCACCTGTATGACCTTCTACCCACCTGTAGCCTTACTCTAGGTAGCCTACACCACCTGTATAACCTTGTACCCACCTGTAACCTTACTCAAGGTAGCCTACACCACCTGTATGACCTTGTACCCACCTGTAACCTTACTCTAGGTAACCTGCACCACCTGTATGACCTTGTACACACCTGTAACCTTACTCCAAGTAACCTACACCACCTGTATGACCTTGTACCCACCTGTAACCTTACTCTAGGTAACCTACACCACCTGTATGACCTTGTACCCACCTGTAACCTTACTCCATGTGTCCTACACCACCCGTATGACCTTGTACCCACCTGTAACCTTACTCTAGGTAGCCTACATCACCTGTATGCCCTTGTACCCACCTGTAACCTTACTCTAGGTAACCTACACCACCTGTATGACCTTGTACCCACCTGTAACCTTACTCCATGTGTCCTACACCACCTGTATGACCTTGCACCCACCTGTAACCATACTCTAGGTAGCCTGCATCACCTGTATGCCCTTGTACCCACCTGTCACCTTACTGCAGGTAACCTACATCACCTGTATGACCTTGTACCCACCTGTAACCTTACTCTAGGAAGCCTACATCATCTGTATGACCTTGTATCCACCTATAACCTTACCTCATATAGCCTATTCAACCTGTATGACCTTGTACCCACTTGTAACCTTACTCCAGGTAACCTACACCCCCTGTATGACCTTGTACCCACCTGTAGCTTTACTCTAGGTAGCCTACACAACCTGTATAACCTTGTACCCACCTGTAACCTTACTCCATGTAGCCTTCACTACCTGTATGACCTTGTACCCACCTGTAACCTTACTCCATGTAGCCTTCACTACCTGTATGACCTTGTACCCACCTGTAACCTTACTCCAGGTAACCTACACAACCTGTATGACCTTGTACCCACCTGTAACCATACTCCATGTAGCCTTCACCACCCGTATGACCTTGTACCCACCTGTAACCTTACTCTAGGTAGCCTACATCACCTGTATGCCCTTGTACCCACCTGTAACCTTACTCTAGGTAACCTACACCACCTGTATGACCTTGTACCCACCTGTAACCTTACTCCATGTGTCCTACACCACCTGTATGACCTTGCACCCACCTGTAACCATACTCTAGGTAGCCTGCATCACCTGTATGCCCTTGTATCCACCTGTCACCTTACTGCAGGTAACCTACATCACCTGTATGACCTTGTACCCACCTGTAACCTTACTCTAGGAAGCCTACATCATCTGTATGACCTTGTATCCACCTATAACCTTACTCCATATAGCCTATTCAACCTGTATGACCTTGTACCCACTTGTAACCTTACTCCAGGTAACCTACACCCCCTGTATGACCTTGTACCCACCTGTAGCCTTACTCTAGGTAGCCTACACAACCTGTATAACCTTGTACCCACCTGTAACCTTACTCCATGTAGCCTTCACTACCTGTATGACCTTGTACCCACCTGTAACCTTACTCCATGTAGCCTTCACTACCTGTATGACCTTGTACCCACCTGTAACCTTACTCCAGGTAACCTACACAACCTGTATGACCTTGTACCCACCTGTAACCATACTCCATGTAGCCTTCACTACCTGTATGACCTTGTACCCACCTGTAACCTTACTCCAGGTAAGCTACACCACCTGTATGACCTTGTATACACCTGTAATCTTACTCCATGTATCCTCCACCACATGTATGACCTTGTACCAATGTGTAACCTTACTCCAGGAAGCCTCCACAACCTGTATTACTTTGTACCCATGTGTAACCTTACTCCAGGTAACCTATATCACCTGAAGGACCTTGTACCCCCCTGTAACCTTACTCCATGTAGCCTATACCACCTGTATGACCTTGTACCCCCCTGTAAACTTCCTCCAGGTGATCTACACCACCTGTATGACCTTGTACCTCCCTGTAAACTTCCTCCAGGTAACCTACACCACCTGTATGACCTTGTACCCCCCTGTAAACTTCCTCCAGGTAACCTACACCACCTGTATGACCTTGTACCCCCTGTAAACTTCCTCCAGGTAACCTACACCACCTGTATGACCATGTATCCACCTGTAACCTTACTCCAGGTAGCCTACACAACCTGTATGACCTTGTAATCACCTGTAACCTTACTCTAGGTAGCCTACACCATCCGTATGACCTTGTATCCACCTATAACCTTACTCCATATAGCCTATTCAACCTGTGTGACCTTGTACCCACTTGTAACCTTACTCCAGGTAACCTACACCCCCTGTATGACCTTGTACCCACCTGTAGCCTTACTCTAGGTAGCCTACACAACCTGTATAACCTTGTACCCCCCTGTATGACCTTGTACCCACCTTGTACCCACCTGTAACCTTACTCTAGGTAACCTACACCACCTGTATGACCTTGTACCCACCTGTAACCTCACTCTAGGTAACCTACACCACCTGTATGACCTTGTACCCACCTGTAACCTCACTCTAGGTAGCCTACACCACCTGTATGACCTTGTATACACCTGTAACCTCACTCTAGGTAACCTACACCACCTGTATGACCTTGTACCCACCTGTAACCATACTCCATGTAGCCTTCACTACCTGTATGACCTTGTACCCCCCTGTAACCTTACTCCAGGTAGCCTACACAACCTGTATGACCTTGTACTCACCTGTAACCTTACTCCAGGTAGCCTACACCCCCTGTATGACCTTGTACCCACCTGTAACCTTACTCCAGGTAACCTATACCACCTGTATGACCTTGTACCCCCTGTAAACTTCCTCCAGGTAACCTATACCACCTGTATGACCTTGTACCCCCCTGTAAACTTCCTCCAGGTGATCTACACCACCTGTATGACCTTGTAACCACCTGTAGCCTTACTCTAGGTAGCCTACACCACCTGTATGACCTTGTACCCACCTGTAGCCTTACACTAGATAGCCTACATCACCTGTATGACCTTGTACCCACCTGTAACCTTACTCTAGGTAACCTTACACAACCTGTATGACCTTGAACTCACCTGTAACCTTACTCGAGGTAGCCTACACCACCTGTATGACCTTGTATTCGCCTGTAACCTTACTCCATGTAGCCTACACCACCTGTATGACCTTGTACTCATGTGTAACTTTACTCTAGGTAACCTACACCATCTGTATGACCTTGCACCCACTTGTAACCTTACTCCAGGTAACCTACACCACCTGTATGACCTTGTATTCGCCTGTAACCTTACTCCATGTAGCCTACACCATCTGTATGACCTTGCACCCACTTGTAACCTTACTCCAGGTAACCTACACCACCTGTATGACCTTGTATTCGCCTGTAACCTTACTCCATGTAGCCTACACCACCTGTATGACCTTGTACTCATGTGTAACTTTACTCTAGGTAGCTTACACCATCTGTATGACCTTGCACCCACCTGTAACCTTACTCCAGGTAACCTACACCACCTGTATGACCTTGAACCCATGTGTAACCTTACTCCAGGTAACCTACACCATCTGTATGACCTTGTACCCACCTGTAACCATACTCTAGGTAGCCTGCACCACCTGTATGACCTTGTACCCAGCTGTAACCTTACTCCAGGTAACCTACACCACCTGTATGACCTTGTACCCACCTGTAACTTTACTCCATGTAGCCTACACCACCTGTATGACCTTGTACCCACCTGTAACTTTACTCTAGGTAACCTACACCACCTGTATGACCTTGTACCCACCTGTAACCTTACTCTAGGTAGCCTACACCACCTGTATGACCTTGTACCCACCTGTAACCATACTCTAGGTAACCTACACCACCTGTATGACCTTGTACCCACCTGTAACCTCACTCTAGGTAGCCTACACCACCTGTATGACCTTGTACCCACCTGTAACCTTACTCTAGGTAGCCTACACCACCTGTATGACCTTGTACCCACCTGTAGCCTTACTTCATGTAGCCTACACCACCTGTATGACCTTGTACCCACCTGAAACCTTCCTCTAGGTAGCCTACACCACCTGTGTGACCTTGTACCCCCCTGTAACCTTACTGCAGGTAACTTAAACCATCTGTATGACCTTGTACCCACCTTTAACCTTACTCCAGGTAGCCTAGACCATCTGTATGACCTTGTACCCACCTGTAACCTTACTCCAGGTAGCCTGCACCACCTGTATGACCTTGTACCCAGCTGTAACCATACTCCAGGTAGCCTACACCATCTGTATGACCTTGTACCCAGCTGTAACTTTACTCCATGTAGCCTACACCACCTGTATGACCTTGTACCCACCTGTAACCTTACTCCATGTAGCCTACACCATCTGTATGACCTTGTACCCACCTGTAACTTTACTCTAGGTAACCTACACCACCTGTATGACCTTGTACCCACCTGTAACTTTACTCCAGGTAGCCTACACCACCTGTATGACCTTGTACCCACCTGTAACCATACTCCATGTGTCCTACACAACCTGTATGACCTTGTACCCACCTGTAACCTTACTCCAGGTAACTTACACCATGTGTATGACCTTGTACTCACCTGTAACCATACTCCAGGTAACCTATACCATTGGTACGATCTTGTATCCACCTGTAACTTTACCCTATGTAGCCTACACTGGCTGTATGACCTTGTACCTACCTATATCATACTCCAGATAACCTATACCACCTGTATGACCTTGTATACACCTGTAACCTTACTCCAGGTAACCTACACCACCTGTTTGACCTTGTATACATCTGTAAACATACTCCAGGTAACCTATACCACCTGTAAGACCTTGTATCCCCCTGTAACTTTACCCCATGTAGCCTACACTATCTATATGACATTGTATCTACCTCTAACCATACTCCAGGTAACCTACACCACTGGTATGACCTTGTACCCACCTCTAACCTAACTCCATGTGTCCTACACCACCTGTATGACCTTGTTTCCACCTGTAACCTTACTCCAGGTAACCTACACCACTGGTATGACCTTGTACCCACCTGTAACCTAACTCCATGTGTCCTACACCACCTGTATGACCTTGTATACACCTGTAACCTTACTCCAGGTAACCTACACCACCTTCATGACCTTGTACCCACCTGTAACCTTACTCCAGGTAGCCTACATCAACCGTGTGACCTTATATCCACCTGTAGCCTTACTGCAGGTAGCTTAAACCACCTGTATGACCTTGTACCCACCTGTACCCTTACTGCAGGTAGCCTACACCACCTGTATAACCTTGTACCCACCTGTAACCTTACTCCAGGTGACCTACACCACCTATATGAACTTGTACCCACCTGTAACCTTACTCTAGGTAACCTACACCATCTGTATGACCTTGTACCCAACTGTAACCTTACTCTAGGTAGCCTACACCACCTGTATGACCTTGTATCCACCTATAGCCTTACTCTAGGTAGCCTACACCACCTGTATGACCTTGTACCCACCTATAGCCTTACTCTAGGTAGCCTACACCACCTGTATGACCTTGTATCCACCTATAGCCTTACTCTAGGTAGCCTACACCACCTGTATAACCTTGTACCCACCTGTAACCTTACTCCATGTAGCCTTCACTACCTGTATGACCTTGTACCCACCTGTAACCTTACTCCATGTAGCCTTCACTACCTGTATGACCTTGTACCCACCTGTAACCTTACTCCAGGTAACCTACACAACCTGTATGACCTTGTACCCACCTGTAACCATACTCCATGTAGCCTTCACCACCCGTATGACCTTGTACCCACCTGTAACCTTACTCTAGGTAGCCTACATCACCTGTATGCCCTTGTACCCACCTGTAACCTTACTCTAGGTAACCTACACCACCTGTATGACCTTGTACCCACCTGTAACCTTACTCCATGTGTCCTACACCACCTGTATGACCTTGCACCCACCTGTAACCATACTCTAGGTAGCCTGCATCACCTGTATGCCCTTGTATCCACCTGTCACCTTACTGCAGGTAACCTACATCACCTGTATGACCTTGTACCCACCTGTAACCTTACTCTAGGAAGCCTACATCATCTGTATGACCTTGTATCCACCTATAACCTTACTCCATATAGCCTATTCAACCTGTATGACCTTGTACCCACTTGTAACCTTACTCCAGGTAACCTACACCCCCTGTATGACCTTGTACCCACCTGTAGCCTTACTCTAGGTAGCCTACACAACCTGTATAACCTTGTACCCACCTGTAACCTTACTCCATGTAGCCTTCACTACCTGTATGACCTTGTACCCACCTGTAACCTTACTCCATGTAGCCTTCACTACCTGTATGACCTTGTACCCACCTGTAACCTTACTCCAGGTAACCTACACAACCTGTATGACCTTGTACCCACCTGTAACCATACTCCATGTAGCCTTCACTACCTGTATGACCTTGTACCCACCTGTAACCTTACTCCAGGTAAGCTACACCACCTGTATGACCTTGTATACACCTGTAATCTTACTCCATGTATCCTCCACCACATGTATGACCTTGTACCAATGTGTAACCTTACTCCAGGAAGCCTCCACAACCTGTATTACTTTGTACCCATGTGTAACCTTACTCCAGGTAACCTATATCACCTGAAGGACCTTGTACCCCCCTGTAACCTTACTCCATGTAGCCTATACCACCTGTATGACCTTGTACCCCCCTGTAAACTTCCTCCAGGTGATCTACACCACCTGTATGACCTTGTACCTCCCTGTAAACTTCCTCCAGGTAACCTACACCACCTGTATGACCTTGTACCCCCCTGTAAACTTCCTCCAGGTAACCTACACCACCTGTATGACCTTGTACCCCCTGTAAACTTCCTCCAGGTAACCTACACCACCTGTATGACCATGTATCCACCTGTAACCTTACTCCAGGTAGCCTACACAACCTGTATGACCTTGTAATCACCTGTAACCTTACTCTAGGTAGCCTACACCATCCGTATGACCTTGTATCCACCTATAACCTTACTCCATATAGCCTATTCAACCTGTGTGACCTTGTACCCACTTGTAACCTTACTCCAGGTAACCTACACCCCCTGTATGACCTTGTACCCACCTGTAGCCTTACTCCAGGTAGCCTACACCACCTGTATAACCTTGTACCCCCCTGTAACCTTACTCTAGGTAGCCTACACAACCTGTATAACCTTGTACCCCCCTGTATGACCTTGTACCCACCTTGTACCCACCTGTAACCTTACTCTAGGTAACCTACACCCCCTGTATGACCTTGTACCCACCTGTAGCCTTACTCCAGGTAACCTACACCACCTGTATGACCTTGTACCCACCTGTAACCTTACTCTAGGTAACCTACACCACCTGTATGACCTTGTACCCACCTGTAACCTCACTCTAGGTAACCTACACCACCTGTATGACCTTGTACCCACCTGTAACCTCACTCTAGGTAGCCTACACCACCTGTATGACCTTGTATACACCTGTAACCTCACTCTAGGTAACCTACACCACCTGTATGACCTTGTACCCACCTGTAACCATACTCCATGTAGCCTTCACTACCTGTATGACCTTGTACCCCCCTGTAACCTTACTCCAGGTAGCCTACACAACCTGTATGACCTTGTACTCACCTGTAACCTTACTCCAGGTAGCCTACACCCCCTGTATGACCTTGTACCCACCTGTAACCTTACTCCAGGTAACCTATACCACCTGTATGACCTTGTACCCCCTGTAAACTTCCTCCAGGTAACCTATACCACCTGTATGACCTTGTACCCCCCTGTAAACTTCCTCCAGGTGATCTACACCACCTGTATGACCTTGTAACCACCTGTAGCCTTACTCTAGGTAGCCTACACCACCTGTATGACCTTGTACCCACCTGTAGCCTTACACTAGATAGCCTACATCACCTGTATGACCTTGTACCCACCTGTAACCTTACTCTAGGTAACCTTACACAACCTGTATGACCTTGAACTCACCTGTAACCTTACTCGAGGTAGCCTACACCACCTGTATGACCTTGTATTCGCCTGTAACCTTACTCCATGTAGCCTACACCACCTGTATGACCTTGTACTCATGTGTAACTTTACTCTAGGTAGCCTACACCATCTGTATGACCTTGCACCCACTTGTAACCTTACTCCAGGTAACCTACACCACCTGTATGACCTTGTATTCGCCTGTAACCTTACTCCATGTAGCCTACACCACCTGTATGACCTTGTACTCATGTGTAACTTTACTCTAGGTAGCCTACACCATCTGTATGACCTTGCACCCACCTGTAACCTTACTCCAGGTAACCTACACCACCTGTATGACCTTGAACCCATGTGTAACCTTACTCCAGGTAACCTACACCATCTGTATGACCTTGTACCCACCTGTAACCATACTCTAGGTAGCCTGCACCACCTGTATGACCTTGTACCCAGCTGTAACCTTACTCCAGGTAACCTACACCACCTGTATGACCTTGTACCCACCTGTAACTTTACTCCATGTAGCCTACACCACCTGTATGACCTTGTACCCACCTGTAACTTTACTCTAGGTAACCTACACCACCTGTATGACCTTGTACCCACCTGTAACCTTACTCTAGGTAGCCTACACCACCTGTATGACCTTGTACCCACCTGTAACCATACTCTAGGTAACCTACACCACCTGTATGACCTTGTACCCACCTGTAACCTCACTCTAGGTAGCCTACACCACCTGTATGACCTTGTACCCACCTGTAACCTTACTCTAGGTAGCCTACACCACCTGTATGACCTTGTACCCACCTGTAGCCTTACTTCATGTAGCCTACACCACCTGTATGACCTTGTACCCACCTGAAACCTTCCTCTAGGTAGCCTACACCACCTGTGTGACCTTGTACCCCCCTGTAACCTTACTGCAGGTAACTTAAACCATCTGTATGACCTTGTACCCACCTTTAACCTTACTCCAGGTAGCCTAGACCATCTGTATGACCTTGTACCCACCTGTAACCTTACTGCAGGTAGCCTACACAACCTGTATGACCTTGTACCCACCTGTAACCATACTGCAGGTAGCCTGCACCACCTGTATGACCTTGTACCCAGCTGTAACCTTACTCCAGGTAGCCTACACCATCTGTATGACCTTGTACCCACCTGTAACTTTACTCTAGGTAACCTACACCACCTGTATGACCTTGTACCCACCTGTAACTTTACTCCAGGTAGCCTACACCACCTGTATGACCTTGTACCCACCTGTAACCATACTCCATGTGTCCTACACAACCTGTATGACCTTGTACCCACCTGTAACCTTACTCCAGGTAACTTACACCATGTGTATGACCTTGTACTCACCTGTAACCATACTCCAGGTAACCTATACCATTGGTACGATCTTGTATCCACCTGTAACTTTACCCTATGTAGCCTACACTGGCTGTATGACTTGTACCTACCTATATCATACTCCAGATAACCTATACCACCTGTATGACCTTGTATACACCTGTAACCTTACTCCAGGTAACCTACACCACCTGTTTGACCTTGTATACATCTGTAAACATACTCCAGGTAACCTATACCACCTGTAAGACCTTGTATCCCCCTGTAACTTTACCCCATGTAGCCTACACTATCTATATGACATTGTATCTACCTCTAACCATACTCCAGGTAACCTACACCACTGGTATGACCTTGTACCCACCTCTAACCTAACTCCATGTGTCCTACACCACCTGTATGACCTTGTTTCCACCTGTAACCTTACTCCAGGTAACCTACACCACTGGTATGACCTTGTACCCACCTCTAACCTAACTCCATGTGTCCTACACCACCTGTATGACCTTGTATACACCTGTAACCTTACTCCAGGTAACCTACACCACCTTCATGACCTTGTACCCACCTGTAACCTTACTCCAGGTAGCCTACATCAACCGTGTGACCTTATATCCACCTGTAGCCTTACTGCAGGTAGCTTAAACCACCTGTATGACCTTGTACCCACCTGTACCCTTACTGCAGGTAGCCTACACCACCTGTATAACCTTGTACCCACCTGTAACCTTACTCCAGGTGACCTACACCACCTATATGAACTTGTACCCACCTGTAACCTTACTCTAGGTAACCTACACCATCTGTATGACCTTGTACCCAACTGTAACCTTACTCTAGGTAGCCTACACCACCTGTATGACCTTGTATCCACCTATAGCCTTACTCTAGGTAGCCTACACCACCTGTATGACCTTGTACCCACCTATAGCCTTACTCTAGGTAGCCTACACCACCTGTATGACCTTGTATCCACCTATAGCCTTACTCTAGGTAGCCTACACCACCTGTATGACCTTGTACCCACCTATAGCCTTACTCTAGGTAGCCTACACCACCTGTATGACCTTGTATCCACCTGTAACCTTACTCCATATAGCCTATTCAACCTGTATGACCTTGTACCCACTTGTAACCTTACTCCAGGTAACCTACACCCCCTGTATGACCTTGTATCCACCTATAGCCTTACTCTAGGTAGCCTACACCACCTGTATGACCTTGTATCCACCTATAGCCTTACTCTAGGTAGCCTACACCACCTGTATGACGACCTTGTATCCACCTATAGCCTTACTCTAGGTAACCTACACCATCTGTATGACCTTGTACCCACCTGTAACCTTACTCTAGGTAGCCTACACCACCTGTATGACCTTGTATCCACCTATAGCCTTACTCTAGGTAGCCTACACCACCTGTATGACCTTGTATCCACCTATAGCCTTACTCTAGGTAGCCTACACCACCTGTATGACCTTGTACCCACCTGTAACCTCACTCTAGGTAACCTACACCATCTGTATGACCTTTTACCCACCTGTAACCTTACTCTAGGTAGCCTACACCACCTGTATGACCTTGTATCCTGCAGTGTATTTTGAAGGTGAGTATCTCTGGTGTATATAATCTCACTGGAATAAGCTCATGTGGTACCCAGGTTCGATTCCTGGCTTGGCCTTCAATGAAAAATAGCTGGTGCAAAGTGGACAGATTGGCCAATGGTCCCACCACATGATGCTCTATTCTATGGTTTGCTTGTACCAAAGGATATTTATATTTATTGATGAAATAAAGTGTATCATAAAGTTTTTTAAGTGTTTTTTTAGGCAAGTACATCTGACATGTGCTGTGTCTTTGACGATTAGTATGTCCATTAGCATAATTTTCTTTTAGATTGTTAAAAAGTGTTTATTGAAAGATTTTAACACTGGTGATAATGTTCCTTAAGATTGTTCAATTTAGGTTTGAATTATATGAATTTTATCTTCTAGCATGTGTAAACTTAATATTTCAATGACCATCTTAATGATGAGGTGCCATTCTAATACAGCAATATTGACGTTATGCAGTTATATTTTGATGTAATTTAATCACATGTAATTTAATTCTACCAACAGAACAACTAGTCGTTTGATTCAGATGTATAGATCTAACATAAAAATGTGTACCATTATCAATACTACTTTAGTCATAAGAGTTATTTTCAGACTTCTTCAAACAGTTCAATACAATACATGTACATATTCAATCATATACAAGTTGTCAGTGTTCATTTCATTCCGCATTTGCTACCCAATTATCATATGTCTATTTCATAATTGTGTTTAGTTCTTTATAGCAGTTATCCCCATGCGAATGTAATTTAGACATTTTTAGCTGGTTTTTGTATTTTTGTTGGCACACATTAAAACATATGGATATTTGGTTTTGCCTGCCTTTCCCCACCACCACAAACCATGCAAACCCACCCGCCATCCCTGTTGCGTAGATTGACATAGCATCTATGCGACCCAGAGATAAAATAATAATGTTGTGAGACCTGGCCAAGGCTCGAGCGTTCAACCCTCCACTCTGTAGGTGAGTGTCATGCCGATTGAGCTGTGTGCCATGGTCGGGAGTGCATGCCCTCAAAAGCTCTTACAAACACGGCATATCTGGCATGGCAGAAGAAGGAAAAATGTTCATTACTCCTTTATTCATGCTATGAAGACACTGTTACTAGTAAAACATCAATCTAGAGATGTTGAAAGGGCATTCTGTGGCAACGGAAATGGGGCAAATATATGATTTCAAGGTAAAAAGGTGTTTGGGTGCCATTTTGAGCAAGTATCCTTTCTCTGAAATAGATAGACTTGGGCGACACCTGCAGGCTTTGATTAGTACCTGCGGCACCCTTCGGGCCACAACTGAGTCACACTCCATCCAGGCAATATTATACTGTCTGTATTTTGTGATAACTGGATAAGCCTACAGACAAATGGATTTTAATTTTCCTAACAATACTTCTAATCATGATTAGTTAATATTACAACTAGGGTTTTTGTGGACCAGGAATTCATTTTCAACAGAATTATTAGTGTTGGATACTTGCCAACATTTTCTCAACAATATAACTGTTTCAAGTTGCCACCTTCAAATGTATTTTCTACATGAGGGTTGTCCTGTGAAAATCGGCCAATTATCCATGTGGATATGACCAAAAGTGTCAAAAGTACAGATATAATTATATATCTAGAGTAAAGCTGGTCTGAATTTTTGATGGACTGTGTTGGTTGCTAGAGGGGGCACCATGCATACTTCTAACTATAATAGAAAACTAGGGCCAGAGCACCCATTGGCATCAATTTTCATGGAAACAGCCAACCTAGGGCTTTTGAGGGTCAGGAATCCATTTTCAACAGAATTAATAGGGTGGAACAAATGTACTGTTGGTCAACATGGCAACAGACTTTGTCTAAAATCAATTTCCTTAAGTCACATCTATTTGGTCCCAAGTGAGATTATCCAGTGAAAATTGGACAATTATCAACAGATTTATGATTGAAAGTGTCAAAAGTAGAGATGTTGCCATGAAGAAGTGAATGTTCTGTCAAAATTGCAACAGTAAAGTTGTCAGACATGTCATCGTAGGTGGAAGCTAGAGAATCATTGAAAATAACCAACAATAAATTCAGGATGATCTGTATTTTGTGTGAACTGGATCAACCTGCAGATAAATGCTGGTAAATTGTCATGAAAAGTTGTACTTGTTGCTAAAAGTAAAGGTTTTCAGCCAAACTAGGGTTATTGAGGGTCAGGAATCCATTTTCAACAAAATTAATAGGGTGGGACAATTGTCAACAATTTTTTCAAGATGGTCGCTTCATGATGCAAGGCTCACCTGTACTTTTGGTCACCATGGCAACAGGCTTTGACCAAAATTAATTTCTTCAACAATATCTATTTGGCCCCAAATGAGAATTTTGATATGAGGGTTGTCCTGTGAAAATCGACTAATTATTCATGGAACTATGATACAAAATGTCAAAAGTACAGATGTTACCATGGCAACAGTGAAAACTGAATATTCTTTCAAAACTGCAACAGAACAGCTGTCAGACATAAGATAATAGGTGAAAGCTAGAGAATCATTAAAATCAACCAAAGATTAATTGATATTGGTCTGTATATTTTGTGAACTGGATCAACCTACAGACGGGTGAATTTTCATGGAAACTTGTACTGGTTGCTAAAACTTTAGACATCTTGCATACCAATACTTCTAATTAGGATAGAAAGTTCAGGTTTTGAGTTAAACTAGAGTTTTTGAGGTTGAGGAATCCTTTTCCAACAGAATTAATAGAGTGGGACAAATGCCAACAGTTTTTTCAAGATGGCCACTTCACGTTGCCAGGATCACACATACTTTTGGTCACCATGGCAACAGCCTTTAACCAAAATTAATTTCTCCAACAATATTCATTTGGCCCCAGATGAGAATTTCTACATGAGGGTTGTCCTGTGAAAATTAAACTATTATCAATGGAGATATGATCAAAAGTGTCAAAAGTACAAATGTTGCCATGGCAACAGTCAGAACTGAATATTCTTTCAAAACTGCAACAGGACAGTTGTCAGACCTAAGACAGTAGGTGAAAGCAAGAGAATCATTAAAATCAACCAAAGATTAATTAATATTGGTCTGTATATTTGGTGAACTCGATCAACCTACAGACAGGTAAATTTTCATGGAAACTTGTACTGGTTGCTAAAACTTTAGACATCTTGCATACCAATACTTCTAATTAGGATAGAAAGTTCAGGTTTTGAGCCAATCTAGGGTTTTTGAGTGTCAGGAATCCATTTTCAACAGAATTAATAGAGTGGGACAATGGCCAACATTTTTTTCAAGATGGCCGCTTCCTGCCGCTAGGATCACATGTACTGTTGGTCACCATGGCAACAGGCTTTGTCTGAAATTAATTTCTTCAACAATATCTATTTGGTCCCAAGTGCGAATTTCCACATGAGGGTTGTCCTGTGAAAATTGGACAATTATCAACAGAGATATAATCAAAAGTGTCAAAAGTACAGATGTTGCCATGGAAACAGTGAGAACTTAAAGTTATGCCAAAATTACAACAGGACAGTTGTCAGACATGACATAGTAGGTGAAAGTTAGAGAATCATTAAAATCACCCATGGATAAATCTAAGATGGTTTCTAATTTGTGTGAACTGGATGAACCTGCAGACAGGTAAATTTTCATGGAAACTTGTACTGGTTGCTAAAGCTTAGGTGTCTTGCATACCAATAGCTCTAATTATGATAGGTGAACTTTAAATCAAACCATAATAAGTTATATTGAAGAATTCAGGGTCATTCTCCGAGATTCTCTTCATTCTATTTAGGGTCAGCAGTTGAGCGAGGAATCAACGCAACACGCATAGATGTATGTTTCAAAGCCAGAACCGACCCAAGTAGAATGAGGCTGGCCATAATCATATTTATTCTTATATACTAGACAGATTACAGCCATTACACAGGGCCACATTTGCTTATCCTAACTGGACCAATAGGGCATATTATATATTAACAGCAGCGCCATACAGAGAGCGGTGGAAACGGCCCAAACTAAGTGCTAGGCGGGCAGCACACAGAAGCCTTATGTATTAACCATAGGCTTCTAACTTTCTCCTTTTTCTCTCAGAATTTGAGTTATTGTATGGTACTTTAAGCTATCCAATATTATTAAATGACATGTTAAGATTGGTCATGCTTAATAAGAGAACATTTTATCCGCTAGATTTTAGTATATGGCAACTTTTGTAAGAGTGTATCAACCAAAACAAGTAAGCGTAGGTGTACAGCCTGCAGTGGCCCAGAGGCCGTGTGCTCCTAATACCCCTGCACGTCCACTGGCAGACGGGGTGGAGGTGCACGGTTTGGCCCGCATAGCTAGGTGAGTCAACTGGACTAGGCATGCGCACAGGGGTAAAAGTTAATCCCGCAGTCACTGGTACGCACTGGCGACGGTATTCGTAAAGGGGGCTATTGATCCTTGATAGATAAAGGATCCAATCAACTGCAGGTTAACAATAAACTAAAAGAGATGAATACAAGGCCAGAGTGACCAGTGTCACACCTGACCAATACCTTTCCACCGTGTCCGGGTCAGTTAGTTATCTTCCCTCCCCTCTCCCTCACGCTCTTAATCAGTACCCCCTCCCTTTGCTGACCTGCTGGTCAGTTCCCTTCCCCTCCCTCCCACATGATCAAAACTAAGATAACATTGACATGGACCTTGGTGCGTACTTTGGAAAATAGAAGGATACTCATGAGTGTGTGGCAGGAAGAAAGGTAGTTAGGCCTCTGAGTCAGTAGGGGGCATTGCAGATGCATTTCTGAATAAGACTTCCAATATAAATTCAAACCCAGAGTTTTACTTTAAGTAAATCAATGTTTATCTCAAATTATCCAATCTAACTAAGCATAATCAGGTTTACCCCATCTCGTCCCCTTTCTGCCAGTTACCTCCCCACTCTCGATAGTTTTCCCTCTTGAACAGAAAACAGAGCAACATTTCTTTGGGGAGAAATGCCAGTTCATACACCTTATGGCATGTCCAGTTCAGAATACACAAGTTCCTTTTTAACCATGTAGGTTTTTGGCCCATTTGTTCTTGTTCTTCAATGTGGTTTTCAATTTTCGCACTCCATTCATATTTTTGCATGCCATTCATATCATTAAACTTCAGCGAAATATCGTCAATGTCACTTGGGACAACCATCATATTCTCCTCCAACTTGCATTGTATGTTATCTTGTCTTTTATCCACTTTCTCTGATTCCACTACATGAGGCCTTGTGGATACCTCTGGTGTTGTTTCAGTGAAAGAATTGGTACAGTCAGAAAGTTGTTTAGACAGACCAGAAAACATCTGGCTTAACTCTTGAAACATCGCCATCACCTCAGAGTTGGATATCTGTTCTCCCATAGTGGATTCAAGATCGATCTGGTGACAAAACTATTATAATTTTTCCTTAGATTTGTTAAGGTAATACAATTATACAAAGAGCAAAAGATATTTATCCACTATACTTCTATGGAATCGATATGGCAGCTGATCTCTAATCTCTGTTGTCTAGTCAATTACCAGGTCAGTAGGTCAGCTATATATGCACGCTGACTAGTCACTTGTATTGGGCGGAAGCAGCATGGTAACTCCAGTAGGCTCAATGAACACTCCTTAGTCCTGCAAGCTAAACACGTGTATAATCTTAGTATGGACACAGGGTTGCAAATCGTAACGTTTTTTTCGTTATGCACAATTTAGAAACAGCCTGTAGGGTCTCAAACAGGGGTAAATCCTAGGAAAACCTACTGAATCCACTCCAGAATCATACCATGTGCAGCAAATTCTCCTAACCTATCAAATGGTCGCCTCCAGAGGGTCGGGACCATGACCGTTGGTCAGTCAAGATATGAAACAGTATCTTAAACACCGATTAAATCCTTTGAATACTCCTAGCTGAAGCTCTCTGCGAATTCTCTGCCTTTAACTGAAGGTGTCTGACAAAACTTGTGATGAATTTCCGCCTCTTAATACAATCTATCCTGAAAGAAAAAGAGGAGCCTTGCAGGGGCCGTCTTGGAAACAAAATCTAAACCGGAAGTCCTTCATTCCTTTCTCTTATTACTATATATTTAATCTGTCCACCATAATATAGTTATATGTTACTTCAACTGTCCTTAGGTGTTTAAACATGGCTAATTATTAATTTCTTTTGAGTTTCACTTCATTTTAGTATTTTGCCAACCAACATTACAGGTTTGTTCTTTTTCTTCTTCATTTAAGGTAAAAAATACAAAAACATATTACTAAGCTTATTTCTTACCATAATTATAATGCACAAACAAATCTTTGTAAATCTTTGTACTGCTATTACAGGAATGTTTCGGGATGTTTTTGTATTTTTTAATCCTAGTATGGACACAGGGTTGCAAATCGTAACGTTTTTTTCGTTATGCACAATTTAGAAACAGCTAGGGTTAGGGTTAGGGTTAGGGTTAGGGTTAGGGTTAGGGTTAGGGTTAGGGTTAGGGTTAGGGTTACACACACGTTACATGGGGATAAATAAATGAGGGGGAAAGTATAGGAAGGAAAAACAGCTACCTCGCAATTTTTTTGGGGTGATTACCGCCATCTTCAACTCATCGTGATGGTAATTTTATTCATACATGCCTTGCCCCCTGAGTCTATAGGAGACAACTAATGGATTCCAAACGAGCCCATCCACAGGTGAAAAGGTTTTCTCATATCCAATAGATCTCATCCGCTCCCATGGCCATGCCTCTGCCCCAGCCTGTGCATGGTGTAACCTTCGGTTTCTATAGTTACATAGTGCTAGTTGATCTTAAGTTGACCGGTGTGATTCAGAAACAATTATTATATAAATGTTACACTGAATAAAATAAGACAACTTGCGTCAGTCAGTGCCAGAAGAAGAAGCCCAGATTTTATTAAAATCATCATCGAATTCACATACATGATATCACATGGTATGGTTGATTATATATAAGAGAAGCAATCAAAAAATACTAATCATTTTTAAAGTCTTCTACATTAGGAAATCCTAAGTGTAGCCTTGAAAGGTCAACTCGATTTAGCATCAAATACTTAATACTATGCGTTTCCAACAAGCAATTTATATTTAAAGAGAATAATATATTGATTGATTAAATAGAAGTTAACATGACATGTTCCCTTAGTTTTATTCTACTTTTGAATCAACTCTAGGAACAAACTAAAACAAAAGACATCACATTATTTATGACCATTTGCTAATTTGGAAGAAATAAACACTATTGAAACATCGCTTCATTTTATTACTATTGGGAATATATCATGTTCACTAATATAATGATAAACCAAATTAATACTATCATTTTCAGCATAATATGCCATTTCCTAAAATGACTATGCCCTGGGTTCTATATTTCATTAATAACTGGTCCTCTCATGCTGAGCCCAGAGTCGCGCGCGCTGTCCCAGTTACGTCACTGATAAGGTGTCAACTCAAAATAATAGATGTAAACATCAAACAGGAATGTCCATTAAATCAACATGTCCCTGAATGAACTCAAAATAGTGTATAGTTAAATAGAATTTAAACTAAACATTTGCCAGATAAGTGCAGAACAACATGTTATCTAAAATTCTTTCAGACTTACAAATATAATCTTGGAGTGCATGTCACCTTACCAGTTTCAAGCTATAAGCTAATATATGAATTTATAACTATTAGATTTAATATATATGCCAATATATATTTCCCAATCTAACATTCCTTCCCCTCTTTTTTAGTTTTAGAGTTACCCAACTCTAATTAAAACTATTCTAAGTTTGGCAATATCGAAGAAAGATGGTGAGACTCGATCTTAGTCTCATTATCATCGTCCACGACACTCTTCGCCCACCTACAGCGACTTTTAGTAAGCTTCAAAGAAAAATACACAAATAAAGAAACAATCATGAGAAGTAGCAAAATAGTAAAACCAAAGTGACCCATTACAAAGTCATCATGATCATGCTGCAATTTGTCAGGTAAAACATGCAATACGTCGTTACTAACAGCATCAATCTCGAGAAGCGAGTGAAACTTTAAAAGTTCAGGTAAACGTCTCTGTACTTCAGCGGCAATAGAAAAAGTAAAGTTCACGATCGTAGGCGATTCATAATGAACTGCCATGCCAAGTTTATAAGAATCTACACTTCTCGTGGTAAAGTTAGGAGTCTTTATACTGCAATCAGGATCAACCTTCCAGAGTTCAGTGTTCGTTAGCAAAATAGTCTGGTGATTTTCATGATCGCACTGCAATGTTAGTTCAGTCGGCATAAAAGGAATCACAATCCATTGATTCGCTTTGTAGGGAATCATCATCAAAGCATTATCAATAGGGTGTACCGCTAACTTACATAAATTGGAAGTTCCACTAATTAAACCTAGTTCACATCCAGTGTGTTCAATTACACCGGCAATGCAAAGTTTTGTCTTCCCTCCTTGGCATTGCAGAGGAGTGAAAAGATTCCTGCGCTTAACATCTACGACCACTCGGGGTCTAACAATAGCTTGATACTGAATATTTTCATGTGGAAAGGGATAGGCTTGCAATGCCCACTCCTCCCACAATTCGGAGTCCTGTCCCCACAGATCCAAAACAAAAATAATTTGAGAGTTTGTTACTTCTACCACATGGGTATGGGCATTCCCATAGTACCATTCCAATGGTAGGGTTACACTCTCCATCTGTCGTAAAACCTCTCTTAGGTCATCCTTGGACACCAAGTCCTCTGTCAAATGCACTGGTCCTAAAGCGATACGCCGATACTCATTC
Organism: Sthenelais limicola; assembly: GCA_942159475.1. Lineage (NCBI taxonomy): Eukaryota > Metazoa > Annelida > Polychaeta > Phyllodocida > Sigalionidae > Sthenelais > Sthenelais limicola. The sequence goes on along the minus strand of OW804102.1, from coordinate 16,255 downwards.
AGATCCTGCTCGACTTGGTGGAGAATATTGTCTACCTGGCCCACCAGGCTATCTAGTTGAAAAAGAAGGAAAAGTTGTTGTATGTCATGATTTGCTATTGACTGATCATGTTGGAGTAACGAAACATATTGACGGAGATGGACCGTGTAGTTGAACAAGACGCCTATGTCATGTCTGTTTTCTGCAAAGTAGCTCCGCGTCCGGTTTACTACGCTGAGAAGTCTCTCCTGATTGTGGAAAATCTCTGCTCTCTGTTTTCCAGCCTCCTCCAATCCTTTCGATACTGCCAGTAATTCCTCCTGAGTAGCGACCCCAAAAAGAAATCCGGCAGCATCGCCTACAAAGTTCATCAAACCACGCTTGACTCGCTGATCAGAGGTCATATGTAAAATACTAATGTTAAGGAATTTTGGTGATGTAACTGTCCACATTAAAACTCTGCGTTTCAAATTATTAATGAAAGCAGGGGGCAAAATATTCTTGACTTGATCATTTTCCAAAATGTTAGTGAAATCAGACTTCCATTTGTCCAGTGGCGCAAGTTCAGGAGCATTGACCACCACAACTACCTTCCATGTCTCCCAGACGGTATAGACATCAGCCGTCTTCCTCAGGAGAACTCCTCCTGGAATAATTTGCCTGTCAATATGTTCCGCAGCTGTGCATATTGAAGAAATTGAAGATATTACAAGTAGGAACTGAATTCGGCACATCTTGGATGTTTGTCCTCAGATGTTGGACCAGTGGCTTTCCTTTTCCGAAGATTGTAGTGTACCTCCACCTGCATAGGCTCCACAGGGTCTACTGGTGGCGCAGGCTGAGGTTGAGGTATATCCGTAGGTGGCTGAACATCATTCACCGGCGGTGGTAGTGGTTGCGCTTGCGCAGCATCTATGACATCATCCTGATTATCTGGAATCCGAGGCACTGGTTGGTCAGGGCGAGCAAACTCCCTAGCTCGTTGTCTCCGGGGCACCCTTGGTCTCACATCTCGCCAATCCCCTACAGGATCAATTTTGCGCACATTAACTCTGTTATATGCAACAACATTACCTGCACCAGTTACGGGTCTACACCAGACAACAGGACCTCGAACTCGGGTGACCTCACGAGGAAGATCCCATTTGGAATCAAGGGGCAATCTTTCATGCGCAAGGGGCACTACTCGATCACCTACCTGAAGTTCTGGTGCATTAGCCTTTTTGCGTTGTCGCTCCATATATGCCTCTTTGGAGATGTCAGTATTTCTTGCAGCTTCCTTCAAGGCTTCACTTACATCTTCAAGCCGATTTCCAAGGACCTGTGGGTCGCTACAGTCAGGACCAGCTGAGATCCTAGGAAACCCGATTCTTCGCCCATAATGCAGGAAAGCTGGACTGTAACCAGTAGTGTCGGAGACCGTCTGCCGATAACCTAATAAAGCGGTGCCAAGATGTCTTTCCCATTGATTATTGCGATTATTTACAAGTTTTCTAATCATATTCTTCAGGGTGCGATGAAAGCGTTCAACCTTAGCATTTGTTTGCGGATGATAATTAGTTGCTCTTCTCCTTTCAATTTGCCATGCATCACCAAAATTTTGAACTGCTCTGTTCATAAATTCAACCCCATTATCATGGATTAAAATTGAAGGGGGACCATGCCTTGGAATAAAATCTCTCTCTAAAACTTTGATAACAGATGCAGCACTCCTGTCTTTTACTGGATAAGCTTCTGCCCAGCCCGTAATGTGATCTATGGTTGTTACCAAATATCGATTACCATCCTCACCCAATGTCATAGGTCCCACTGTGTCAATACCCACAATCTCATTTGGATAATTAGCAGTAGGCATACCTGTCGGTCCAGGCACCTCATGTCTATCTGTGTTGATCTCACAGGTAGCACACCGTCTAATGTAAAGCTTAATAGTTTGTCGTTGTCGTGGCCAGACATAGAGCTCTCGTGCGCGTTGCAGCGTTTTCTCTACACCCTGATGGCCCACCTCTCGATGACAACGTTCAATGATTCTGTCTCTAAATTGTTCTGGCAACACCAATCTTGGATATGGTTGTTGATGAGTCAAATTCTTGGTAGACCACAATAAATTCCCACTAATTTCATACTCTGAGTCATCCTCCCCTGCCCTATCCCACTCGGGCATTTGTTGCTGGGCTGTAGCAACTTCTATTTTGTTCAAACCATCCCTCAACCATGGTAGTACCTCCCCGGGACGTGCTTCTATATTAACCCAGTCTACCGTTTCCCCTATCTCTAAAGGATCAGGTAGCCGAGACAACATGTCAGCTCGGATGTTGTTCTTTCCCTTCCTATGTAAAATTGGAGCATTATACTCAGCAATGAGAGATGACCACCTCTGTATTTTAGTGTTCTTAACCTCTGAAAGAAACAAGGCTTTTAATGGCTTGTGGTCTGTGAAAATTTCGAATTTTGCACCATATAAATAAGGTCTTAATTTTTTTAGAGCATGGACAATTGCAAAGGCTTCCTTCTCAATTGTGCTCCATCTTTTCTCATTCCCTCTAAAAGTCCTACTTATATATTGAATTGGTCTTTCCACCCCCATCTCATCAATCTGAACCAAGATGGCACCTGCCGCTATATTTGAGGCATCACTATAGAGTTTGTATGGTTTCTGTGGATCAGGATGTGCCATAATTCTATCCGAAACTAGTTCTTGCTTCAATTTTAGAAAAGCTTCACATTGCTCTGGTCCAAATTCAAATTTAACATTTTTCTGCGTTAATCTGGTTAATGGTTCTGCAATGTGAGCACAATTTGGAATTAGTTGGCGATAGTAATTTACCATGCCAAGAAAACGTTGCACCCCTCGAACATCAGTTGGTTCCATCATATTGCTGATAGCATTTGTCTTTTCTGGATTGGCTTTAATTCCCTTGCCAGAAACAATATACCCCAATAGAGGCAATTCTTCCCTGTGGAAAGTACATTTTGACTCCTTTATCACCAGACCATAGTTCTTCAGGCGATTTAAAATATCAAGGACATGTTTTTCATGCTCGTCCTCAGTCTTTGAATATATTACCACATCATCAATGTAGACCATAGCATGTTTCCCCAATGCATCACCAAGTACTGATTGCATTGCCCTTTGAAAAATTGCTGGAGCATTCTTTAAACCAAAAGGTAGTCTAACCCATTCATATAACCCTTGGTGGGTTATAAAAGCTGTTTTTGGAATATCACTTTCAGCTACTGGAACTTGCCAGTAACCACTGCGTAGGTCCAATGTGGTAAAGAATTTTGAGCCTCCCAAAGAATCAAAAATATCCTGAATGTATGGCAAAGGATGGCTATCCTCTACTGTAATAGAATTTAGCCGACGATAATCATTACAAAAGCGGTCTGTGATTACCTGTATCAATTGTAACTTCAACACCTATTTTCTGACCATCTCCCAGTTGTCCACGGAAAACTTCTGGCATGAGTTTCTTATAATCATCCACTTCTAATGCAGAAATGATTTCAGATTTTGGAATAGAGGTAACCTCAAAAGTATGCCTTTTTCCTCCCAATCTCACTGTCCCACTTGGATAATCAATATTTGCTCCAAGTACAGATAAGGCATCATTCCCCAAAAGAATTTCATGTTTTAGATCTTTGTAGACAAACACCTCAATAATGTGACCATAAATAATGAGCAAAGTTTTGCCATCAACATCAAAAATGGATCCCCCAACCGTTTTAAACTTTTCAGTGCAACTCTTCATAAATGGATGTCTACCAGCCCTTTGGCAGATCTCCAGCCATTTATGACGATTAATCAATGTTCTTGAGGCACCAGTATCCACCAATGCTTGAAGTTTTGATTGATTGATTGGAATTGTTACCTTTATCCTGTCCACAGTATCCATACTTAGTTTTTTGAATGATCTTCATTTGAAGGACACTCAAAACCCTTATGACCCTTCTTCCCACATCGGAAACAATTGGGTGTTCCATCCTTATTCCATGCTGGTTTCCCAAACTTAGTAGCCCTAAGCTTTTGACCCTTTGGAGTACCTGCCTGATTTGCTTGTTCTCTGGTTTTGTTTATCTTATATTCCAAAGAGCTCAACTTTTTGAGAATCTTTTCCATTATATCCTCATCTGTTTTGATATTCTCTGGCTGCTTTTGCTCTACTGTCTCTAAGACTTTCATTACCCCAATTTCCATAGGTTCCTCTTGCCCAATCCCTGCCAATTGCTCTGCCCTATCTGCATTCTTAGCAGCCTCATATGCAGCATTAAGGTTTCCTGGCCTTGCCTGATGTACCCTTACTCTTACTTCTCTACTAGAGATTCCATCAATGAAAGTACGCACTAACCTTTCTATTACTAAAGGCACTGCCCTTTCTGCAGCAGTATAGGCTTTGGTTACTTTTTGCTGGAAGACAACTGTATAATCTCGTACATCTTGAGTGGGGCCTTGCTTTATTATATCTACCTTCTTCCTCAAATACTCCCCTTCATCCTGATCTAGGAAGTTATTCGAAATGTATTGTTTTAGAGCTAGCCAAGTAATTTGTCCTTGTGCCCTAACATGCTCTCTAATAGCTGTATCTAGGTCTCCCTTAACCAAATATCCCACCATTCTTAATGTCTGTGCATCATTGGCATTAGTCCACTCTTTAGCAGAACTAATGTCTTCTAACCACTCTCTAAGTGCGGATCTGGAGGTCCCATCCTGTGTCCCAATCCTTTTGGCATGTTGAGCCAATTGTTGCTCCATAACCCTCTGGGCATTCTGTGCTAACATCTGGGCCTCTGCCATTTTGAATTTTGGTAAACCTAACTAACACATTTGAAAAGAGCAAAACATTTGAAAAGAGCAACCCCTATCACAATGCAAAACAAATGAGGGAAAAGGTTGAACTTACAGTTGACAGTGGCAGCAGAAACTAGAGTCCTCCATCCTCATCATTGACAGTGGTAGCAGAAAACTAGAGTCCTCCATCCCCATCATTCACAGAATATAAGTCCAAATAGGGAGCACCATAATGGCACTGCAGCACCCTATTATTCTTTGCTCCTTCAATCTTCTATTGTCTCGTCCCTTCGTGGTCGCCAAATGTAACCTTCGGTTTCTATAGTTACATAGTGCTAGTTGATCTTAAGTTGACCGGTGTGATTCAGAAACAATTATTATATAAATGTTACACTGAATAAAATAAGACAACTTGCGTCAGTCAGTGCCAGAAGAAGAAGCCCAGATTTTATTAAAATCATCATCGAATTCACATACATGATATCACATGGTATGGTTGATTATATATAAGAGAAGCAATCAAAAAATACTAATCATTTTTAAAGTCTTCTACATTAGGAAATCCTAAGTGTAGCCTTGAAAGGTCAACTCGATTTAGCATCAAATACTTAATACTATGCGTTTCCAACAAGCAATTTATATTTAAAGAGAATAATATATTGATTGATTAAATAGAAGTTAACATGACATGTTCCCTTAGTTTTATTCTACTTTTGAATCAACTCTAGGAGCAAACTAAAACAAAAGACATCACATTATTTATGACCATTTGCTAATTTGGAAGAAATAAACACTATTGAAACATCGCTTCATTTTATTACTATTGGGAATATATTATGTTCACTAATAAAATGATAAACCAAATTAATACTATCATTTTCAGCATAATATGCCATTTCCTAAAATGACTATGCCCTGGGTTCTATATTTCATTAATAACTGGTCCTCTCATGCTGAGCCCAGAGTCGCGCGCGCTGTCCCAGTTACGTCACTGATAAGGTGTCAACTCAAAATAATAGATGTAAACATCAAACAGGAATGTCCATTCAATCAACATGTCCCTGAATGAACTCAAAATAGTGTATAGTTAAATAGAATTTAAACTAAACATTTGCCAGATAAGTGCAGAACAACATGTTATCTAAAATTCTTTCAGACTTACAAATATAATCTTGGAGTGCATGTCACCTTACCAGTTTCAAGCTATAAGCTAATATATGAATTTATAACTATTAGATTTAATATATATGCCAATATATATTTCCCAATCTAACAATGGGTACAAATCGAATGATAGTGCAGCCACCCTTAAAATGGGCCACATGGTCGGGATTCCTCTCTAAACGACCCTCGGACCACCAATATTGCAACAACCAAACCCACCATCTAGTGAGTAAATTACCGTGACTTGCAACCCTAAAGTCAGGGCTCAACACTGCAAAGCCAGATATGATTACATCTGGTAAGGGCGTGGTACTTGCCAAAACCATAAATTAAAAAAATATCATGCATGAAATGTAGCGTTAAAAAGCTGCAGGTTCTCCAAGGTGTTTAGGACAAACCATTAGCATAATATTCCTTTCTCCACAAATATCGAATAAATGTTTAATAATGCAATACTAACTATATTATAAATCGGAATTTAATACTGCATTTGCCATCTCAGCCAATAGTTCTAAAGCGAGTGGTATTAACTCAGGAAAATTTCAGAGAAACATGTGAGGTCTGGAAGTGAATTAGGCTGGTGACAGGAGATTTAAGTTGATTTAACGCTAGGTTATTTATGGGTTAGTTATTCTGACGCCAGTTGTGTGAGCGGCTGTTTTGATGTTATATATCACGTTTCACATAGGCTTGGTTTGGTTTCAACTAGGGATAACTGAAAAATGTCGACGCGGAATAAACAGAGATTCAATATCTATTAAAGCGTTTCTGTAAGAATAAAAATACTAAAACATGCACCGAATTCAAGTTTATTTCCCCCCTTCAAGCGAAAGTCTCCAGTTACCTCGCAAGAATAGCGTTAGATTATTATAATGTTTATCATCGATACAACTTGACCAACTGCTTCCACTTACATGGGTCTATTACGAGCAAAAGCTTGAGAACCTTTGACAACAAACATTTATCGTGTTTGAATACATTATTTATACTAACTTATAAATGTTTAGCATAATTGATTATTTATGATAATGCGATAATATGCCTTCTATTTGAAACGTAGGCGTGGTGGATGGGTGGATTTCATTTAAGCATAGGCTATTCAGCCTCACCGATTTAAACATGAAAGTTGCGTGCTAGACACCATTTCCTATATAACGGGAGCTTGGTATGTTGCGACGAACTATGACATCACAATCAGAAAAGAAAGAAAATGAGCGAGTTTGCACCTTTTAAAGATGTTTGTTCTAAAGCAGAGATAGATGTTAAGATGGAAAAAAAAACCGTTCCCCTTTTCCCACAAGTAATAAGGCGCGAAAGGGAGCAAAACTATAGAAGAATCTGACAGAAAACAGCAGTGCGAGGAACAGAAGGAAGAGGAGAGAGAGCCAAGCTCAGAAAACGACAGAAAAATCACCTAAACAGACGAGAAAATGTTTAGATGGGAATTGATAAAGAGAGATGTTTCTCCTTCTCATGGCGAAGGGGAGGGTCTGACAGGGGCTCAATAAATTGTCTTTGATGCTCCATGTCGGATAGGGATTACGTTTGGCCGACGTGTGGCGAATCAAAGAGACGCGTGTAATACTTTTGATCTGAATCGTGGAAGCAGTTGTGCTGATTAGGCCAGGGTTAGAGTTAGGGTTAGGGTTAGGGTTAGGGTTAGGGTTAGGGTTAGGGTTAGGGTTAGGGTTAGGGTTAGGGTTAGGGTTAGGGTTAGGGTTAGGGTTAGGGTTAGGGTTAGGGTTAGGGTTAGGGTTAGGGTTAGGGTTAGGGTTAGGGTTAGGGTTAGGGTTAGGGTTAGGGTTAGGGTTAGGGTTAGGGTTAGGGTTAGGGTTAGGGTTAGGGTTAGGGTTAGGGTTAGGGTTAGGGTTAGGGTTAGGGTTAGGGTTAGGGTTAGGGTTAGGGTTAGGGTTAGGGTTAGGGTTAGGGTTAGGGTTAGGGTTAGGGTTAGGGTTAGGGTTAGGGTTAGGGTTAGGGTTAGGGTTAGGGTTAGGGTTAGGGTTAGGGTTAGGGTTAGGGTTAGGGTTAGGGTTAGGGTTAGGGTTAGGGTTAGGGTTAGGGTTAGGGTTAGGGTTAGGGTTAGGGTTAGGGTTAGGGTTAGGGTTAGGGTTAGGGTTAGGGTTAGGGTTAGGGTTAGGGTTAGGGTTAGGGTTAGGGTTAGGGTTAGGGTTAGGGTTAGGGTTAGGGTTAGGGTTAGGGTTAGGGTTAGGGTTAGGGTTAGGGTTAGGGTTAGGGTTAGGGTTAGGGTTAGGGTTAGGGTTAGGGTTAGGGTTAGGGTTAGGGTTAGGGTTAGGGTTAGGGTTAGGGTTAGGGTTAGGGTTAGGGTTAGGGTTAGGGTTAGGGTTAGGGTTAGGGTTAGGGTTAGGGTTAGGGTTAGGGTTAGGGTTAGGGTTAGGGTTAGGGTTAGGGTTAGGGTTAGGGTTAGGGTTAGGGTTAGGGTTAGGGTTAGGGTTAGGGTTAGGGTTAGGGTTAGGGTTAGGGTTAGGGTTAGGGTTAGGGTTAGGGTTAGGGTTAGGGTTAGGGTTAGGGTTAGGGTTAGGGTTAGGGTTAGGGTTAGGGTTAGGGTTAGGGTTAGGGTTAGGGTTAGGGTTAGGGTTAGGGTTAGGGTTAGGGTTAGGGTTAGGGTTAGGGTTAGGGTTAGGGTTAGGGTTAGGGTTAGGGTTAGGGTTAGGGTTAGGGTTAGGGTTAGGGTTAGGGTTAGGGTTAGGGTTAGGGTTAGGGTTAGGGTTAGGGTTAGGGTTAGGGTTAGGGTTAGGGTTAGGGTTAGGGTTAGGGTTAGGGTTAGGGTTAGGGTTAGGGTTAGGGTTAGGGTTAGGGTTAGGGTTAGGGTTAGGGTTAGGGTTAGGGTTAGGGTTAGGGTTAGGGTTAGGGTTAGGGTTAGGGTTAGGGTTAGGGTTAGGGTTAGGGTTAGGGTTAGGGTTAGGGTTAGGGTTAGGGTTAGGGTTAGGGTTAGGGTTAGGGTTAGGGTTAGGGTTAGGGTTAGGGTTAGGGTTAGGGTTAGGGTTAGGGTTAGGGTTAGGGTTAGGGTTAGGGTTAGGGTTAGGGTTAGGGTTAGGGTTAGGGTTAGGGTTAGGGTTAGGGTTAGGGTTAGGGTTAGGGTTAGGGTTAGGGTTAGGGTTAGGGTTAGGGTTAGGGTTAGGGTTAGGGTTAGGGTTAGGGTTAGGGTTAGGGTTAGGGTTAGGGTTAGGGTTAGGGTTAGGGTTAGGGTTAGGGTTAGGGTTAGGGTTAGGGTTAGGGTTAGGGTTAGGGTTAGGGTTAGGGTTAGGGTTAGGGTTAGGGTTAGGGTTAGGGTTAGGGTTAGGGTTAGGGTTAGGGTTAGGGTTAGGGTTAGGGTTAGGGTTAGGGTTAGGGTTAGGGTTAGGGTTAGGGTTAGGGTTAGGGTTAGGGTTAGGGTTAGGGTTAGGGTTAGGGTTAGGGTTAGGGTTAGGGTTAGGGTTAGGGTTAGGGTTAGGGTTAGGGTTAGGGTTAGGGTTAGGGTTAGGGTTAGGGTTAGGGTTAGGGTTAGGGTTAGGGTTAGGGTTAGGGTTAGGGTTAGGGTTAGGGTTAGGGTTAGGGTTAGGGTTAGGGTTAGGGTTAGGGTTAGGGTTAGGGTTAGGGTTAGGGTTAGGGTTAGGGTTAGGGTTAGGGTTAGGGTTAGGGTTAGGGTTAGGGTTAGGGTTAGGGTTAGGGTTAGGGTTAGGGTTAGGGTTAGGGTTAGGGTTAGGGTTAGGGTTAGGGTTAGGGTTAGGGTTAGGGTTAGGGTTAGGGTTAGGGTTAGGGTTAGGGTTAGGGTTAGGGTTAGGGTTAGGGTTAGGGTTAGGGTTAGGGTTAGGGTTAGGGTTAGGGTTAGGGTTAGGGTTAGGGTTAGGGTTAGGGTTAGGGTTAGGGTTAGGGTTAGGGTTAGGGTTAGGGTTAGGGTTAGGGTTAGGGTTAGGGTTAGGGTTAGGGTTAGGGTTAGGGTTAGGGTTAGGGTTAGGGTTAGGGTTAGGGTTAGGGTTAGGGTTAGGGTTAGGGTTAGGGTTAGGGTTAGGGTTAGGGTTAGGGTTAGGGTTAGGGTTAGGGTTAGGGTTAGGGTTAGGGTTAGGGTTAGGGTTAGGGTTAGGGTTAGGGTTAGGGTTAGGGTTAGGGTTAGGGTTAGGGTTAGGGTTAGGGTTAGGGTTAGGGTTAGGGTTAGGGTTAGGGTTAGGGTTAGGGTTAGGGTTAGGGTTAGGGTTAGGGTTAGGGTTAGGGTTAGGGTTAGGGTTAGGGTTAGGGTTAGGGTTAGGGTTAGGGTTAGGGTTAGGGTTAGGGTTAGGGTTAGGGTTAGGGTTAGGGTTAGGGTTAGGGTTAGGGTTAGGGTTAGGGTTAGGGTTAGGGTTAGGGTTAGGGTTAGGGTTAGGGTTAGGGTTAGGGTTAGGGTTAGGGTTAGGGTTAGGGTTAGGGTTAGGGTTAGGGTTAGGGTTAGGGTTAGGGTTAGGGTTAGGGTTAGGGTTAGGGTTAGGGTTAGGGTTAGGGTTAGGGTTAGGGTTAGGGTTAGGGTTAGGGTTAGGGTTAGGGTTAGGGTTAGGGTTAGGGTTAGGGTTAGGGTTAGGGTTAGGGTTAGGGTTAGGGTTAGGGTTAGGGTTAGGGTTAGGGTTAGGGTTAGGGTTAGGGTTAGGGTTAGGGTTAGGGTTAGGGTTAGGGTTAGGGTTAGGGTTAGGGTTAGGGTTAGGGTTAGGGTTAGGGTTAGGGTTAGGGTTAGGGTTAGGGTTAGGGTTAGGGTTAGGGTTAGGGTTAGGGTTAGGGTTAGGGTTAGGGTTAGGGTTAGGGTTAGGGTTAGGGTTAGGGTTAGGGTTAGGGTTAGGGTTAGGGTTAGGGTTAGGGTTAGGGTTAGGGTTAGGGTTAGGGTTAGGGTTAGGGTTAGGGTTAGGGTTAGGGTTAGGGTTAGGGTTAGGGTTAGGGTTAGGGTTAGGGTTAGGGTTAGGGTTAGGGTTAGGGTTAGGGTTAGGGTTAGGGTTAGGGTTAGGGTTAGGGTTAGGGTTAGGGTTAGGGTTAGGGTTAGGGTTAGGGTTAGGGTTAGGGTTAGGGTTAGGGTTAGGGTTAGGGTTAGGGTTAGGGTTAGGGTTAGGGTTAGGGTTAGGGTTAGGGTTAGGGTTAGGGTTAGGGTTAGGGTTAGGGTTAGGGTTAGGGTTAGGGTTAGGGTTAGGGTTAGGGTTAGGGTTAGGGTTAGGGTTAGGGTTAGGGTTAGGGTTAGGGTTAGGGTTAGGGTTAGGGTTAGGGTTAGGGTTAGGGTTAGGGTTAGGGTTAGGGTTAGGGTTAGGGTTAGGGTTAGGGTTAGGGTTAGGGTTAGGGTTAGGGTTAGGGTTAGGGTTAGGGTTAGGGTTAGGGTTAGGGTTAGGGTTAGGGTTAGGGTTAGGGTTAGGGTTAGGGTTAGGGTTAGGGTTAGGGTTAGGGTTAGGGTTAGGGTTAGGGTTAGGGTTAGGGTTAGGGTTAGGGTTAGGGTTAGGGTTAGGGTTAGGGTTAGGGTTAGGGTTAGGGTTAGGGTTAGGGTTAGGGTTAGGGTTAGGGTTAGGGTTAGGGTTAGGGTTAGGGTTAGGGTTAGGGTTAGGGTTAGGGTTAGGGTTAGGGTTAGGGTTAGGGTTAGGGTTAGGGTTAGGGTTAGGGTTAGGGTTAGGGTTAGGGTTAGGGTTAGGGTTAGGGTTAGGGTTAGGGTTAGGGTTAGGGTTAGGGTTAGGGTTAGGGTTAGGGTTAGGGTTAGGGTTAGGGTTAGGGTTAGGGTTAGGGTTAGGGTTAGGGTTAGGGTTAGGGTTAGGGTTAGGGTTAGGGTTAGGGTTAGGGTTAGGGTTAGGGTTAGGGTTAGGGTTAGGGTTAGGGTTAGGGTTAGGGTTAGGGTTAGGGTTAGGGTTAGGGTTAGGGTTAGGGTTAGGGTTAGGGTTAGGGTTAGGGTTAGGGTTAGGGTTAGGGTTAGGGTTAGGGTTAGGGTTAGGGTTAGGGTTAGGGTTAGGGTTAGGGTTAGGGTTAGGGTTAGGGTTAGGGTTAGGGTTAGGGTTAGGGTTAGGGTTAGGGTTAGGGTTAGGGTTAGGGTTAGGGTTAGGGTTAGGGTTAGGGTTAGGGTTAGGGTTAGGGTTAGGGTTAGGGTTAGGGTTAGGGTTAGGGTTAGGGTTAGGGTTAGGGTTAGGGTTAGGGTTAGGGTTAGGGTTAGGGTTAGGGTTAGGGTTAGGGTTAGGGTTAGGGTTAGGGTTAGGGTTAGGGTTAGGGTTAGGGTTAGGGTTAGGGTTAGGGTTAGGGTTAGGGTTAGGGTTAGGGTTAGGGTTAGGGTTAGGGTTAGGGTTAGGGTTAGGGTTAGGGTTAGGGTTAGGGTTAGGGTTAGGGTTAGGGTTAGGGTTAGGGTTAGGGTTAGGGTTAGGGTTAGGGTTAGGGTTAGGGTTAGGGTTAGGGTTAGGGTTAGGGTTAGGGTTAGGGTTAGGGTTAGGGTTAGGGTTAGGGTTAGGGTTAGGGTTAGGGTTAGGGTTAGGGTTAGGGTTAGGGTTAGGGTTAGGGTTAGGGTTAGGGTTAGGGTTAGGGTTAGGGTTAGGGTTAGGGTTAGGGTTAGGGTTAGGGTTAGGGTTAGGGTTAGGGTTAGGGTTAGGGTTAGGGTTAGGGTTAGGGTTAGGGTTAGGGTTAGGGTTAGGGTTAGGGTTAGGGTTAGGGTTAGGGTTAGGGTTAGGGTTAGGGTTAGGGTTAGGGTTAGGGTTAGGGTTAGGGTTAGGGTTAGGGTTAGGGTTAGGGTTAGGGTTAGGGTTAGGGTTAGGGTTAGGGTTAGGGTTAGGGTTAGGGTTAGGGTTAGGGTTAGGGTTAGGGTTAGGGTTAGGGTTAGGGTTAGGGTTAGGGTTAGGGTTAGGGTTAGGGTTAGGGTTAGGGTTAGGGTTAGGGTTAGGGTTAGGGTTAGGGTTAGGGTTAGGGTTAGGGTTAGGGTTAGGGTTAGGGTTAGGGTTAGGGTTAGGGTTAGGGTTAGGGTTAGGGTTAGGGTTAGGGTTAGGGTTAGGGTTAGGGTTAGGGTTAGGGTTAGGGTTAGGGTTAGGGTTAGGGTTAGGGTTAGGGTTAGGGTTAGGGTTAGGGTTAGGGTTAGGGTTAGGGTTAGGGTTAGGGTTAGGGTTAGGGTTAGGGTTAGGGTTAGGGTTAGGGTTAGGGTTAGGGTTAGGGTTAGGGTTAGGGTTAGGGTTAGGGTTAGGGTTAGGGTTAGGGTTAGGGTTAGGGTTAGGGTTAGGGTTAGGGTTAGGGTTAGGGTTAGGGTTAGGGTTAGGGTTAGGGTTAGGGTTAGGGTTAGGGTTAGGGTTAGGGTTAGGGTTAGGGTTAGGGTTAGGGTTAGGGTTAGGGTTAGGGTTAGGGTTAGGGTTAGGGTTAGGGTTAGGGTTAGGGTTAGGGTTAGGGTTAGGGTTAGGGTTAGGGTTAGGGTTAGGGTTAGGGTTAGGGTTAGGGTTAGGGTTAGGGTTAGGGTTAGGGTTAGGGTTAGGGTTAGGGTTAGGGTTAGGGTTAGGGTTAGGGTTAGGGTTAGGGTTAGGGTTAGGGTTAGGGTTAGGGTTAGGGTTAGGGTTAGGGTTAGGGTTAGGGTTAGGGTTAGGGTTAGGGTTAGGGTTAGGGTTAGGGTTAGGGTTAGGGTTAGGGTTAGGGTTAGGGTTAGGGTTAGGGTTAGGGTTAGGGTTAGGGTTAGGGTTAGGGTTAGGGTTAGGGTTAGGGTTAGGGTTAGGGTTAGGGTTAGGGTTAGGGTTAGGGTTAGGGTTAGGGTTAGGGTTAGGGTTAGGGTTAGGGTTAGGGTTAGGGTTAGGGTTAGGGTTAGGGTTAGGGTTAGGGTTAGGGTTAGGGTTAGGGTTAGGGTTAGGGTTAGGGTTAGGGTTAGGGTTAGGGTTAGGGTTAGGGTTAGGGTTAGGGTTAGGGTTAGGGTTAGGGTTAGGGTTAGGGTTAGGGTTAGGGTTAGGGTTAGGGTTAGGGTTAGGGTTAGGGTTAGGGTTAGGGTTAGGGTTAGGGTTAGGGTTAGGGTTAGGGTTAGGGTTAGGGTTAGGGTTAGGGTTAGGGTTAGGGTTAGGGTTAGGGTTAGGGTTAGGGTTAGGGTTAGGGTTAGGGTTAGGGTTAGGGTTAGGGTTAGGGTTAGGGTTAGGGTTAGGGTTAGGGTTAGGGTTAGGGTTAGGGTTAGGGTTAGGGTTAGGGGTTAGGGTTAGGGTTAGGGTTAGGGTTAGGGTTAGGGTTAGGGTTAGGGTTAGGGTTAGGGTTAGGGTTAGGGTTAGGGTTAGGGTTAGGGTTAGGGTTAGGGTTAGGGTTAGGGTTAGGGTTAGGGTTAGGGTTAGGGTTAGGGTTAGGGTTAGGGTTAGGGTTAGGGTTAGGGTTAGGGTTAGGGTTAGGGGTTAGGGTTAGGGTTAGGGTTAGGGTTAGGGTTAGGGTTAGGGTTAGGGTTAGGGTTAGGGTTAGGGTTAGGGTTAGGGTTAGGGTTAGGGTTAGGGTTAGGGTTAGGGTTAGGGTTAGGGTTAGGGTTAGGGTTAGGGTTAGGGTTAGGGTTAGGGTTAGGGTTAGGGTTAGGGTTAGGGTTAGGGTTAGGGTTAGGGTTAGGGTTAGGGTTAGGGTTAGGGTTAGGGTTAGGGTTAGGGTTAGGGTTAGGGTTAGGGTTAGGGTTAGGGTTAGGGTTAGGGTTAGGGTTAGGGTTAGGGTTAGGGTTAGGGTTAGGGTTAGGGTTAGGGTTAGGGTTAGGGTTAGGGTTAGGGTTAGGGTTAGGGTTAGGGTTAGGGTTAGGGTTAGGGTTAGGGTTAGGGTTAGGGTTAGGGTTAGGGTTAGGGTTAGGGTTAGGGTTAGGGTTAGGGTTAGGGTTAGGGTTAGGGTTAGGGTTAGGGTTAGGGTTAGGGTTAGGGTTAGGGTTAGGGTTAGGGTTAGGGTTAGGGTTAGGGTTAGGGTTAGGGTTAGGGTTAGGGTTAGGGTTAGGGTTAGGGTTAGGGTTAGGGTTAGGGTTAGGGTTAGGGTTAGGGTTAGGGTTAGGGTTAGGGTTAGGGTTAGGGTTAGGGTTAGGGTTAGGGTTAGGGTTAGGGTTAGGGTTAGGGTTAGGGTTAGGGTTAGGGGTTAGGGTTAGGGTTAGGGTTAGGGTTAGGGTTAGGGTTAGGGTTAGGGTTAGGGTTAGGGTTAGGGTTAGGGTTAGGGTTAGGGTTAGGGTTAGGGTTAGGGTTAGGGTTAGGGTTAGGGTTAGGTGGTTAGGGTTAGGGTTAGGGTTAGGGTTAGGGTTAGGGTTAGGGTTAGGGTTAGGGTTAGGGTTAGGGTTAGGGTTAGGGTTAGGGTTAGGGTTAGGGTTAGGGTTAGGGTTAGGGTTAGGGTTAGGGTTAGGGTTAGGGTTAGGGTTAGGGTTAGGGTTAGGGTTAGGGTTAGGGTTAGGGTTAGGGTTAGGGTTAGGGTTAGGGTTAGGGTTAGGTTAGGGTTAGGGTTAGGGTTAGGGTTAGGGTTAGGGTTAGGGTTAGGGTTAGGGTTAGGGTTAGGGTTAGGGTTAGGGTTAGGGTTAGGGTTAGGGTTAGGGTTAGGGTTAGGGTTAGGGTGTTAGGGTTAGGGTTAGGGTTAGGTTAGGGTTAGGGTTAGGGTTAGGGTTAGGGTTAGGGTTAGGGTTAGGGTTAGGGTTAGGGTTTAGGGTTAGGGTTAGGGTTAGGGTTAGGGTTAGGGTTAGGGTTAGGGTAGGGTTAGGGTTAGGGTTAGGGTTAGGGTTAGGGTTAGGGTTAGGGTTAGGGTTAGGGTTAGGGTTAGGGTTAGGGTTAGGGTTAGGGTTAGGGTTAGGGTTAGGGTTAGGGTTAGGGTTAGGGTTAGGGTTAGGGTTAGGGTTAGGGGTTAGGGTTAGGGTTAGGGTTAGGGTTAGGGTTAGGGTTAGGGTTAGGGTTAGGGTTAGGGTTAGGGTTAGGGTTAGGGTTAGGGTTAGGGTTAGGGTTAGGGTTAGGGTTAGGGTTAGGGTTAGGGTTAGGGTTAGGGTTAGGGTTAGGGTTAGGGTTAGGGTTAGGGTTAGGGTTAGGGTTAGGGGTTAGGGTTAGGGTTAGGGTTAGGGTTAGGGTTAGGGTTAGGGGTTAGGGTTAGGGTTAGGGTTAGGGTTAGGGTTAGGGTTAGGGTTAGGGTTAGGGTTAGGGTTAGGGTTAGGGTTAGGGTTAGGGTTAGGGTTAGGGTTAGGGTTAGGGTTAGGGTTAGGGTTAGGGTTAGGGTTAGGGTTAGGGTTAGGGTTAGGGTTAGGGTTAGGGTTAGGGTTTAGGGTTAGGGTTAGGGTTAGGGTTAGGGTTAGGGTTAGGGTTAGGGTTAGGGTTAGGGTTTAGGGTTAGGGTTAGGGTTAGGGTTAGGGTTAGGGTTAGGGTTAGGGTTAGGGTTAGGGTTAGGGTTAGGGTTAGGGTTAGGGTTAGGGTT